>CM019069.1:832057-1039557 GCA_009667805.1 Leptobrachium leishanense | reverse complement strand
ACCGGTCAGAGCACGCGCCGAGACCCGCACACCGGCCACAGCGCGCGGCCGAGACCCGCACACCGGTCTGAGCGCGCGCCCGAGACCCGCACACTGGACAGAGCGCGCGGCCGAGACTCGCACACCGGTCAAAGCAAGCGGCCGAGACCCGCACACCGGACAGAGCGCCCAGGCGAGACCCGCACACCAGAGAGCGTGGCCGAGACCCGCACACCATTCAGAGCGCGTGGCCAAGCCCCGCACACCATTCAGAGCGCGTGGCCGAGACCCGCACACCATTCAGAGCGCGCGGCCGAGACCCGCACACCATTCAGAGCGCGCAGCCGGGGACTTACTGATAGACTCCGTTATACACCAAGAGCTGAGACACCAGGGTGGCGAGAGCCGCAATCCCGATCCCCAGACCTAAGCCGCTGCGTGAGCGATCGAACGTCCACCACAACCCAATGGAGAGCGCGGCCAGAGTGAGCGATAACTGCACGTTATTGGCAAAATCCACTTTCTGGAAAAAAGAGTTAAAGAAAGCGCGGCCAGACATGGGAAACACCAAGCGAGCCGGGGTAAAACAAAGCAATGCCCAGACCCCCCCCTCCCCCCAGCAAACTCTGAGCTTTCTCCGCGCTCAGTGGAAAGGATACGGCGCTGGCGTGATTTATACCAACAAACACCGCCACGCAGCGCATGACACTCGACCACTCCCGCTTAAACCGGTGCGGCTCGCCAAGGTGCTGGTCCAAACACGGATATAGGAGCCCGATGGCCGCTGCGGAGGGAGACGGAAAACAGCTTTAATTCAGCGCCCTGAAACAAAACACTATAGCAGGACACATGCAGGGCAGGTCCAGACACGGGTATGGGGGGGGCAGGGCCAGACACGGGTATGGGGGGGGCAGGGCCAGACAGGGTATGGGGGGGCAGGGCCAGACACGGGTATGGGGGGGCAGGGCCAGACACGGGTATGGGGGGGGCAGGGCCAGACACGGGATGGGGGGCAGGGCCAGACACGGGTATGGGGGGGCATGGCCAGACACGGGTATGGGGGGGGCAGGTCCAGACACGGGTATGGGGGGGGCAGGGCCAGACACGGGTATGGGGGGGGGCAGGTCCAGACACGGGTATGGGGGGGGGCAGGTCCAGACACGGGTATGGGGGGGGCAGGGCCAGACACGGGTATGGGGGGGGCAGGGCAGACACGGGTATGGGGGGGCATGGCCAGACACGGGTATGGGGGGGCAGGTCCAGACACGGGTATGGGGGGGCAGGGCCAGACACGGTATGGGGGGGGCAGGTCCAGACACGGGTATGGGGGGGCAGGTCCAGACACGGGTATGGGGGGGCAGGGCCAGACGTGTATGGGGGGGGGCAGGTCCAGACACAGGTATGGGGGGGGCAGGGCAGACACGGGTATCGGGGCGGGTCCAGACACGGGTATCGGGGGCGGGTCCAGACACGGGTATCGGGGGCGGGTCCAGACACGGTATCGGGGGCGGGTCCAGAACGGGTATCGGGGGCGGGTCCAGACACGGGTTGCGGGCGGGCCAGACACGGGTTGCGGGGGCGGGTCCAGACACGGTTGCGGGGGCGGGTCCAGACACGGATTGCGGGGGCGGGTCCAGACACGGGTTGCGGGGGCAGGTCCAGACACGGGTTGCGGGGGCAGGTCCAGACACCAGACACGGGTTGCGGGGGCAGGTCCAGACACCAGACACAGGTTGCGGGGGCGGGTCCAGACACAGGTTGCAGGGGCGGGTCCAGACACCGTATATCGGGGGGGGGGGGGGTTCTGACACGGGTATCGGGGGCGGGTTCAGACACGGGTTGCGGGGGCGGGTCCAGACACGGGTTGCGGGGGCAGGTCCAGACACGGGTTGCGGGGGCAGGTCCAGACACGGGTTGCGGGGGCAGGTCCAGACACGGGTTGCGGGGGCAGGTCCAGACACGGGTTGCGGGGGCAGGTCCAGAACGGGTTGCGGGGGCGGGTCCAGACACGGGTTGCGGGGGCGGTCCAGACACGGGTTGCGGGGGCGGGTCCAGACACGGGTTGCGGGGGCAGGTCCAGACACGGGTTGCGGGGGCAAGGTCTAGACACGGGTTGCGGGGGCATGTCCAGACACAGGTTGCGGGGCAGGTCCAGACACGGGTTGCGGGGCAGGTCCAGACACGGGTTGCGGGGGCAGGTCCAGACACGGGTTGCGGGGGCAGGTCTAGACACGGGTTGCGGGGGCATGTCCAGACACGGGTTGCGGGGGCAGGTCCAGACACGGGTGCGGGGGCAGGTCCAGACACGGGTTGCGGGGCAGGTCCAGACACGGGTTGCGGGGGCAGGTCCAGACACGGGTTGCGGGGGCAGGTCCAGACACGGGTGCGGGGGCAGGTCCAGACACCAGACACGGGTTGCGGGGGCAGGTCCAGACACCAGACACAGGTTGCGGGGGCGGGTCCAGACACAGGTTGCAGGGGCGGGTCCAGACACCGGTATCGGGGGGGGGGGGGGGGGGAGTTCTGACACGGGTATCGGGGGGCGGGTTCAGACACGGGTTGCGGGGGCGGGTCCAGACACGGGTTGCGGGGGCAGCTCCATCCAGAACATTGCAGCACAGGGTCTGTCCTCATGCGGCTCAGGTGACGCCTGACTGACACCGCACAGCAATGCTCTGCACTCTGACACATGCTCTGTCACTGAGAATCAAGCACCACCAGCTGTGACACGCCGCAAGTCCAGAAACACACAGACACCCACACACAGCCATATAACAAATCAGAGATACAAACACACACAGTGGCGTCCTTAGGGGGGGTGGCCTGCACCGGGTGACACCCTAAAAAGTATTTTACCGGGAAGGATACATTGAGATTTCACTAATTTGCCTGGGGAGGCAAGGCGTAGGTTGGCACATTCCAGGGGGCGGCAAAAAACCCACCACTAAAGGGGTTACTCACAGAGCACCGAAATGACGCCAACATTTTGGTGTTCGGTTGTTCCCTGCACGTCGGGGAATAAAACTTCCCCACCCTACAGTGAATTCACCATTCACCGCAGGGTCCCCAAAGTGCAGGGAGTCAGCCGCCGAATGCCGCCGCCGCCGCAAACCCATGGCCTGCTGTTTTCAAAAAAACTACTAAACGAAAATGTCTGGAATTTACATAGAAGATCCTATGATTGATAATAAAAAGAAAAAAACACTATTAAAAAAAAAGAAAAGGAAAAAAAAATTTGCACAAAAAAAAAAAAAAAAAAAATTGCTAAAAGATACGAATAAAAAATAAATAGATAAAGAGACTTTTTGCTGCAGATTAAAATAATAAATGGTTTAAACCTATGGGATTCGCCTGAATAAACCTGTTGAATAAAACCACCGAAAGGCAGGGCATTTCACTGACATTTCTCTGCTATTCGGTGTCTCTGAATAGATTAACCATTACTTGTCTATGGGGGATTTGCACTGCCTTCGAACAGCACCGTACTTGCTGGCAGTTTGCCAAAATTTGTGTGTGATCATATCACAGACCCCCAGTGGTGTACTTCGGGGAGGGACGGGCCACCCCAGGTAGCAGTGATTATTTGGGTGTCATTAGGGGTACTAGGAGGTGCCACTGTCACTGTGTGTCAGCTTTGAGCGGTGTTCTCAAACTACGAGCAGTGGAGCAGGGCGTTTGCATTGGGAGAATAAAAATCCCCCTCTCCTCCCTCCATAGCTCCTCCCCTGCCCCGCAGCAGCTCTAGGAGAGGAGAGGGGGATGTGATTTGTGTGCAGAGAAAGGGGGGTATCAGCAGAATATGAAACCCTGTCTGCTTACTGCTGTTTAAAGTGGACGTTTTCTTATCCAGCACTGCAGTGATCAGAAATTTGTCACTGAGCTGCCTGGCTCCTGGTGAGGTCCTGCATAGAGGGGGCCAGGCTGCATTCACTGCATCACCAGGGAATAGGCAGCCCAGGGTAAACAGGGACAGGGAAGAGGGAGTCTTAAAAAACTGGAATAGTACAGAAAAAAGACCATAGCAGCATCTCATACCTACAAAACACACACCTATTCTCTGCTCAGCAACTACAATCCACAAAACCAGCCGCGCGCGTGCACACACACACACACACACACACACCTCCAATCTGCAAAACCAGCCACCCAGCACACACACAACTCCCATCACACAAAACCAGCCACCCATACAACTCCATCACACAAAACCAGCCGACACACAACCCCATCACACAAAACCAGCCACCAACACACAACCCAGCCACCCCAACACAGACACAACTCCCATCAACAAAACCAGCCACATGTGTACTTTTGTTCGTAGCATGAGGATGAATATTAAAAATAACAATTATTCAAAAAGAATCTACACTCGCCTCTTATTGCACAGCACAGAGGACACATGATCCACCATCGGCAGATTCATAATATATATCATTATTATATGTATACGTCATGTCCTGCCAGAATCCTATAAAAATATTTTTGAAAACATTAAAAAAAAAGTGCGTGTGATTTTTTTTTTACGTTTTAAAGTTGGGATGGGGGGGCACATATAGGATCTGCCCCGGGTGCCAAATATTCTAGGTACGCCCCTGCAAACACATAGGGCTCTATTACAATCCCCGCGCTAAAACGGGGCGGTAGGGAGAAAAAGCTGTGCCCGCAGTTTCCCCCCTACCGCCCCCGGCTTAACAGGGGATTACAATGCAGGTGCAAAAAATGCTGCCTGCATTGTTTGCACCTGCTATGTCCCGGGATGCGCGCGGCAGCGCTAAGCGCAGCCGCGCGCATCCTCTCAATGGAGTCCATAGGACGCGGGTGGCCTCGCGAGATCCGGCCGGTCGGCGTAGTGATACGCAGGGAGGGACTGGGGGGACTTTTTCCGCAAGTCTTTCCCTGCTCCTGCCGGCTGGAGGAGGCGGTTGGAGCCGCGAGACAGAGGGTGAGTATATGATTTTGTTTTTTTGATTTTTAAAGCTGGTGTTAATGGATTGTGCAGAAGCGGAATCAGTTAACACCAGGTTCTGGCTCTGGTTAACTTTTCGCTGGCCAGAGCTGGATGTTAATCAGCGCTGGGACTTTGTAATCCAGCGCTGATTAACACTTTGTGCTCCCCATGTTAAGTATAGGGAGCGCAAAGTACAGTGACCTCGCGCTGAAAAGCACAAGATACCAAACGCTAACGCGTTACTTAACACGTTTGCGTTTGGATTGTAATATGCGGTAAATACCGCGGCAAACGTTAATGCTCACACAAGTGAGCGTTAACGTTTGTGTGAACAATGTAATAGTGCCCATACACAGCTACACACACAAACACACGGATACACATACGTAGCTATACACACATACACAAACCTTTTTAGGGAAGCCACTAAAGCCAGGCTCAGACACTCGGCTATTCCCAGACTTTATAGGCGGAATCACAAAATTTTGGGCCATTTAGGGCCCTATTACAATCTTCTCGCATACGTTTGTGCCGGCGCAAAAATGCATTAACGCGAGGGGTAAAACTCTTTGCGCTGCACGTCGTATTACAATGTCAGCGCAACAAACGCGCGTATACGTCTACCGCGGGCGAACGCTGTGCGAGCTTACTGTACTGCGCGCGTCCTATACTTAAGATTGTGAGCGCAGATGCGTTTTGTGTGCTGGTACGCGGATGGTATTACAATCTATGCGCAGTTTGTAACGCACAGCCTTTGTGCGCATAATTTTAGCAACTCTTAAAAGCTGGTGTTAATGACAAATTCTATCAACCTGCCGAACCCAAATACACCAGCCCCAAAAAAACACACGCCGCAAAGTATAGTTACTGTAGATACTCGAGTATACCGCTAGATTGTGGTGACAAAAATGACCTTAAAATTGGAGGGGGTCGCGTTATAAGCGAGACATCTGCATCACGTGTAAAAAAAACGTGACTTGCTCAGGGATCCCAAGTCTCCCTGACTATTGGCGGGCGACGCAGTGGATGAGCTCGCCTGCTGGAGCCGGAGGTCAGAAAACGACACTGTCATGGAACGGACATAGGGGCTGTGACCAGCGAGCCCCAGAACTAACAGCCTGGGACATTTCAAAGACCTTTTTCTTTATTTGAGACTCTTTCGGTTTTGCGTGTTGAAATGAACAGTTATACCTTTTCTAGATGTGGTTTTATTGGTGTGATGTATTACCATGTATCCTGTATTGTATGAGTGTGGATTCAGATGTGTAATTGTCTGATGCATTTAAAGGTATTATATTTCCCCTTGGTTGCTAGGAGTGAAAGGCTGTGCTGAAATTCAATTGTATGCTAATTTATGTGTACATTAGCTGTGTGTGTGTGTAATCTGATGATGCAAGCATGCCATTGTATGCAAATTGAGTTCCCATTCAAGCCTGGGCATGTCTCCTTTGTGTGTGAGATGTTTAAATGCGTGTCCCATTTGAGTAAAAAGTCAGTTCAACTGCGTTTGACTTGAAGCATACAGCCCCGTTTGGTGTCATCATTTCATCGCTAAAATCACAGTGCAGGAGACACTCTGCGGTCTCCTAGCTCCCCACTACGCAGAACGGGTCAACTTAATTCGGCAGCACCATCTCGCCAAGTAACGCCAGGGTCATCTCAGGCCGCTCGAGACGCCGAGTGCCGTGACACTCGTTAGTCGGGCCTGACGCCATCAAGAGGGGGTCAGATTGGAGCACACCCGCAGACGGATAACACCCCATTCCGTCACAGACACCTCCCTGCATGCTGCCTATTGGTGAATGATTCGCTGAGACCGGCGGCTTCATACTAAACCTGTATCCTTAGGTGCCTATACCTCCATTATAAACAAATCACACAACACATTTATTATTGTTGGAAAAGGTATAGACCACAGCTTTATTTAAATATATATATACATATCATATCTTTTAATCGGACTCTACCGCAGCATCCTTGGCGGTAGGCAGTTATCTTTTCACACCTGAGTTCGTCGCTCCTCCTGGCTTACACAGGAGCCGAGGACGTCTCACCCAGCGCCCACCTCACCCGGCGGCTTAACCACTAGTTCTTCCTCGCTGGCCGGGGTTAACGCAAAGGGCAATACTCCTGCTATTGACCCTGCGCCCCCCCCCCCCGCCGCCAGCGCCGCCTCTACTCCTGACCTTAAAACTTCCAAAAAAATATCTAGACCGATGTCTGATAAGTGCACCCCATCGGAGCGCATCAGCACTCTATTGTCTCCTTCCAACTCCCGATGCCGAATAGTAAAACCACCAATACCAACCATAAAACGAGCTACTTCTCTATTGAGTTTACGCCGGGCTTTTTCCAATGCTTTAGGCGCAGCAAAATTAAACCATGCAGGTCTGGAAACTACCTCGGACCAAACAAGCAACAGGTTCTTAAAGCGGGCGAAGCACCTAGCCAAGTCTTGCTTTATGTTGTGTGTGAGATCTAAAGACCTTACCTAGATCATTACCCCCCGCATCAACTACTAAAATGAATGAATCTGGAACCCTACGTGACAAATTACAAAATTCCCTATATACACACCGTTCCACCGTAAACCACGCTTCCCCAACCATCGCACCCACGCTACTTCTATGGGAAGACCCAAATTACCACCAATAATTCTTTGTTCGGCGCGTTCTGCTGCCCAGTAGATATATGAATGTCCCAATATCCAGACAGACCGTGGAGGAGCTGTAATAAAAATTATTTACATTAAGGGAGGACGAATATATAAACGAAAACGGTCAGAAGCCCCACCTTCCCAATCTACGCAACATAACTCCCGATGCCCCCGCTTCCCCCGCTTCCCCCGCTGCCCCAATTCTAAATGAGTGAGGAGTTAATCCCTTTGGGTCTATTCTGAGATGTGAGAAACAACATCGTAAAACCGCCGAGAATTGAAAACGGGTCAGTGGGCGACTCGATACGTGTATAAAAAATGGTTCCCCACCTGTTGGTTGTTGAACAAAAAATTCTGATGCCAATGTATATGGGTGACAGGAACCCCCTATTTTACGTAAAGTGATGAAACCCCCCCTACCCACCTGATCCGTCTTAGACTGGAATAAACGGACCTGCTCATCTAACACTACATGCCGCGCTTGAAGCCCCGACGGATAATGCGCACTTCTTGAAACTAGTTCCGCCACTCGCAGGGCACCAAAAAAACAACAAACAAATGCTAACCGATACAATAGTACCTCAAACTTGTCAACACGGATTAAACTCAATGCGGAAACAATATCTTGTAATAGAGCCAAAGATACCGGCCGACGAGAATCCGGAGTTGCCAGCCGTCCTCCATAACGCTGTATGTTTTGTAAAATCCTCCCAGCCCACTAGCTGACAGAGGAGTGAAAGGGCTGATAGTGCCCCGGCTGCATAAGCTGCCGAGCGTCCTTCATGTTCCATATTACGTAAGAGTAGCCATGTAGCCCGGCAGCGATCCTCCGCCGCCTGCCATCTGTGGCCTGACCGAGCCACTACCTCCCATGCTCGCCAGACCTGTATATAAACCGACCAAGTATTATTGGCCAATGAGCGCAACAAGTGTTGCCTCAGTCCACTGTAGCCAGGGTCCATAACCACTGTGGAAACGTTGTACCCGCCTGATCTGCTCCCGGCGCCAGCTGCCAAAAATGGTCCCACTGAAAACGGGAAAGAGAATTGGCAATGCCGTTAGCCACACCTGGCACATGTCGAGCCTTAAAGCAGATATTAAACTCCAGACAACGTAGCACAAAATGCCTCAGCAATGACAGAACTGGCGGGGAGGTGGACGAACCCCGGGTTAAGACCTGTACCACACTGAGATTGTCCGTCCAAAAACACAGCCGCTTATTAGCTAAACATTCCCCCCATATTGCTATCGCCGCGACAACAGGCAACAACTCCAGGAATGTTACATCTTTTAGCAAAGCAGTACCAAACCAAGAGGAAGGCCAAGCCTCCGCGCACCAATGGCCCCGAAAATACAAGCACCCGAAGCGTCAGTAAACAACTCTAAAGAAGAATCATCTACCTCCTTCTCTTGCCGGTAGGTGCACCCATTGTATTGCCCCAAAAAAGAAAACTGCCAGACTTGCAAATCATCTTTTAACCACTTGAATGCTAAGGACGCGCTCAGCGCGTCCTCAGCATTCCCGCTGGTGTGCTGAGGACGCGCTGAGCGCGTCCTCACTTTGGGGTCAGCGTTCGGCCGGGTTCCGGCCGATCGCTGGCCCCTCCGGTGCGGGCTGACATCCTGGATGTCAGCCCGGCATCCGGACCAGCAGCCGCCATTATTAGGTGTCATCGCGGGGCGCGATGACACCTAATTCAGGCGCCCCCCCCCGCATGTGCGGAGGAGGCGCCTGAAAGGGAGGGGGGGGAGGTCCTTCGGACCTCTCTCCCTCCCGATCGGTGGCTCTGCGGGGCTTAACCCAGGCATCATTTGGAAGGGCACAGCCTGCCCTTCCAAATGATGCCTGGCATTAACCCCTGGGGAGCTGGATCGCGAATCAGCGCTGAAAAGCGCCGGTTCGCGATCCTTTCCCGGATCTGGCCGACATCTTGGATGTCGGCCAAGCTTCCGGAACTCCCCCAGAGGACTGGCGTCATCGTGCGTAGCACGATGACGCCAGTCCTACAGTTAACCCCTAACTGCCACCAAGTGTGGAGATAGGGAGTTCCAATGAACTCCCTATCTCCCGATCCGTGGCAGTTAGGGGTTAAATTTTGATATGGTTGGATCGGCCAGAGCATGGCCGTTCCAACGATACCAAACATGAAAGTTAAAAATTTTGTAAAAAAAAAAAGAAAAATAAAAATAAAAAAAATTGAAAAAAAAAAAAAATAAACACTTTTTTTTTATTTTTTTTGGTTTGTTAGTGTAGCAATATTGTTCCCATTTCAATTATAATGTGAACAATGATGCTGCACTAACGATTTTTGTATGCGGTGCGTTTGTTAAAAATAGTGTCATTTTCCCCAAAAAAAATGTAACGAGACCCCATCTCTAATTTTTTTAACAAGCGCACCCCATACAAAATATAACCGCAATTGCTCGCATGTTAAAATGTGGAAAAAAAACACTTTACACATTGTAAATTATTGAAAATACATATTTTATTGCATTTTTTGTTATAATATACAGACATGACATAACGTATACATATAATAATGACATATTATGAATCTACCGAGTCTGACGGAAAGAACGATATATAATATGTCGGTGTCATATACTAAAATAAGCCTTAAAAACACGTTTAAACATGATGCGCAAAACAGGTAAAAAATGACCTCAGCACAGGGGCGGGAAAAGCCTCAGCAGCGAAAGGGTTAAATGTTTTTTGAGGCGAATAAAATGGTGCGCTGCCTTAACACCAACCGTAGCCAATGCTAGACGCCTACAAAAAGCCCGACCCATCGGCATTATCCGGCAAGCAAATGCCAAGTGACCTAGTAAAGACTGGAGCTCCTGAAGGCGAATGTTTTCTGAAGATAAAGCCCTACTCGGCAAAACCTTTAAAGCCTCAATCTTGCCATGTGGTAAACGAAAAAACGTTTTTCACCGTATCTATTTCAGTACCCAAAAAAACCAATAGCTGACACGGACCCTCAGTCTTATCTATTGCCAATGGGACCCCAAAATTGTTAGCTACTTCCATAAAAACCTGGACAAATCATTGACTGCACAGGACCAACAAATAAGAAATCGTCCAGGTAATGAACCACTGAGGTCAAACCTGCCGACTGACAAACTACCCATTCGAGGAACGTGGCAAACAATTCAAAGTACCGGCACGAAATAGCACAGCCCATAGGGAGACATCTGTCAAAACAGAATTTATTCTTAAAGGCACAACCAAACAAGTGATAACATTGAGGGGGGATTGGCAGGAGCCGAAAAGCCGACTCAATGTCAACTTTAGCCAATAAGCATCCTGCCCCTGCCTCTCGTACCAACAAGAGTGCCTCGTCGAAAGAGGAATAACGAACTCTACCATCCTCTCGACCAATACCATCATTAACAGATGATCCATAGGGGTGAGATAAGTGATGGATTAGCCGAAATTTTCCAACCTCTTTCTTGGGAACTACACCCAAAGAAGATACGAAGATTAGGGAATGGCAAATTGGTAAAGGGACCAACCATACGTCCCAAGCAAACCTCATGCTCCAACTTAGCTGCCACCACGTCCTCATGCTGACGAGCTGATACCAGGTTAGAGGAAAAAACTGGAGAATCTGAATACGTAAATGGTACCTTAAAACCAGCAGAAAAACCAAAACATAACAATCCTGCTGCTCGTTTATTGTGCTAACGGTCGAGCCATGGCAACATCTTTTCCCGCTCACCGGGGTAAGGTCGGAACCCCGCATCATCCCTAACCTTTCCTCGCCCCATAGATCCTTTGCCTCTACCAAGACACCCAAATGCCGGATGTGTTCCTCCGCACTGCAAACAATCGTGTCTGAATCGGCAAGCATTAGCCCAGCGGCAGTGCGCTTCATTATATGACCAACAAAACCCCTTTCTGTGAGCCGCTGACGTGCCAGGGGTCTGAGCGCCAGTGGGCCCAGAAAAGGGCACAACAACCGGGCGAGTGGGAGTCATTAACAGTAACCAGAAGTTTGCGTCTTGTTCGTCGAAACGAAGCGAAGGACACATAGCCATTTTGTGTCTAAGTTGTTGGTCATATCTAAACCAACACATACCCCCATACACTGTATAGGTTCCCCAAATGAGATCAATATAGGAAAACAGCGACACACCTCGCTCGGGAAAACGCTCGCAAACTATGGCACTGAAAGCCAAAAAGCCTTGGAGTCAATTCCCAAATGTTTTTGGTAAAGTTTGAGCCTTGTCTTTTTCTTTGTCACCTTCCACGTCCCCCTTTCTGGGACGATCCACAGATTCCTTATCTGCTGCCACCAACGATAAAATATCCACATATTCACCCTTCCATATTTTGTCTTTTACCTCGCTACCAAGATGCATACCCAAAGGTGATAATTCACATCTTGTACGGGGCTGCGCAACCGCCAGTGCCGTATTCTCTGCATTCACTGTTCCCTCAGCCGGCGCAGTGGGTTTTGTGCCGTCAACCACAGGTATAACCGCCGGCCCAACCGTGTTACTAGCCGTGGCACCGCCCAAAGGCTCTCGGGAGCTCCCCCCCGAAGCATTCTGCCAGGACCGTAGCGCAGCCAATAATGCATCCACCAACTCTGATTGCCTGGTATTTTCACGTGCCCCAGCGCACCCTTGCACACCGGCATTGACTGCACAAGTTCTAGGAGAAAGCAGGTCATACTCACGTGCCGACAGCAGCATAGAGGAATCCATCGGGCGCCGAACTCCCCCGTCATTCGACAGGTGAGCCATACGTTGGGTAGTGATCGCCACTCCATCAGCTGAAGTAGGTATAGAAATGCTCCCAGAATCCACCACCAGATGATTAGATCAACTGAGTGCACCAGACGTCGTACTGACCGCCTGTGTCATGTGCCGCTGCGAAGCAGGCAACATCCGAACAGCCTCTCCAGGAGATTGAAGAGTATCCAGCCGCAGGGACGAAGCAGGGGCCACTGGAAGCCCCCCCTCTTGGTATTTCTGAAGAAGCCGGTTCCTGGTTGCCATTGCCGCGGCTGCGATTGGCCGGGCGCCGAGCACGTGGTGCGGTGCTGCTGCGATTACCACGTGGTCAACTTGGGGCGGAGCCTCGACCACGCGGTCGCACATGCACCGCTGGAGAGTTCAGGGGATGCAGGGAAGATGAACGCGGTCTCCTGGAACGCCCTGGCCGCCGTCCACTAACCACTGGTGCCGCTGTGGATCACCCTGCTGTAATTGGAGAACTGGTAACTGCCCGCCGGCTAGGCATTTCCACCTCAACCGGCAGCGTAGCAGGTATAAAGGACGCCTGGAGCAACCTGGCCGAGCCCCATCCCTGGCGCTGGAGGAGCGGGTCCTTGGGGGGCTAAAGTTCTGGGTGGGCTGTGTAGGAGGTAAACGGTCGTGTCTCCAAGACCGCGGTTCCTCGGCCTCCCCATCCGCCGGATGAGAGTGTTCTAATTCCGATGGGCTTCTCACCATGTAGACCATGGAAAACCCAGCAGCTTCAGCAAATTCACGCAGCTGGTCTATGAGGGAGACAATTTCGACCGGGTAATTAGCCTCAGACCTTCTCCTTTGTGTCTTTAACAGAATCACAGAGCAACGCCGAGGTGAGCGACAGAGCGACGCCGAGGTGAGCGACAGAGCGACGCCGAGGTGAGCGACAGAGCGACGCCGAGGTGAGCGACGCCGAGGTGAGCGACAGAGCGACGCCGAGGTGAGCGACAGAGCGACGCCGAGGTGAGCGACGCCGAGGTGAGCGACAGAGCGACGCCGAGGTGAGCGACAGAGCGACGCCGAGGTGAGCGACGCCGAGGTGAGCGACAGAGCGACGCCGAGGTGAGCGACAGAGCGACGCCGAGGTGAGCGACAGAGCGACGCCGAGGTGAGCGACAGAGCGACGCCGAGGTGAGCGACGCCGAGGTGAGCGACAGAGCGACGCCGAGGTGAGCGACAGAGCGACGCCGAGGTGAGCGACAGAGCGACGCCGAGGTGAGCGACAGAGCGACGCCGAGGTGAGCGACAGAGCGACGCTGAGGTGAGCGACGCTGAGGTGAGCGACAGAGCGACGCCGAGGTGAGCGACAGAGCGACGTGCAGATTCTCCAATCCTACACAAGTGAGCCAGGTAATTAAACCCGCCTTTATATAGCCGCCTCATTAGCATATACCTGGCCAACACCCAATAGGTACAGTGATTGCACACCTGCACCCATTAGGCCCAGGCCAGCAGTCATGCCCCCCTTCCTGAATGTTTCAGGGTTTGCTTTCTAGAGCAGAGCATCCCGGCCTGACTGTGTTAAGAAAACCTGGAAGGATTTTAATGGTTTCCCAGTACAATATACTTTTATAATTTTTCTCCTCGCGTTATATTCGAGTCTTGAGTATTCTCTCATTTCCAGAATAAATCTCTATCCAACGCGTTATATTCGGGTCGCGCTATACTCGAGTATCTACGGTACACATTCTACACATACCAGACAATAAAATAGAGAAGTGTCACGTTTCCATGTTCCAGCCCTGACCCCCTGCCCTCTGTATTCTTTATGTCTGTGGTTCCCATGTGTTTCTGTGTGTTGCAGCTCAGGGGTTAAGTGTGGTTTGCTCGTTAAGCTCTCCTGTTGGTGATGTGAGCTGATCACCTCCCTATATAAAGCAATGGGACCCATGGCTCTTGCGTTTTGGTGTCATGCTGAGTGTATGTTCCTCAGAGCTCCCTGCTGTTATTCTGGTTAAGTCTGGGTTTTCTAGTTTACCTGATCTGTCTGCTATTTCTAGTTCATGTCCGGTCATTCCGGTGTAATTAGTTCTAGTATTTCTCCTTTGTCTGGTTGTTATATGTCTGACTGATTTCCTGGTTCTGACCCTTTTGCCTGGCTGACCAATCTTCTGGTTCTGGACCCCTCGCTCTGTATAAGGTATACATTCTGGCTTTCTCTATCTGGATACTCCTTGTCTGGACGGTTTATAGATTTCCTGTCTCGTCTGTAGGTCCTTAGGCTCTGCACGGCGTTGTTATATTAGATTTCCTTTAGAGCAGTACCAGCTATTCTAAAAGACTGGTCTTTCAGAATAGCGCTGCTGTATACCGTGCAGGGGTCTCTGGCCTAGCCGGTCTGCATATTGGGGCTTTCCTTTGTACCAGTGCTTCACCTTGGCGAATGCGAGGTGCCCTCCCTGTGACTGATTGTGATATAATGCAAGAGCCCACCATAAAGCCGGCAGAGATGCGTAGAGTGTTAGAGTCCATGCTGCACCTGTTTGTGGGAGTGGAAGGTGTTAATGGACACCGTTTTTCTCACTTCTGATGATCAAGCTGTTCTAGAAAGCGAGGTTCGTGGCCCACTTTCTTCTGAGGAAAATAGAAGGCGAACTGGCAAACTCTGTTTTTATTGTGCCAGTTCGTCACATTTCATTTCTCAGTGCCACCTTAGGCCAATGCGTCAAGAGACTGGCAAGGTGCCTGCTGTGCCCACATCCCGCAGTCAGGTCACCAAAGCCAGGCCCCGTTATGAATCTACTGTGGTCAGACCCCCTGTACCATCCAGGTCTAGGAGAATGCTTCCTAGGGTAACCAGGCCTGTGGAGGGGGCAACTGATGCTCCAGACCCTGCCGAGTTTCCTGACTATGGGTCAGATGGTGCCAGGCCCCGTTATGATTCTGCCGATGTCAGACCCCCTGTACCGTCCAGGTCTAGGAGAACCCGTTCTAGGGTAACCAGGCTTGTGGAGGGGGCAACTAACAGTCCTGAATTTGTCGGGTCTCCTGTCCATGAGCCGGAGGAGTACATGGACTATGACTCCTACTCGGCCATGGGATCTGATGAGGCCATGGAGATTACACCCCTGATGGCCTCTTCAATCGGCCAGACACCCGAATGGTGGTCCAGGGCGACGTATAAATACAGGTTATGACGGAATGGGATGTTGTCCACCTGCGGGTGTGCTCTTATCTGCGTGCCCCCGGCGCTTACCGCTGGCCCGACTACCGAGTGACGCGGCACTCGGCGTCTCGTGCGGCCTGGAGTGACCCTGGGGAAGGTTAGCGGGCGGTGGAGGGGACCCCTGCGTAGAACCAGCCCGACCACTGAGCACCACGGTACTCAGCGTCTCGATCAGCTGGTTCACTGACCTTGTGGGTGTGGGGACGTCTGTGGAGCGGCCGTGCGGTTACGGGGATCGGATCTCCCGCGGAGGAATATTCGGATCTTTGAGCGGAGAACTTTTCGGATCTTACGGATGAATCTTCGGATCTTATGGGAGCGAGTGAATCTTCGGATCTTATCACTGATCGCTCGATACACCGAAGCGCGGTACGCAGTCCGCGCCTTCGGATCGGATCTCACATCGGTCGATTATTCCGACGGCCGATGCCCGAACCATGCACCTCTGCCCCGATGCGGGATGCAGGCACAGAGTATTCGGTTCGGATCTTAAGGTAGTTCGGTTTGGAACCGTACTCTGAGACCGCGCGGGATCCTCAGCAAATACAGCCGAAAATAACAGTCATCAGGCGAGGCTGGATGCACTGGAAAAATCTGACTTTATTCTTACACATCACATATACTTATAAACTTTACACAAATATGAGAACAATGGGAATCCCTGCCCGCCCACACAAGACCCATTGACCCTCGCTGGCAGGAGGCACCCGGGCCCCGATCCGTATTGGCGGTTACGAATCGGGGAGTTGCCGATTCGGACCGGATGATCCGAATCGACCATTTTCCGATCCGATCATTCTGACTGGATCCACGAGGCACCAGGGAAATGGCGACGGGCAAGGCATACACAAAGGGATTTACATTTCACAACACACAAACGGGGACACTTTTATTACACCACACACAAATCCACATCTAAATAAAATACTCGAAACCCCGTGGGCGCCACAGCACCTAAGTGTCTATGGGTATAACTGCCACTATGAATCGCCCCTGGCTGAGGGTGCTGGGCCATTCCGTGACACAGGTTTTATTACCTGTGTTGCGGTTTGCCTCGCCTATCTGAACCACCCACCTCACTACTTGTGCCAGGCGGCGAGGCCGCAATCACGGAGTCTGGCGGCGAGGCCGCAATCTTGCTGTCTAGATATAGGTCCACTGTGCCTTTGCCCCACAGTGAAGCTGTCATGTCTGATGCTGGCTACGTGCCACCCACGCTCTATGCTGGCTACGTGCCAGCGATGCTGCTATCATGTCCTCAGCCCCTGCTGTGCTGCCTGGGGGGTCTGGGCAAGGTCCTGTGCCAGGAGCTGGCCGGCTGCCAGCACTGGGGAATGGCCGAGCGGTGTCCGAGGGGGCGGGGCCTAGCATGGTCATGAGGAGCCGCCGGGTTTAAAATAGGGCGCGAGGAGTTGCCTCGTCACCCTGTCGTGGAGTCTGATTCCCGCATCGCTACCTATTCGTTGATATTGTCTCTCTGTTGCCAACCTGTTTTTTGGATACGATCCCTGCTCCAGTAATTTGACCCTGCTTTATTTTTGACTATTCTCTTGCTGTTTGATTACGATCGCCTGTGTGGTGCTTTGGTGGTTTAACCCCATGCTTGCCGCTGGAGTGTTTACACGCTACTGTGTCCCTTCTCATCGGTGGGTCTTGTCTGTAGCCTCAATAGGTGCCTATACCCAACCAAGGGCTCACGTTCTCCAGCCACATATATTGTTTAAATCTGCGATCGCAAAATACTGCTTATTTAATGCTCATGGTTAGTGTGCGCTCACCAGCAACAATACCCGTTACTGTATGTACAACAGACCCCGAGGTGTATGTGTTGTCTCTTACCATCTTAAGGTACCGCTGACCTGCTCCCGATTATCAGCAAACGTTAAAGCAACTTATTTCCTGACTGCCCTGCAGCCCGCACAATTCACCAACTGTCTGGTTTATCTGTGTTGCTCTGCATGTGCTCGAAGTAGTCTATCGGTCTCCAAACCTTTAGTGCTTAGTAGCGACTCAGTCTATTGTTCAACCTTGTTGCCGCAAGTGTCTGATTCTGTGAATGACAATCAGTGATTCAACGTCAAAAAGATTTCTCAGCCCTTAAGGATCTCAACTCCGCGACTATCTAGTGGGCGCTACTCCCCCGTTACAGCTGCCTGAACCTGGCGCGGTGCCAGTCATGATGCCTAATCCTGTCGAAGTGCTGACTGTGCTGAGCTGCAAGGCAGCCGTGCCCCTCATGTCGGTTTTGGGCAATGAGCCCCTCATGCCCGTTGCTGGCAAGCTGCCAGTCAAACCCATGTTAAACTTCGAGGAAGCAGCACCCGAGTCAAGCTGTGTGTCAGCGGTACCAGAGCCACATTGCAAAACCACTGTGGTTCCACTAGTGTCATGTCCTGTGATGCGGTCACCCCTGTTAAGTCTCGCTCTAGGAGGAGACCAAAAAAGGTGACCAGTTCTGGGTTGGGTCCGAGGATGCCACTCTCCATTCTGAGTCTGATAAAAACGTGCGCAAATTGCGCGTTTTTTTACGCGCGTTTGTGTATACGAAAAAACAAGCAAACGCGCATTTCAGCGCGTACGCGGCTGTGTCTATGGCTGCAAACGCGCTGCTATGCGCACCAAAAAAAGCTCCCGGACTTCTCTGGGCGCAGGACGTTTTAAAGCGTGGTCCTACGTGCATTAAAACGCCCAGGTGTGAATGGGTCCCATTGAAAAGCAAGGGATTTCCCCGTCCATGCGTTTTAAAGTGTGCAGGAACGCGCTTTAAAACGACTAGGTGTGACCGGGGCCTTAGAGCAGATCCGGCTCTTCTAAAGGCCGGTCTTTCAGAATAGCGCTGCTGTATACCGTGCAGGGGTCTCTGGCCTAGCCTGTCTGCATATTGGGGCTTTCCTTTGTACCAGTGCCTCACCTTAGCGAATGCGAGGTGCCCTCCCTGTGACTGATTGTAACAAGACGTTGTGTGTGCATTTATTATTGCTGCAGCATATATGCGCAGATTGATTTTGACAGGCGCAAAAACTTAACGTGAGATAATTGCGGTTCTTAATTCTGATTGGCTGAATTGCGAGAAAAACACAGTCCGTACACTGATTTCTGTGCGCAACGTTACTGCGCGCGCGTTTGTGCATGTCCGTCTTATGCGCGTTATTGCTCGACGGATGAAAAAGTACACGAGGATTGTAATTCCAGCCTTGATTTACGCTCGTTAATGTTTAACGCTGGGCGCACAAATTCACGCGTTGCGCGAGCGTTTCAACACAAAGATTGTAATAGGGCCCTATTTCCATTTATTATAGTTTACAGACTCATTGCTGTGCAGCTCTGTTATACACCTGCACACCCTGAATATTATTGGGGAGTTCCTAAAAGAAAATAATCCGTATAACAGGTAACAAGGCCCATCAACTGATGATCAGGGAGCGGCTAGAACTTAAAGGGACACTCTAAGCAACATGACCACCTAAGCTATTTTAGGTGGTCACGATGCCCGGAGTATCCTGCCCCCTGTCCCCCCTCCCTCCGCTCAGCGGTTCAGCAGAAAACAGCTGAGAGACTTTACTCCGCCCTCCCAGCTGTCAATCAGCAGAGCGGGATTCATATTTCCCGCTTCTGCTGACTTTTGCCGAGTAGGAGACGTCATCGTGCTTTCAGCTTTCAGCGCGATGACGTCTCTAACTCACCGCAGAAGCTGGCGGCTCCCTCTGAGGGTTAGTCCGCATCCTCTTGCGCGCAGCACTAATCCTCAGAGGGCGCCGGGAGGAAGCCTGCCGATTGGCTGGCTAATGTGAGAGGTGCGCATGCACGCTTCTCATGTAAACCAGAAGGCAAGAAGGACGGGAGCGGAAGGAGGAGGGAGGGGAGTATGAAGAAAAAAAACGCCGCTGGAAAGAAGAGGATTTTAGGGTAAGTATTTCAGTTACAAAAACATAAACAAAAAAAACCTATTTATTAAGGGAATAGGGATAGGTTAGGATTAAAAAAAGGGGGGGGGTGATTTTTTAGTAGAGTGTTCCTTTAATGAACTTTATTACCCGAAAAACGCTCTCAGATCCCAAACTTTAAAATACACATATACACAGCATCGCTCGGGTGAATTGGACGACTGACCTAGCATATATAGGCTGAGTGATGGGCTGAATGGAAAGCACTGAAAGGCACTGATACTGTGTAATAATACAGCGCACATAGCGCATTAAGCTCACTCAAAGTGCACCACGATTAAATGAACAGCCCAAACTCACCCTAAAGCTGACAGAGCTCACACTCAGAAAGTCTATCCTGACCCGAGCGATGCTGACACAACACACACCACTTTTTAAAGTTTGGGATGTGAGAGTGTTTTTTGGTTAATAAAGTTCATTAAGTTGTAGCCGCTCCCTGATCATCACTTAATGGGCCGTTACCTGTTATACGGATTATTTTCTTTTTGTATATATAATAATAATAAAGGTTTAATCCGGATGATGGGAGTGTTGTCCACCTTTTGCTACAGGGACAGGTGATTCTTTTCTAGGTGGGACCATTTTCTCACCTTTGTTGTTATATTTGAGTTCCTAAAAGGAAGAACATCAGAAAAAAAGAATGAAAGGGGGATTTGGGACCAAAATAGGAACTGTCCCTCAAAAACAGAGACATCTGGAAGATATTCACAAAGGTACACACACACAGCTATATACACCAGATACACACACAGGCTATATACACACCACCATATACACACCAGATACACACACGGCTATATACACCAGATACACACACAGGCTATATACACACACCATATTACACCAGATACACACGGCTATATACACACCACCATATATACACCAGATACACACACGCCTATATACACACCACCATATATACACCAGATACACAGACAGGCTATATACACACCACCATATACACACCAGATACACACACGGCTATATACACACCACCATATATACACCAGATACACACACGCCTATATACACACCACCATATATACACCAGATACACACACGGCTATATACACCAGACACACACACAGGCTATATACACCACCATATATACACCAGATACACACACAGGCTATATACACACCACCATATATACACCAGATACACACACAGGCTATATACACACCACCATATATACACCAGACACACACACAGGCTATATACACACCACCATATATACACCAGATACACACACGGCTATATACACCAGACACACACACAGGCTATATACACCACCATATATACACCAGATACACACACAGGCTATATACACACCACCATATATACACCAGACACACACACAGGCTATATACACACCACCATATATACACCAGATACACACACAGGCTATATACACACCACCATATATAAACCAGATACAAACACGGCTATATACACACCACCATATATTACACCAGATACACACACGGCTATATACACACCACCATATATTACACCAGATACACACACGGCTATATACACACACCACCATATATACACCAGATACACACACAGGCTATATACACACCACCATATATACACCAGATACACACACACAGGCTATATACACACCACCATATATACACACCACCATATATACACCAGATACACACACCACCATATATACACCAGATACACACACGGCTATATACACAACACCATATATTACACCAGATACACACACGGCTATATACACACACCACCATATATACACCAGATACACACACAGGCTATATACACACCACCATATATACACCAGATACACACACGGCTATATACACCACCATATATACACTAGATACACACACAGGCTATATACACCACCATATATACACCAGATACACACACAGGCTATATACACACCACCATATATACACCAGATACACACACGGCTATATACACCAGACACACACACAGGCTATATACACCAGATACACACACAGGCTATATACACACCACCATATATACACCAGATACACACACAGGCTATATACACACCACCATATATACACCAGACACACACACAGGCTATATACACACCACCATATATACACCAGATACACACACAGTCTATATACACACACCACCATATATACACCAGATACACACACAGACTATATACACACCACCATATATACACCAGATACACACACCACCATATATACACCAGACACACACACAGTCTATATACACACCACCATATATACACCAGATACACACACAGGCTATATACACACCACCATATATACACCAGATACACACACAGGCTATATACACACACCATATATACACCAGACACACACACAGTCTATATACACACACCACCATATATACACACACCACCATATACACACCAGATACACACACCACCATATACACCAGATACACACACGGCTATATACACACCACCATATATTACACCAGATACACACACCACCATATATTCACAAAGGTACACACACAGGCTATATACACACACACACAGGCTATATACACACCACCATATATACACCAGATACACACACCACCATATACACACCACCATATATTCACAAAGGTACACACACACAGGCTATATACACACACCACCATATATACACCAGATACACACACAGGCTATATACACCAGATACACACACCACCATATATACACCAGATACACACACGGCTATATACACACCACCAGATACACACACACAGGCTATATACACACACCACCATATATACACCAGATACACACACAGATACACACACAGTCTATATACACACACCATATATACACCAGATACACACACGGCTATATACACACCACCATATATACACCAGATACACACACACGGCTATATACACACACACCATATATACACGGCTATATACACACACCACCATATATTTACCAGATACACACACAGGCTATATACACACCACCATATATACACCAGATACACACACCACCATATATATACACCAGATACACACACGCCTATATACACACCACCAGATACACACACCACCATATATACACACACCACCATATATACACCAGATACACACACACAGGCTATATACACACACCACCATATATACACCAGATACACACACACGGCTATATACACCAGATACACACATGGCTATATACACACCACCATATATACACACCACCATATACACACCAGATACACACACGCCTATATACACACCACCATATATATACACCAGATACACACACACCATATATACACACACAGGCTATATACACACCAGATACACACACCACCATATATACACACCAGATACACACACGGCTATATACACACCACCATATATACACCAGATACACACACACAGGCTATATACACACCAGATACACACACCACCATATACACACCAGATACACACACGGCTATATACACCAGACACACACACAGGCTATATACACCACCATATATACACCAGATACACACACAGGCTATATACACACCACCATATATACACCAGATACACACACACAGGCTATATACACACCACCATATATACACCAGACACACACACAGGCTATATACACACCACCATATATACACCAGATACACACACGGCTATATACACCAGACACACACACAGGCTATATACACCACCATATATACACCAGATACACACACAGGCTATATACACACCACCATATATACACCAGACACACACACAGGCTATATACACACCACCATATATACACCAGATACACACACGGCTATATACACACCACCATATATTACACCAGATACACACACGGCTATATACACACCACCATATATTACACCAGATACACACACGGCTATATACACACCACCATATATACACCAGATACACACACACAGGCTATATACACACACCACCATATATACACCAGATACACACACACAGGCTATATACACACCACCATATATACACACCACCATATATACACCAGATACACACACCACCATATATACACCAGATACACACACGGCTATATACACAACACCATATATTACACCAGATACACACACGGCTATATACACACACCACCATATATACACCAGATACACACACAGGCTATATACACACCACCATATATACACCAGATACACACACGGCTATATACACCACCATATATACACTAGATACACACACAGGCTATATACACCACCATATATATACACCAGATACACACACAGGCTATATACACACCACCATATATACACCAGATACACACACGGCTATATACACCAGACACACACACAGGCTATATACACCACCATATATACACCAGATACACACACAGGCTATATACACACCACCATATATACACCAGATACACACACAGGCTATATACACACCACCATATATACACCAGACACACACACAGGCTATATACACACCACCATATATACACCAGATACACACACGGCTATATACACCAGACACACACACAGGCTATATACACCACCATATATACACCAGATACACACACAGGCTATATACACCAGACACACACACAGGCTATATACACACCACCATATATACACCAGATACACACACAGGCTATATACACACCACCATATATAAACCAGATACAAACACGGCTATATACACACCACCATATATTACACCAGATACACACACGGCTATATACACACCACCATATATTACACCAGATACACACACGGCTATATACACACACCACCATATATACACCAGATACACACACAGGCTATATACACACCACCATATATACACCAGATACACACACACAGGCTATATACACACCACCATATATACACACCACCATATATACACCAGATACACACACCACCATATATACACCAGATACACACACGGCTATATACACAACACCATATATTACACCAGATACACACACGGCTATATACACACCACCATATATTCACAAAGGTACACACACAGGCTATATACACACCACCATATATACACCAGATACACACACAGGCTATATACACACACCACCATATATACACCAGATACACACACATGCTATATACACACCACCATATATACACCAGATACACACACCACCATATATACACCAGATACACACACGGCTATATACACACCACCATATATTACACCAGATACACACACGGCTATATACACACCACCATATATTCACAAAGGTACACACACAGGCTATATACACACCACCATATATACACCAGATACACACACAGTCTATATACACACCACCATATATACACCAGATACACACACAGGCTATATACACACCACCATATATACACGGCTATATACACACCACCATATACACACCAGATACACACACGGCTATATACACACCACCAGATACACACACCACCATATATACACCAGATACACACACAGGCTATATACACCACCATATATACACCAGATACACACACGGCTATATACACACCACCATATATACACCAGATACACACACGGCTATATACACACCACCATATATACACCAGATACACACACGGCTATATACACACCACCATATATTACACCAGATACACACACCACCATATATTACACCAGATACACACATGGCTATATACACACCACCATATATACACCAGATACACACCACCAAATATTCACAAAGGTACACACACAGGCTATATACACACCACCATATATACACACACAGGCTATATACACACCACCATATATACACCAGATACACACACGGCTATATACACACCACCATATATACACCAGACACACACACAGTCTATATACACACCACCATATATACACCAGATACACACACAGGCTATATACACACCACCATATATACACCAGATACACACACAGGCTATATACACACCACCATATATACACGGCTATATACACACCACCATATATTTACCAGATACACACACAGGCTATATACACACCACCATATATACACCAGATACACACACCACCATATATACACCAGATACACACACGGCTATATACACACCAGATACACACACAGGCTATATACACACCACCATATATACACCAGATACACACACAGGCTATATACACACCACCATATATACACCAGATACACACACAGACTATATACACACCACCATATATACACCAGATACACACACAGGCTTGGACACACGGGGCCGTATTACAAAGTTGGTGCTAACTTAACCAGAGCTGTTGTAAACTTGAAAGCTCCATAGACTATAATGGCTCAGGTTAAGTTAGCACCAGTTTTGTAATACGGCCCCGTGTGTACACAATACAGAGGTTTCGATTTTTTTGGGCTATAGTACAAAGTTGGAGGGGCAGACGCGTACAGGGCGGGACATGGAGGGCTGGGAATGTACAGAGCGGGACACACGGAGGGCTGGGCCCGTACAGGGCGGGACACACGGAGGGCTGGGCCCGTACAGGGCGGGACATGGAGGGCTGGGAATGTACAGAGCGGGACACACGGAGGGCTGGGCCCGTACAGGGCGGGACACACGGAGGGCTGGGCCCGTACAGGGCGGGACACACGGAGGGCTGGGCCCGTACAGGGCGGGACACACGGAGGGCTGGGCCCGTACAGGGCGGGACACACGGAGGGCTGGGCCCGTACAGGGCGGGACACACGGAGGGCTGGGCCCGTACAGGGCGGGACACACGGAGGGCTGGGCCCGTGGACACACGGAGGGCTGGGCCCGTACAGGGCGGGACACACGGAGGGCTGGGCCCGTACAGGGCGGGACACATGGAAGTGCGTTCATGGATGGAGGTGAGGGGTTGAATAGACCAGTCCTTTGCTAAATGAGTCTATCTCAGTGTGTGGGACCACATCACGTAACATCTCAGTGCACGTGGACTGAACTCAGAGATTCTGCTCCTCCTCTTCCAAACCCACTGGAACCAGAACTCGGCCAAATGCCGGGACTGTGAATTTAACTGTGGTGTTTATTTTCCCTTTTATTTTATCTGTCTGTCTGTACCATTTATCCCTTTTATTTTATGTGTCTGTCTGTACCATTTATCCCTTTTATTTTATGTGTCTGTCTGTATCATTTATCCCTTTTATTTTATGTGTCTGTCTGTACATTTATCCCTTTTATTTTTGTGTCTGTCTGTACCATTTATCCTTTTATTTTATGGTCTGTCTGTACCATTTAACCCTTTTATTTTATACGTCTGTCTGTACCATTTATCCCTTTTATTTTATGTGTCTGTCTGTACCATTTATCCCTTTTATTTTATGTGTCTGTCTGTACCATTTAACCCTTTTATTTTATACGTCTGTCTGTATCATTTATCCCTTTTATTTTATGTGTCTGTCTGTACCATTTATCCCTTTTATTTTATGTGTCTGTCTGTACCATTTATCCCTTTTATTTTATGTGTCTGTCTGTACCATTTAACCCTTTTATTTTATACGTCTGTCTGTACCATTTATCCCTTTTATTTTATACGTCTGTCTGTACCATTTATCCCTTTTATTTTATGTGTCTGTCTGTACCATTTATCCCTTTTATTTTATGTGTCTGTCTGTACCATTTAACCCTTTTATTTTATACGTCTGTCTGTACCATTTATCCCTTTTATTTTATACGTCTGTCTGTACCATTTATCCCTTTTATTTTATGTGTCTGTCTGTACCATTTATCCCTTTTATTTTATGTGTCTGTCTGTACCATTTATCCCTTTTATTTTATACGTCTGTCTGTACCATTTATCCCTTTTATTTTATGTATCTGTCTGTACCATTTATCCCTTTTATTTTATGTGTCTGTCTGTACCATTTATCCCTTTTATTTTATGTGTCTGTCTGTACCATTTAACCCTTTTATTTTATGTGTCTGTCTGTACCATTTATCCCTTTTATTTTATGTGTCTGTCTGTACCATTTATCCCTTTTATTTTATACGTCTGTCTGTACCATTTATCCCTTTTCGTGTCTCTTCATGTATTAAACACCTATTTAATAGCGTTCTGGTGTTAGCGGTTTGGTGACTCGTGTGATTGGGATTACCAGTTCTATCCAGTATTTTTGGGAAACGTTAGGGTCTGGGGGGCTCTTGTCCCGGTCAGGATTTATAAGGGTGCCAAGGCCGGTGTTACGTCACAAGGATCCTGCCACTCACAGCCGGGTGACCCTCAGGGGCTGGAAGCGGGCACTCACCGGCAGCACTGCCGCAGCAGACCGGAACCCACCAGGCGGAAGAGAAGAGGCTGGACAAGACGTCGGGAGGAAATAACGTGACGTTCCTCTGCACCTGCAGGAGGTTCAGGACGAGCGCCAGGAAGACCCCAATCAGAAAGAGGAGGGCGCCCCGAATCAGTAAGCTCATCCTGTGCCCGGGGCCCGGGGCGCCAAGCTCTGCATCTCCCATCACCACAGAGTCACATCGGGCTGGAAATAAAGCAGCACAGGATTGTGGGTAACGAACAGCGCCCCCCCCCCCCCCGCAATCACATGAACCTGCAGAGGGCAATTATTTACAATACAGCAAGCTAAAAGAAGGGGGAGCTACTGTATCACACAGGGGGAGGGGTTACTGTATCACACAGGGGGAGGGGTTACTGTATCACAAGAGGAAGGTTACTGTATCACACAGGGGAGGGGTTACTGTATCACACAGGGGGAGGGGTTACTGTATCACACAGGGGAGGGGTTACTGTATCACACAGGGGGAGGGTTACTGTATCACAAGAGGAAGGGTTACTGTATCACACAGGGGGAGGGGTTACTGTATCACACAGGGGGAGGGGTTACTGTATCAGACAGGGGGAGGGGTTACTGTATCACAAGAGGAAGGGTTACTGTATCACACAGGGGGAGGGGTTACTGTATCACAAGAGGAAGGGTTACTGTATCACACAGGGGGAGGGGTTACTGTATCACAAGAGAAGGGTTACTGTATCACACAGGGGGAGGGGTACTGTATCACAAGAGGAAGGGTTACTGTATCACACAGGGGGAGGGTTACTGTATCAACAAGAGGAAGGTTACTGTATCACAAGGGGAGGGGTTACTGTATCACAAGAGGAAGGGTTACTGTATCACACAGGGGAGGGGTTACTGTTCACACAGGGGAGGGGTTACTGCATCACACAGGGAGGGGTTACTGTATCACACAGGGGGAGGGGTTACTGTTTCACAAGAGGAAGGGTTACTGTATCACACAGGGGGAGGGGTTACTGCATCACACAGGGAGGGGTTACTGTATCACACGAGGAAGGGTTACTGTATCACACAGGGGGAGGGGTTACTGTATCACACAGGGGGAGGGGTTACTGTATCACAAGAGGAAGGGTTACTGTATCACACAGGGGGAGGGGTTATTGTATCACACGGGGGAGGGGTTACTGTATCACACATGGGGAGGGGTTACAGTATCACACAGGGGGAGGGGTTACTGTATCACACAGGGAGGAGTTACTGTATCACACTGGGGGAGGGGTTACTGTATCACACGAGGAAGGGTTACTGTATCACACAGGGGGAGGGGTTACTGTATCACACAGGGGGAGGGGTTATTGTATCACACAGGGGGAGGGGTTATTGTATCACACAGGGGGAGGGGTTACTGTATCACACAGGGGGAGGGGTTACTGTATCACACAGGGGGAGGGGTTACTGTATCACACAGGGGGAGGGGTTACTGTATCACACAGGGGGAGGGGTTACTGTATCACAAGAGGAAGGGTTACTGTATCACACAGGGGGAGGGGTTACTGTATCACACACAGGGGAGGGGTTACTGTATCACACGAGGAAAGGTTACTGTATCACACGGGGGAGGGGTTACTGTATCACACAGCGGGAGGGGTTACAGTATCACACAGGGGGAGGGGTTACTGTATCACACAGGGGGAGGGGTTACTGTATCACACAGGGGGAGGGGTTACAGTATCACACAGGGGGAGGGGTTACTGTATCACACAGGGGGAGGGTCTGGAGGAGAGCACAGGGGGAGGGGGCGGTGTTAAGCTGTCACACCCCCGTTCAGAACCAATCAGTGGGCCGGATTGTAATGGGGGGCTCTTTGTCTCTTCAGTATTATTGGGGTTCGTGCGGAAGCTGTGACGGGGGGAGGAGGGGAAATGGGGACCCAAAATCAGGACAGGCTCCGCTCCCAGATCTCACCTCTCAGTCCGGAACCCGCTGAGCGTTCTGCGCTCCAAGCCTCGCTCCTACAGCCTTGACCCCGCCTTTTCCGCTGCTTCGGCAACGTGTTTTGATTGGTGGAATCTCCCTCCTATGAGGCGGAGGCACAGGGCGGCCATTATGAGTGTGGAAAAGCAATCCCGGTTGTTCCGTTTACACCCCCTCAGGAGCCCGCACCGGGGAGCCCCCCCCTCAGGAGCCCGCACCGGGGAGCCCCCCCCCTCAGGAGCCCGCACCGGGGAGCCCCCCCCCTCAGGAGCCCGCACCGGGGAGCCCCCCCCCCAGGAGCCCGCACCGGGGAGCCCCCCCCACCAAGGAGCCCCCCCTCGGGCCCCCCCCTCAGGAGCCCCCCCCTCAGGAGCCCGCACCGGGGAGCCCCCCCCCCCTCAGGAGCCCGCACCGGGGAGCCCCCCCCAGGAGCCCGCACCGGGGAGCCCCCCCCCACTCAGGAGCCCCCCCCTCAGGAGCCCCCCCCCCCTCAGGAGCCCCCCCCTCAGGAGCCCGCACCGGGGAGCCCCCCCCCTCAGGAGCCCCCCCCCTCAGGAGCCCCCCCCTCAGGAGCCCGCACCGGGGAGCCCCCCCCCCCTCAGGAGCCCGCACCGGGGAGCCCCCCCCCCTCAGGAGCCCGCACCGGGAGGAACAGACACCGACCCGCGGAGACACACACGCAGGGGCGTAACTACCAGGGTGCAGAGGGGGCCCTTGAGTCCAGGGGGGGCCACACTCGCCTGCCTATACTTTATAATTATTTTTTTAATGTATTTTATACTTATTTGTGATTTTTATTGCTGTGCAGCTCTGTGATACGCTCATACACCCCGCACATTACTGTGAGTTTTATTGCTGTGCAGCTCTGTGATACGCTCATACACAGCGCATATTACTGTGAGTTTTATTGCTGTGCAGCTCTGTGATACGCTCATACACCCCGCACATTACTGTGAGTTTTATTGCTGTGCAGCTCTGTGATACGCTCATACACACCGCACATTACTGTGAGTTTTATTGCTGTGCAGCTCTGTTATACGCTCATACACCCCGCACATTACTGTGAGTTTTATTGCTGTGCAGCTCTGTTATACGCTCATACACACCGCACATTACTGTGAGTTTTATTGCTGTGCAGCTCTGTTATACGCTCATACACACCGCACAGTACTGTGAGTTTTATTGCTGTGCAGCTCTGTTATACACATACCACACCCGCACATTACTGTGAGTTTTTTGCTGTGCAGCTCTGTTATACGCTCATACACCCCGCACATTACTGTGAGTTTTATTGCTGTGCAGCTGTTATACGCTCATACACCCCGCACATTACTGTGAGTTTTATTGCTGTGCAGCTCTGTTATACGCTCATACACCCCGCACATTACTGTGAGTTTTATTGCTGTGGAGCTCTGTGATACGCTCATACACACCGCACATTACTGTGAGTTTTATTGCTGTGGAGTTCTGTGAGATACACATAGTGCACATTACACTAAAAATGGGATGGACTGAAGAGGTCATAGTGGACCTGGAAAAAATGGGACACTGATTGTCTGGAGTCAACATTGTCGACCTGGAGGGGAGCAATGTATGTTGACGGGAGGGGACCAAATATTTTTTCCTAGGGTGGGAGGGGCCCGGCCCATCATTTTTTCTGCACCTGGGCCCTGAGGTTTCTAGTTACGCCTCTGCAGACGCCCAGCACGGTCCCCTCTCCTAGATTGTAAGCTCTGGAGCAGGGTCCCTGTGACGGAACCGTTCTCTTCCGCCTGTCCTGACTCTCCAGACACCCCTTCGTTGCGGTCAGCCCGGCTACTGGGAGCGCTGTCCTCAGCGCCTCGAGCAGCTTGACCCGCCTGCTTCTGTTTCTCTGCCCTGGAGCCGTTAGGAATTTCCAGAAGGCCGCTCTGTGCCTTCTGAGGTTGCGTGTGTAGTGTAGCGTAGCTGAAAGAGACACCAGACGCGGCTGTATGTTCCAACAGGATCCTCTCTTTGTCTGACCTCTTTATTAACCCCTTAGTGACCGGGCGGTTTTACACAAATCCGTCCTTTAGTGACCGCTGCTGTTTTTACGTTTCTGCGCTGCTCGTGTTTAGATCAAATTTTCCTCTTACTCGTTTATTCAACCCACACATATTATACACCCTTTTTCCCGCCATTAAATGGACTTTCTAGAAATTCCATTATTTCCATCATATCCAATAATCTATATAATAAAAGAGTAAGGCTTTGGCTGTCCGTCGCCAAAGCCTTACTGCGCATGCGCGCGCAGCCAGCGGCGGTTACACATGCACACAGCAGCCGGGTAGAGGCTGCGCTCGCAGCCTCTACCCGGCTGCCGCGCGCATCCAACCCCAGAGCGGCGAAGGGAAAGTTTCCTCCGCCGCTCGGGGGGTTGGATGCGCGCGGCAGCCGGGTAGAGGCTGCGAGCGCAGCCTCTACCCGGCTGCTGTGTGCATCTAACGGGTCCCCCGAGCGGCGAAGGGAAAGTTCCCTCGCTTCCGCTTGAAGGACCCAAGCCCCGGTCACGTGACCGCGGCTTGGGTCCTTCAAAGACGGAAGCGGGGAAATCTTCACTTCCCTGGCGGCGCTCGACAGGTAAGTATGAGCGCTGGGGGGGGGGTTTCAATTCGAGCTGGGGGGGTCAATATCCACGAGCTGGGGGGGTCAATATCCACGAGCTGGGGGGGTCAATATCCACGAGCTGGGGGGGTCCATATCCACGAGCTGGGGGACCATATCCACGACCTGGGGGCAAATCCACGAGCTGGGCAAATCCACGTGCTGGGCAAATCCACGAGCTGGGGCAAATCCATGTGCTGGGCAAATCCATGAGCTGGGCAACTCCATGAGCTGGGGCAAATCCATGAGCTGGGGGCAAATCCATGAGCTGGGGCAAATCCATGTGCTGGGAAAATCCATGAGCTGGGCAACTCCATGAGCTGGGGCAAATCCATGTGCTGGGCAAATCCATGAGCTTGGGCAAATCCATGTGCTGGGCAAATCCATGAGCTGGGGCAAATCCATGTGCTGGGCACCATGAGCTGGGGCAAATCCATGTGCTGGGCAAATCCATGAGCTGGGGCAAATCCATGTGCTGGGCAAATCCATGAGCTGGGGGCAAATCCATGAGCTGGGCAACTCCATGAGCTGGGGGCAAATCATTGTGCTGGGCAAATCCATGAGCTGGGGCAAATCCATGTGTTGGGCAAATCCATGAGCTGGGCAAATCCATAAACTGGGCAACTCCATGAGCTGGGGGCAAATCCATGTGCTGGGGCAAATCCATGTGCTGGGGGCAAATCCATGAGCTGGGGGCAAATCCATGAGCTGGGGGCAAATCCATGTGCTGGGGGCAAATATCCATGTGCTGGGGCAGTATCCACATGCTGGGGCAATATCCACGTGCTGGGGCAGTATCCACGAGCTGGGGCAGTATATCCACAATAGACTGCCCTCTGGGCAGGCTTTACAACTAGTTTAATATAAAAAAAATATGAAATATGATGAAAAAAATGGTAAAACACACTTTTTCGTAATTTAATTCCCCTAAAGCTATAACCACCAATAAAGACCCGGCTAAATAGTTTCCAAATTTTATCCCGAGAATATAAATACCCAATTTTTACATGTTTTTACCTTTTAACCCTTTCACTGCTGAGCCAGTTCACCTATGTGCGCTGCGCTCATTCTGACCATTTTGTGCTAATTATTTAGATGATAGCCTAGGTCCTATTTAATTAAACTCCCCCAGACAAAAAAAACTTTAAAAAAAAACATTTTTTTTTTTTATTTAATTTTTTTATTTTTTTTTTACATTTTTTTTTTAAAACCAAACCTGGTCATGTTGGTATCATTTGAAAGACCATAATCAGGCCTTTCAAATGATGGCAAATATGACCATCTAGCTGCCATGGATCGGGAGATAAAGGGATCCTTAGGTTCCCCTTATCTCTACATGGCAGCTAGAGGGTTAACTGGCCCACTGACATCCTCACACATTATGGTGAGGTTGTCAGTGGGTGGGGGGGGACCTGGAGGCTTGGCTGACATCCAAGATGTCAGCCCCCCTCCAGGTTTGAATCACGTTTTGGCGCCAATTGCGCGCCGCAACGTGATCCGGCGGCGAAATGGTTAATGCCATACACCGCTGGAAAGGGGAGGCTCTCTCCTCTCCAGCGGTGCAAACGGCATCTCCTTAGCTTCAATGGTTGGGGAGATAGAGAGCCCCCCCCTCCCCTCCATTGAAACACATGGGCACCTTCTGATGACGTCACCACGCAGCGTGGCGACGTCATCAGCCTCGCCTGCCATGTAAATCACATGGGCAGGCTTCCTCCCTGTCAGATCGGCGTGGGATCCGACGAGGGAGGTGAGTATCGGGCGGGAGGGGATTTGGCGCCGCTGACGTACCCTGTACGTCATCGGGTCTAAGGGAGACCCGAACACAGGACGTACAGGGTACGTCAGCGGTCGGGAAGGGGTTAAATGAACAAAAACGCCACAATTTATGCTGAGATCCAACAGCCATAATTTGCATAAATGACCCACATTGACCTACTAAAATGTTAATTACATGATGTCAGATATTTACAATAAACATTCCTCTTTCTTCATATCACACATCATTTACATAATCTATTGTAAAGGAAATCAGTTAGGTTTTGGCTGAGACAATGGTGACTCCAACCTCTGAGACATGTAAACAGATAGCAGATGAACAAAGAGAAACCCTTTTGCCTAATCACAAATTACTCAAACCTATTTTACAATCTATACGAAAGATAAGCATTTGAACTCACTGCAAGTAGTATCTTTAAAAAAAACAAACGCATTTTTACCTAAAGAAAATATAAGTATATTAAACTAACTAAAAGCTACGCAATTTAAACTAAACTAATTTAAAACTAAAAACAAAACGATGAAAAATATATTTAAATTCACACAATATAAATGAACACAAAGTCTCTTGGGGTCTGAAGCGCGGAGCGCCACGTCGCGCTCCATGACATTCCCCTCTCCTCTTAGACCTCCTCTATCACCTCCAGACTGCTTTCAAATCGCCTCATCCTTGTCCTCCTTGGGCCTCACACAGTTGTCCAACTTTCCTTTCATCATAACTGACCTGGACCTTCCCACCGATCAGATTACTAAATGGAGACTAGAAAATCTCTTCATTGCCTCACCCCCCCAAACCACTCCACCTCACCCCCCCAAACCACTCCACCTCACTCCCCCCCCCAAACCACTCCTCACTCCCCCAACCACTCCACCCAAACACCACTCCACCTCACTCCCCAAACCACTCCACCTCACTCCCCCCAAACCACTCCACCTCACTCCCCCAAACCACTCCACCTCACTCCCCCCAAACCACTCCACCTCACTCCCCCCAAACCACTCCACCTCACTCCCCCCCACCACTCCACCTCACTCCCCCCCCATCCACTCCACCTCACTCTCCCCCAAACCACTCCACCTCACGCCCCCCAAACCACTCCCCTCACCACTCCACCTCACTCCCCCTCACCACTCCACCTCACTCCCCCTAACACTCCACCTCACTCCCCCTAACCACTCCACCTCACTCCCCCTAACCACTCCACCTCACTCCCCCTAACCACTCCACCTCACTCCCCCTAACCACTCCACCTCACTCCCCCTAACACTCCACCTCACTCCCCCTAACCACTCCACCTCACTCCCCCTAACCACTCACCTCACTCCCCCTAACCACTCCACCTCACTCCCCCCAACCACTCCACCTCACTCCCCCTAACCACTCCACCTCACTCCCCAAACCACTCCACCTCACTCCCCCAAACCACTCCACCTCACTCCCCCCCAAACCACTCCACCTTCACTCCCCCCCCAAACCACTCACCTCACTCCCCCCAACCACTCCACCTCACTCCCCCCCAAACCACTCCACCTCACTCCCCCCCAAACCACTCCACCTCACTCCCCCCACAAACCACTCCACCTCACTCCCCCCAAACCACTCCACCTCACTCCCCCCAAACCACTTCCACCTCACTCCCCCCAAACCACTCCCCCTCACCACTCCACCTCACTCCCCCCAAACCAGTCCACCTCACTCCCCCCAAACCTCTTCCACCTCACTCCCCCCAAACCTCTCCACCTCAACTCCCCCCAAACCACCTCACCCCCCAAACCACTCACCTCACCCCCCCAAACCACTCCACCTCACTCCCCCAAACCACTCCACCTCACTTCCCCCAAACCACTTCACCTCACTCCCCCAAACCACTCCACCTCACTCCCCCAAACCACTCCACCTCACTCCCCCAAACCACTCCACCTCCTCCCCAAACCACTCCACCTCACTCCTCCTAAACCACTCCCCCAAACCACTCCCCCTAACCACTCCTCTCATCTCCCCTAACTCACTCCCCCTCATTCCCCCCAAACCACTCCCCCCAAACCACTCACCTCACTCCCCCCAAACCACTCCACCTCACTCCCCCCAAACCACTCCACCTCCCACTCCCCCCCAAACCACTCCACCTCACTCCCCCCAAACCACTCCACCTCACTCCCCCCCCAAACCACTCCACCTCACTCCCCCCCAAACCACTCCACCCACTCCCCCAAACCACTCCACCTCACTCCCCCCAACCACTCCACCTCCACACCCCAAACCACTCCACCTCACTCCCCCAAACCACTCCACCTCACTCCCCCCAAACACTCCCCCCAAACCACTCCACCTCACTCCCCCCCAAACCACTCCACCTCACTCCCCCCAAACCACTCCACCTCACTCCCCACCCAAACCACTCCCCTCACTCCCCCAAACCACTCCCCCCCAAACCACTTCCCCTCACCCCCCCCAAACCACTCCACCTCACTCCCCCAAACCACTCCACCTCACTCCCCCAAACCACTCCACCTCACTCCCCCCAAACCACTCCACCTCACTTCCCCCAAAACCACTCCACCTCACTCCCCCCAAACCACTCCACCTCACTCCCCCCAAACCACTCCACCTCACTCCCCCCAAACCACTCCACCTCACTCCCCCCAAACACTCCACCTCACTCCCCCAAACACTCCACCTCACTCCCCCAAACCACTCCACCTCACTCCCCCAAACCACTCCCCCTCACTCCCCTAAACACTCCACCTCACTCCCCAAACCACTCCACGTCACTCCCCCAAACCACCCCCTCACTCTCCCTAAACCACTCCACCTCACTCCCCCAAACCACTCCACCTCACTCCCCAAACCCTTCCCCAAACCACTTCCCCTAAACCACTCCCCTCACTCTCCCTAAACCACTCCACCTCACTCCCCCAAACCACTCCCCCTAAACCACTCCCCCTCACTCCCCCAAAACCACTCCCCCACTCCCCCAAACCACTCCCCTAAACCACTCCACCTCACTCCCCCAAACCACTCCACCTCCCTCCCCCAAACCACTCCACCTCCTCCCCAAACCACTCCACCTCCCTCCCCCAAACCACTCCACCTCCCTCCCCCAAACCACTCCACCTCACTCCCCAAACCACTCCACCTCCCCCCCAAACCACTCCACCTCACTCCCACAAACCACTCCACCTCCCTTCCCCAAACCACTCCACCTCACTCCCCCAAACCACTCCACCTCACTCCCCCAAACCACTCCACCTCACTCCACCCAAACCACTCCACCTCACTCCACCCAAACCACTCCACCTCACTCCCCCAAACCACTCCCCCAAACCACTCCACCTCACTCCCCCAAACCACTCCACCTCACTCCCCCCAAACCACTCCACCTCACTCCCCCAAACCACTCCACCTCACTCCCCCAAACCACTCCACCTCACTCCCCCAAACCACTCCACCTCACCCCCCAAACCACTCCACCTCACTCCCCAAACCATCCCACCTCACTCCCCCAAACCACTCCACCTCACTCCCCCCAAACCACTCCACCTCACCCCCAAACCACTCCACCTCACTCCCCCAAACCACTCCCCCTAAACCACTCCCCCAAACCACTCCACCTCACTCCCCAAACCATTCCCCTAAACCACTCCCCCCAAAACACTCCACCTCACTCCCCACGAACCACTCCACCTCACTCCCCTAAACCACTCCCTCACCCCCAAACCACTCCCCCTCCCTCCCCCAACCATTCCCCCAAAACCACTCCACCTCACTCCCCCAAACCACTCCACCTCACTCCCCAAACCACTCCCCCAAAACCACTCCACCTCACTCCCCAAACCACTCCACCTCACTCCCCCCAAACCACTCCACCTCACTCCCCAAACCACTCCACCTCACTCCCCCCAAACCACTCCACCTCACTCCCCCCAAACCACTCCACCTCACTCCCCAAACCACTCCACCTCACTCCCCCAAACCACTCCACCTCACTCCCCAAACCACTCCACCTCACTCCCCCAAACCACTCCCCCTAAACCACTCCCCCTCACTCTCCCTAAACCACTCCACCTCACTCCCCCAACCACTCCACCTCACTCCCCCAAATCACTCCCCCAAACCACTCCACCTCAATCCCCCAAACCACTCCACCTCAATCCCCCAAAACACTCCACCTCAATCCCCCAAACCACTCCACCTCACTCCCCCAAACCACTCCACCTCACTCCCCCAACCACTCCACCTCACTCCCCCAAAACACTCCCCCTAAACCACTCCACCTCACTCCCCACCTCACTCCCCCAAACCACTCTACCTCACTCCCCCAAACCACTCCACCTCACTCCCCCAACCACTCCTCCTCACTCCCCAAACCACTCCACCTCACTCCCCCAAACCACTCCCCCCAAACCGCTCTTACCTCACTCCCCAAACCACTCCACCTCCCTCCCCCAAACCACTCCACCTCACTCCCCAAACCACTCCACCTCACTCCCCCACCACTCCACCTCACTCCCCCAAACCACTCCCTCACTCCCCCAACCACTCCCCCCAAACCACTTCCCCTCACTCCCCCCAACCACTCCACCTCACTCCCCCCAAACCACTCCACCTCACTCCCCCAAACCACTCCACCTCACTCCCCCAAACCACTCCACCTCACTCCCCCAAACCACTCCACCTCATTCCCCCAAACCACTTCCACCTCACTCCCCAAACCACTCCACCTCACTCCCCCCCAACCCTCCATCTCACTCCCCAAACCACTCCACCTAAACCACTCCACCTCACTCTCCCTAAACCACTCCACCTCACTCCCCCAAACCACTCCACCTCACTCCCCCAAACCACTCCACCTCACTCCCCCAAACCACTCCCCCTCACTCTCCTAAACCACTCCACCTCACTCCCCCAACCACTCCACCTCACTCCCCCAAACCACTCCCCCTCACTCTCCCTAAACCACTCCACCTCACTCCCCAAACCACTCCACCTCACTCCCCCAAACCACTCCACCTCACTCCCCCAAACCACTTCCCCCAAACCACTTCCCCTAAACCACTCCCCCTCACTCTCCCTAAACCACTCCACCTCACTCCCCCTAAACCACTCCCCCAAACCACTCCCCCTCACTCCCCAAACCACTCCCCCTAAACCACTCCACCTCCACCCAAACCACTCCACCTCCCTCCCCCAAACCACTCCACCTCCCTCCCCCACCACTCCACCTCCTCCCCCAAACACTCCACCTCCCTCCCCCAAACCACTCCACCTCCCTCCCCAAACCACTCCACCTCACTCCCACAAACCACTCCACCTCACTCCACCCAAACCACTCCACCTCACTCCACCCAAACCACTCCACCTCACTCCCCCAAACCACTCCACCTCACCCCCCAAACCACTCCACCTCACTCCCCCCAAACCACTCCCTCACTCCCCCAACCACTCCACCTCACTCCCCCCAAACCACTCCACTCACTCCCCAAACCACTCCACCTCCCCCAAACCACTCCACCTCACTCCCCCCAAACCACTCCCCCTAAACCACTCCCCCAACCACTCCACCTCACTCCCCCAAACAATTCCCCCTAACCACTCCTCCAAACCACTCACCTCACTCCCCTAAACCACTCCACCTCACTCCCCCTAAACCACTCCCCCTCACCCCCCCCAACCACCCCCTCACTCCCCAAACCACTCCCCTCACTCCCCAAACCACTCCACCTCCCTCCCCCAAACCATTCCCCCAAACCACTCCACCTCACTCCCCCAAACCACTCCACCTCACTCCCCCAAACCACTCCACCTCACTCCCCCAAACCACTCCACCTCACTCCCCCAACCACTCCACCTCACTCCCCCAAACCACTCCACCTCACTCCCCCAAACCACTCCACCTCACTCCCCCAAACCACTCCACCTCACTCCCCCAAACCACTCCACCTCACTCTCCCAAACCACTCCACCTCACTCCCCAAACCACTCCACCTCACTCCCCCAAACCACTCCACCTCACTCCCCCAAACCACTCCACCTCACTCCCCCAACCACTCCACCTCACTCCCCCCAAACCACTCCACCTCACTCCCCCAAACCACTCCCCCCAAACCACTCCACCTCAATCCCCCAAACCACTCCACCTCACTCCCCAAACCACTCCCCCTAAACCACTCCCCCTCACTCTCCCTAAACCACTCCACCTCACTCCCCCAAACCACTCCACCTCACTCCCCCAAATCACTCCCCCAAACCACTCCACCTCACTCCCCCCAAACCACTCCACCTCACTCCCCAAACCACTCCACCTCACTCCCCAAACCACTCCACCTCACTCCCCCAAACCACTCCACCTCACTCCCCCAAACCACTCACCTCACTCCCCCAAACCACTCCACCTCACTCCCCCAAACCACTCCCCCTCACTCTCCCTAAACCACTCCACCTCACTCCCCCAAACCACTCCACCTCACTCCCCCAAACCACTCCCCTCACTCCCCAAAACCACTTCCCCCAAACCACTTCCCCTAAACCACTCCCCCTCACTCTCCCTAAACCACTCCACCTCACTCCCCCTAAACCACTCCCCCCAAACCACTCCCCCTCACCCCCCAAACCACTCCCCCTAAACCACTCCACCTCACTCCCCCAAACCACTCCACCTCCCTCCCCCAAACCACTCCACCTCCCTCCCCCAAAACTCCACCTCCCTCCCCCAAACCACTCCACCTCCCTCCCCCAAACCACTCCACCTCCCTCCCCAAACCACTCCACCTCACTCCCACAAACCACTCCACCTCACTCCACCCAAACCACTCCACCTCACTCCACCCAAACCACTCCACCTCACTCCCCCCAAACCACTCCACCTCACTCCCCCAAACCACTCCACCTCACTCCCCCAACCACTCCCTCACTCCCCCCAAACCACTCCACCTCACTCCCCCCAAACCACTCCACTCACTCCCCCCAAACCACTCCACTCCCCCCAAACCACTCCACCTCACTCCCCCCAAACCACTCCCCCTAAACCACTCCCCCAACCACTCCACCTCACTCCCCCAAACAATTCCCCCTAAACCACTCCTCCAAACCACTCCACCTCACTCCCCTAAACCACTCCACCTCACTCCCCCTAAACCACTCCCCTCCACCCCCCCCAACCACTCCCCCTCACTCCCCAAACCACTCCCCCTCACTCCCCAAACCACTCCACCTCCCTCCCCCAAACCATTCCCCCAAACCACTCCACCTCACTCCCCCAAACCACTCCACCTCACTCCCCCAAACCACTCCACCTCACTCCCCCAACCACTCCACCTCACTCCCCCAAACCACTCCACCTCACTCCCCAAACCACTCCACCTCACTCCCCAAACCACTCACTCTCCCCCAAACCACTCCACCTCACTCCCCAAACCACTCCACCTCACTCCCCAAACCACTCCACCTCACTCCCCAAACCACTCCACCTCACTCCCCCCAAACCACTCCACCTCACTCCCCCAAACCACTCCACCTCACTCCCCCAAACCACTCCACCTCACTCCCCCCAAACCACTCCACCTCACTCCCCCAAACCACTCCCCCCAAACCACTCCACCTCAATCCCCCAAACCACTCCACCTCACTCCCCAAACCACTCCCCCTAAACCACTCCCCCTCACTCTCCCTAAACCACTCCACCTCACTCCCCCAAACCACTCCACCTCACTCCCCCAAATCACTCCCCCAAACCACTCCACCTCACTCCCCCAACCACTCCACCTCACTCCCCCAAAACCACTCCACCTCACCCCCCAAACCACTCCACCTCACTCCCCCCAAACCACTCCACCTCACTCCCCCCAAACCACTCCACCTCACTCCCCAAACCACTCCACCTCACTCCCCCAAACCACTCCACCACTCCCCCAAACCACTCCACCTCACTCCCCCAAACCACTCCACCTCACTCCCCCAAACCACTCCACCTCCTCCCCCAAACCACTCCACCTCACTCCCCCCAAACCACTCCACCTCACTCCCCCAACCACTCCATCTCACTCCCCAAACCACTCTCCTAAACCACTCCACCTCACTCCCCCCAAACCACTCCACCTCACTCCCCCAAAACCACTTCCCCTAAACCACTCCCCTCACTCTCTCCTAAACCACTCCACCTCACTCCCCCAAACCACTCCCCCTAAACCACTCCCCTCACTCTCCCAAACCACTCCCCCAAACCACTCCCCCTCACCCCCTAAACCATCCACCTCACTCCCCAAACCACTCACCTCCCTCCCCCAAACCATTCCACCTCCCTCCCCCAACCACTCCACCTCACTCCCCCAAACCACTCCACCTCACTCCCCCAACCACTCCACCTCCCTCCCCAAACCACTCCACCTCACTCCCACAAACCACTCCACCTCACTCCCCCAAACCACTCCACCTCCCTTCCCCAACCACTCCACCTCCTTCCCAACCACTCCACCTCACTCACTCCCCAAACCACTCCACCTCACTCCCCCAAACCACTCCACCTCACCCCCCAAACCACTCCACCTAATCCCCAAACCACTCCACCTCACTCCCCCCAAACCACTCCACCTCACTCCCCCAAACCACTCCACCTCACTCCCCCCAAACCACTCCACCTCACTCCCCCCAAACCACTCACTCCTCCCCCCAAACCACTCCACCTCACTCCCCCAAACCACTCCACCTCACTCCCCCAACCACTCCACCTCACTCCCCCAAACCACTCCCCACTCCCCCCAAACCACTCCCCCAAACCACTCCCTCCCCAAACCACTCCCCCTAAACCACTCCCCCAAACCACTCCACCTCACCCCCCTAAACCACTCCACCTCATCCCCCTAAACCACTCCCCCTCACCCCCCAAACCACTCCCCCTCACTCCCCTAAACCACTCCCCCCAAACTCCACCTCCTCCCCCAAACCACTCCCCAAAACCACTCCCCCTCACTCCCCAAACCACTCCACCTCACTCCCCCAACCACTCCCTCCAAACCACCTACCTCACTCCCCCCAAACCACTCCACCTCCCTCCCCCAAACCACTCCCCTCCTCCCCCAAACCACTCCACCTCCCTCCCCAAACCACTCCACCTCAACTCCCCCAAACCACTCCACCTCACTCCCCCAAACCACTCCACCTCACTCCCCCCAAACCACTCCACCTCACTCCCCCAAACCACTCCACCTCACTCCCCCAAACCACTCCACCTCACTCCCCCAACCACTCCCCCTAAACCACTCCCCCAAACCACTCCCCCCACTCCCCCTAAACCACTCCACCTCCCTCCCCCAAACCACTCCACCTCCTCCCCCAAACCACTCCACCTCCCTCCCCAAACCACTCCACCTCACTCCCCCAAACCACTCCACCTCCCTTCCCCAAACCACTCCACCGCACTCCCCCAAACCACTCCACCTCACTCCCCCAAACCACTCCACCTCACTCCCCCAAACCACTCCCCCAAACCACTCCACCTTAATCCCCCAAACCACTCCACCTCACTCCCCCCAAACCACTCCACCTCACTCCCCCTAAACCACTCCCCCAAACCACTCCACCTCACTCCCCAAACCATTCCCCCTAAACCACTCCCCCAAACCACTCCACCTCACTCCCCCTAAACCACTCCCCTCACTCCCCCAAACCACTCCACCTCCCTCCCCAAACCACTCCACCTCCCTCCCCCAAACCACTCCACCTCTCCCCCAAACCACTCCACCTCCCTCCCCCCACCACTCCACCTCCCTCCCCCAAACCACTCACCTCACTCCCCCAAACCACTCCCCCAAAACCACTCCACCTCACTCCCCCAAACCACTCCACCTCACTCCCCAAACACTCTCCCCAAAACCACTCCACCTCACTCCCCCAAACCACTCCACCTCACTCCCCCCAAACCACTCCACCTCACTCCCCCAAACCACTCACCTCACTCCCCCCAAACCACTCCACCTCACTCCCCCCAAACCACTCCACCTCACTCCCCCAAACCACTCCACCTCACTCCCCCAAACCACTCCACCTCACTCCCCCCAACCACTCCACCTCACTCCCCAAACCACTCCCCTCACTCTCCCTAAACCACTCCACCTCACTCCCCAAACCACTCCACCTCACTCCTCCAAACCACTCCCCCTAAACCACTCCCCTCACTCTCCCTAAACCACTCCACCTCCTCCCCCAAACCACTCCACCTCACTCCTCCAAACCACTCCCCCTAAACCACTCCCCCTCACTCTCCCTAAACCACTCCACCTCACTCCCCCAAACCACTCCAACTCACTCCCCCCAAATCACTCCCCAAAACCACTCCACCTCAATCCCCCAAACCACTCCACCTCAATCCCCCAAACCACTCCACCTCACCTCACTCCCCAAACCACTCCACCTCACTCCCCCCAAACCACTCCCCAAAACCACTCCCCCTAAACACTCCACCTCACTCCCCCCAAACCACTCCACCTCACTCCCCAAACCACTCCACCTCACTCCCCAAACCACTCCACCTCCACTCCCCAAAACCACCCCCCTAAACCACTCCCCAAACCACTCCCCCCACTCCCCCTAAACCACTCCACCTCCCTCCCCAAACCACTCCACCTCCCTCCCCCAAACCACTCCACCTCTCCCCCAAAACCACTCCACTCACTCCCCCAAACCACTCCACCTCCCTCCCCAAACCACTCCACCGCACTCCCCCAAACCACTCCACCTCACCCCCCAAACCACTCCACCCCACCCCCCAAACCACTCCCCCAAACCACTCCACCTAATCCCCCAAACCACTCCACCTCAACCCCCAAACCACTCCACCTCACTCCCCCTAAACCACCCCCCAAACCACTCCACCTCACTCCCCCAACCATTCCCCCTAAACCACTCCCCAAACCACTCACCTCACTCCCCCTAAACCACTCCCCCTCACCCCCCAAACCACTCCACCTCCTCCCCTAAACCACTCCACCTCCCTCCCTCCCCAAACCACTCCACTCCCTCCCCCAAACCACTCCACCTCCCTCCCCCAAAACCACTCCACCTCCTCCCCCAAACCACTCCACCTCACTCCCCCAAACCACTCCCACCAAAACCACTCCACCTCACTCCCCCAAACCACTCCACCTCACTCCCCCAAACCACTCCCCCAAAACCACTCCACCTCACTCCCCCAAACCACTCCACCTCACTCCCCCCAAACCACTCCCCACTCCCCCCAAACCACTCCACCCCACTCCCCCCAAACCACTCCACCTCACTCCCCCCAAACCACTCCACCTCACTCCCCCAAACCACTCCACCTCACTCCCCAAAACCACTCCACCTCACTCCCCCCAACCACTCCACCTCACTCCCCCAAACCACTCCCCCTCACTCCCCTAAACCACCCCACCCTCACTCCCCCAACCACTATCCCTCACTCCTCAAACCACTCCCCCTAAACACTCCCCCTCACTCTCCCTAAACCACTCCACCCCCTCCCCCAACCACTCACCTCACTCCTCCAAACCACTCCTCCCCCTAAACCACTCCCCCTCACTCTCCCTAAACCACTCCACCTTCACTCCCCCAAACCACTCACCTCACTCCCCCCAAATCACTCCCCCAAACCACTCCACCTCAATCCCCAAAACCACTCCACCTCAATCCCCAAACCACTCCACCTCACTCCCCCCAAACACCACTCCACCACTCCCCCAAACCACTCCCCAAAACCACTCCCCCTAACCACCACCACCTCACTCCCCACCTCAACCCCCAAACCACTCCACCTCACTCCCCCAAACCACTCCCCCAAACCACTCTACCTCACTCCCCAAACCACTCCACCTCCCTCCCCCAAACCACTCCACCTCCCTCCCCAAACCACATCCACCTCACTCCCCCAACCACTCCACCTCATTCCCCCAATCCACTCCCCCAAACCACTCCCCTCACTCCCCCAACCACTACCACTCCCCCCAAACCACTCCACCTCACCCCCCAAACCACTCACCTCACTCACCCCCACCACTCCACCTCACTCCCCAAACCACTCCCCCCAAACCACTCCACCTCACTCCCCCAACCACTCCCCCTCACTCTCCCTAAACCACTCCCCAAACCACTCCACCTCAACTCCCCAAAACCACTTAACTCACTCCCCAAAACCACTCCACCTCCCCCCCCAAACCACTCCACCTCAACTCCCCCAACCACTCCACCTCACTCCCCCATCCACTCTACCTCACTCCCCCAATCCACTCCACTCCCTCCCCAAACCACTCCACCTCCCTCCCCAAACCACTCCACCTCCCTCCCCCAAACCACTCCACCTCCCTCCCCAAACCACTCCACCTCACTCCACCTAAACCACTCCCCCCAAGCACTCCACCTCAATCCCCCAAACCACTCCACTCACTTCCCCCAAACCACTCCACCTCACTTCCCCCAAACCACTCCACCTCACTCCCCCAAAACTCCACCTCACTCCCCAAACCACTCCACCTCACTCCCCCCAAACCACTCCACCTCAACTCCCCCAAACACTCCCCCAAACCACTCCACCTCAATCCCCCAACCACTCCACCCTCATTTCCCCCAACCACTCCACCTCACTCCCCCAAACCACTCCACCTTCACTCCCCCCAACCACTCCCCCTAAACCACTCCCCAAACCACTCCACCTCACTCCCAACCCTCCACCTCAACACTCCCTCCAACCACTCCACCTCACTCCCCCAAACCACTCCACCTCACTCCCCCAACCACTCCACCTCACTCCCCCAAACCACTCCACCTCACTCCCCCTAAACCACTCCCCAAACCACTCCACCTCACTCCCCCCAAACCACTCCACCTCACTCCCCAAACCACTCACCTCACTCCCCCAAACCACTCCACCTCACTCCCCAAACCACTCCACCTCACTCCCCAAACCACTCCCCTCACTCCCCAAACCATCCCCCCAAACCACTCCACCTCACTCTCCCTAAACCACTCCCCCTCACTCCCCCCTAAACCACTCCACCTCACTTCCCCCCTAAACTACTCCACCTCACTCCCCCTAAACCACTCCACCTCACTCCCCTCTTCTAATATAGGGAAGACCTTATGTTCATTTATATTGTGTGGTTTTAAATGTATCGTTGTCGCGGAACCCCTTGCTCAGAGACTGTATTAACCCCTCGCTCCTCTGCTATTCCCCTCAGTTAAGCTATTTGTCTGTTCGTGTTAAAGTGGTGTTTTTGTGACTCTCCCCCCCCCCTATCAGCACGTAATCAAAATGCCTGTAAACATGTCCCTTATGCTCACTGTGTTATCTGACACCAGGGTTAACCTGGGATTGAAAGCATGAGCTGGGTTTGAAACCCCAGCCAATCACCATCCAAGGAGCTAGAAGGGCCAACCAATCCCATTCTTGGAATGCACCTCATTGCCTGTAATGGAGCATCTGCAGAAACTTTAAACGTCTGCGCCCCGAAAACTAACTGCTCCAGCGGGGTGATTTTTGGAACGTGGGGTGATCCTCAGGCGAGCTACCGTTGTGGTGATTTTCAGGAGGGAGCTCCATTGGGAACCCACTTTGCTGAGCCTTTCTTGACACCAGGAGCTTAAGCAGCCCTGACCATGCGGCATCCAAGGGGGATATCTGCTATATGCTGCCACTCGTGCCCCTACCCCCAGATCTGGGCGCTTTTTGGACTGTGACACCCTAGGGACCAGAGCTATCAAACGGTACCCCTGGATCGCTGATGCTCCTCTGGAATCCCCCCCCCCAAACAAGGACCTGTGCTCTGTATGACTGCAGGTACAGTTAATTATAAGGCACCACCATGTACCGCAGCGCTGTACAATGGGAAAGACAGGATAACCAATATACATGCAAGTTAAACACATAGAACAGTACCAGAGAAGCCCCTGCTCAAGAGCTTGCACTCTGAGAGGACCTGATGGGGAACTGCTGAATGACGGTGCCGAAATGTCTGGGGGGGGGGATGTTAACTGTTATCTGATTGTGAACCAAATAAAAGCAGGTCAAGAGAAATGGCCAGTGTGTATCCTGTGATGAACATACAGCCTGCCTGGTGTCTGTCTCTGCTACGCTACAGCTATAATCACTCTCAGAAGGCACAGAGCGGCATTCTGGAAATGCAAAGAGGCTCCAAGGCAGGCGTTCAGAACAAGCGGGTCTGGAGCTGTGGCACCCACCGTCTGGAGCGGGCACCCACCGTAGAGCAGGCCATTGTGCTGTTGCTTGTTCTCAGGACCCTCACAAACACCCCCCTTGCTTCTCACTATAATTGTAAAGGGTCATCCAGACGTGGACCCCTTGCTTGATGTGCCTAGAGGGGTGTCAGCTATACCCTCCTGACGAGGCCCAAGAAGGCCGAAACGATCATCGGGGGTTGCTGCACCTCTCGTGCAGGGATGACGTCCTTGGCAGTCAGCACTGGCAACCCTTTCTGGGTGAGAGCAGGCTGATTTGCATATGGAAAATTCATCCCTGTAATGGCACAAGCTAAAACCTTATTTGTGAGACCTGAGCGGGCACCCACCGTAGAGCAGGCCATTGTGCTGTTCACTCTCAGAAGGCACTGAGCGGCATTCTGGAAATGCAAAGAGGCTCCAAGGCAGGCGTTCAGAACAAGCGGGTCTGGAGCTGTGGATCAGGCTGCTCGAGGCACTGAGTTCCGAGCAACTCAGAGACCGGGCTGATCCTGGTAAGGGGGTGTCTGGAGAGCCAGGACAGGCAGGAAGAGACGGCGTCCCGTCACAATCCCACCCTGTCCACTTCGCTCGGCCAATGATCTGATGTTGTTTCCTTGTACCTGCACCCCCAATACTTGCCTTCACGATTTCTCCCGAGCTGCCCCCTTTTCTATGGAACTCCCTCCCCCGCAACATTAGACTCTCCCCGTCTCTCCAGTCCTTCAAGAAGTCTTTGAAAATCCATCAGCTCACTCCATGATCTCCCACTGTGCATTTTCTGCTTCATCTTCCCACACAGCCCCCCCATGCTTCACATACTCTTTTACCCTCACCTAGTGTCTCACCCCTCTCCTTAGATTGTAAGCTCTTGAGTAGGGTCCCCTCTCCCCTAGTATTCTGTGTTTAACTTGTATGGATATTTGTTATGTCTGCGCCATTGTACAGTGCTACGGAACTTGTTGGTGCTTCATAAATACTTGTAACTGTCAGGGTTATTCAAAGAGATCCAAATTGCTGGTGAAAGGTAACGTAGCAGTGAAAATCAGTGTTCGGTTACCTTTCCTGGCCCTTCGGCTATTCAGAGAGCAGGCAATTCGCCAAATCCTGGCGAACTGCCTGCACATACGGTGCCTGTTCGGTGCCTGTTCGAGGGCAGTGAATCCCCATAGAGAAGCAATGCTTCGGCTATTCAGAGAACACAAACCAGCAGTGAAAGGTTCCCGAAATGCCCTGCCATTCAGTGGTTTAATTCGGCAGGTTTATTCAGGCGAATCCCATGGGCTTCAATGTTAAAAATATTCCCGTTTTAATTCAATATCTAATAAACCGTTTATTATAAAATTCTGCAGCAAAAAGTCTCTTTATTTATAGAATTTTTTTAGGAAATTTTTAGGCATTTTTCTGGTTTTTTTTGCGAAAATTTTTATTCCGTTTTTTTTTTCTTCTAAATCAAATCTATTTTCTGTAACAGCCCTTTTTATTCTCATTCATTGGATTATATGTAAATTTCAGACATTTTCGCTCAGTAGTTTCTTTGCAAACAGCGTTTCACTTTTCAAACATTCAAGCAAACTGTTTTTCTAATTTATTCACTGCATTCATCTGCGGTCTCGGCTTTATCCGCTGCTCTGCTCTGCGCTGTGATCGGCTCCTGCTCGGGTTTCTCCGGCGTGTTCATTGGGGTTAATCCAGCTGTTTTGCGGGTTTTGGTGTGTGTTTGGTGGTGTCACGGAATGGCCCAACACCCCCAGCCAGGGGCGGTTCCCGGTGACATTTACATGGCCATAGACACCTAGGTGCTGTGGCACCCGCAGAGTTTTGGGTATTTTATTTAGATGTGAATTGTGTGTGGCGTAATAAAAGTGTCCCCGTGTGTTGTGCAATGTAAATCCCTTTGTATGCCTTGCCCGTCGCCATTTTCCCAGGGCCTCGTGGATCCGGTCAGAATGATCGGATCGGGAAATGGTCGATTCGGACCATCCGGTCCGAATCGGCAACTCCCCGATTCGTAGCTACCAATGCGGATCGGGGCCCGGGTGCCTCCTGGTAGCGAGGGCCAATGGGTCTTGTGTGGGCGGGCAGGGATTCCCATTGTTTTGATATTTGTGCAAAGTTTATAAGTATATGTGTTGAGCAAAAATAAAGCAGATTTTCCAGTGCATCCAGCCTCGCCTGATGACTGTTATTTTCAGCCGTATTTGCTGAGGATCCCGCGCGGTCCCAGAGTACGGTTCCGAACCGAATTACTCAAGGAACCGAACCGAATACTGTGCCTACAGCCCGCATCGGGGCAGAGGTGCATAGTTCGGGCATCCGCCGTCAGAGAGGTCGACCGAGGTGAGATCCGAACCGAAGGCGCGGACCGCGTACCGCGCTTCGGTGTATCGAGCGTTCAGTCATAAGATCCGAAGATTCACCCGATCCCATCAGATCCGAAGATTCATCCCGAGATCCGAATATTCCTCCGCGGAAGATCCGATCCCCGTAACCGCACGGCCGCTCCGCAGACGTCCCCACACCCACCAGGTCAGTGAACCAGCTGCTCGAGACGCTGAGTACCGTGGTGCTCAGTGGTCGGGCTGGTTCGACACAGGGGTCCCCTCCACCGCCCGCATAACCCTTCCACAGGGTCACTCCAGGCCGCATGAGACGCCGAGTGCGCGTCACTCGGTAGTCGGGCCAGCGGTAAGCGCCGGGGGGCACGCAGATAGAGCACACCCGCAGGCGGACAACATCGCATTCCGTCATAGGTGGGTTTTGCGGCGGGTTTTCCCTGCAATTCGGGGACCCTGTGGTGCTTGCTGAATAAACCGCAGGGTCGCCGAAATGGGATCGGCAAATCACACTGAATTTAAGAGACTGAACGTGCTGTGACTTTTCAATTCTCTTTGAATAACCCTGTGTGTGTTTTTGTCATTGCGTCAGTTTTTTGTTAGTGTCTCTCTCTCCAACAACATCAATTCCATGTAGCATTCCCATCACTCCTGGGCAGCACAGTACGGCACGTAGTCTTTGACAGACATGCCCCGAATTCGCAATGTCTTTGCCTGTGTCTGCATTTCAGTCATTGTGTGTTTTAAGATAGAGATCGGCCCCTCGGTCCTGATTAAACCCGCTTTGTCCCCCTTCGAATCCCCCGGTGTTCAACCTTCTCCTGCCCCCGCTCGGAAATGTCATTTTCAATTGTCCTGGGAGAGGGACTTGCAGAGGCAACTGACCTTTGACCAATGGAAGTCCTGCTTCGAAAGTGACCGGGGAAGTTTAGATGTGTTTCCTTGTATGAATCTAAGAAAAAATTATTATACTGCTGGTTCTTGACCCCTGAGACCTAGTCATTACGGTCCCTCGCCATCTTCCACGTGTTGGATATGCTGGGCTTCACCAGGCTCATTTAATCATCTCTGGTGGCACTGTCCCCCCCGTACTGCTGTTTTGGGGAGAGGTGGCGGCTTTTACAAGTAGGGTACTGGGAACGGATCTTGCTCCCCACCCGGGTACGTGCTTACTTCAACTATTTCCAACCAGCATGGCACTGGCCCAGCACAAACGGTTGGCCCATGTTCTTACCGCCTCCTACCTCCTGATAGCATCTAAATGGCGTTCCCCCGCCCTGCCCTCGATTTTGCAGAGGTGAGAAGCAAGTTGAGGGACCTTTGCTGATTGGATGCCACAGCCGCCTCTGTCGTGTGAGTCACATCGGGACCTTTGGGGTATATATGGGACTTGTTTCTCGTTTCAGAATGCCCACTTCTTGCTCTCCTCGTCCACATAATCCTCCGGTGATCCGGTATGGGTGTCCTTTCTATTCTCTTTTATTACATATTCCTCCGATGAAGTCACCCCTCCCCCATCTTATCTTCCCTCCAGTTTGTGTTTTCAGTTCCTTTTATGTATTGATTTTGTTTTTCACGCGGTCCTTGAATGGGATTGGTTGGCACGTCTGACTCCTGGGTGGTGATTGGCTGGGCCAGGCTTTCCCTGGGGACAGGCTTAAAGGCATTTGGATTCTGTTCTGATGGGGGGGGTCACAGAAACACCTGTAGCGCTGTTTAAAACTCTGTTGCTGTATTGCTCAGTTTTGGCCACCAGAGGGAGACAAGCGCAATGTAAACATACTGGACACAATGGGACTACGTTTTCCAGCATGCTTTGGGGCAGAGACAGGAAGTGGGTGGGGAATGAGGAGAGGACATCCGCAGCCTCGTGGAAGGAGAGCCAGTGTGAGCCGAGCGGTGAACAGAGTGAGACGCATGTGAGACTGAGCGATTGTTACCAGGCCGGAGAGCAGGCACTGCCTTGCCTACGCTGGGGATCGATACAGTGACTTGCCAGAAACCTAGTAATCCACCGCTGAGAGGTTTTGCACAGACGCAGAGTAGCAGATTGGACCCCGAGTAAGGAGACCGCGATGATCCACTGGGAGTGCAGGCAGTAGGCCGTAGACCTTGTTGTAAAGACGGACAAGCAGGAGAAGCGGATCCGGTGGCACAGAGTCCCAGTAAAATCCAGCGGAAAGACGTCCTTGATCGGGCAGCGGAACAGAGTGTCTGGCGGATGGGTGAGAGGCCTTCCAGGCCACATTCAAACTATAACAAAGCACGCTGCAGTATTGCTTAAATCTACAGGGCCCCAACGTGACTAGTCGAGGATTTACTAAATCCTTTCACTGGCCAGTTGAAATATAGTACCCGGGTACCTGAGCTCACACACACACACTTTTTGGGACATAACCTGCACGGGACTTACACTCCAGAAACAAAGGGGTTAAACTTTTCTTTTACCGCTGCGCGTTTCTCGCATTACGAAATCCTGTTTTCCATATACCGTATCTACATTATATATGCCGCTTTATTGAGACCAGTAAAGTATATAATTTATAAAATCCACAACAGTGCTGGTGTATATTTATTCCCTAGTGCGGAGAGACTAACCCGAGATTAAATTCAGCTGCTCCTCCGGGAGTGAGCGCTACACACCCTATAGTTTAAATGAGGGGACTAGCAGAGGAGCGGGGAGGGTTTTAGTCCAGACTCTGAGCATGGGGTTTGCTCTATTTTGTATTTTTTTTCTTTTGAAAACATTTTTTGCATTAGAAGAGATTTATTAAAGAGAGATGCCGGCACTCCACTCACCCTGCTCTAACAGCAGTTTTAATTGATTGAACATGGTGGTAACATTTCAGCCATTGCTATGGCTAGGTCAAGCCCTGGGGCCACCTGGACAGGCGCAGGACTCTGTTCGCTCTTTAATGTCTGCCGTCACCCCGGTCCCCTTGCCTTTTTTTATACTCTTGGATTTTTCCCAGCTTGCTAAATCTGGATGTTCAGTTCATATCTTCCTTTAGCTTCTCATAACTCAAACTCTGCAACTTTGCCAATTTCTGCGGCAGGACCTCAGCAGGCCGTGCATGACGAATACAACCGTTCATCCTCTGCTAACTTCTTTCTTCTGTTTGCGTAACCCTCTGTGGCCGAGCGCATTTCTCTTCCTCAGAAGAATGGATGGTGCTATTATCGGCCGCGTGAAACAGGTCTTTGCTCTCCTTTATTAAGGATTTCATTTCTGCAGAGTCATCACCATACAAGATTTCTGAATCTGGTCTCGGCGCCGCTCACCTGGCGTGGAGTCTCCAGGGAAGCCCTAAATTCCATCTCCAACCTCAATGAAAGCTCAGAGAAACAAACCCCAGAGTCGTACCTTTGATAAAGCCTGTTAACTTGGTAACAAACATCTGAGCCATGTCTGCAGGCTGTGCCGGGACATGGGGTGAGGTACACTGGAACAGATCTTAGTACCCCGCCTGGGTCAAATCTGTCAATGCCACTTCCTTGCCGGACCTCCCCCCCCCCCCGTGCTCTCTCCAGACAGACCCTTGTGCCTTCCTCCAGTCCTCAGACGAAGCTTAAGGACCGAGACACATAGAAACATAGAAAAATGTCGGCAGATAAGAACCTTTCGGCCCATCTAGTCGCCCAATTACATGGATACTTTACCTGGATTTATCTTTTGTTTAGGATAGCCTTATGCCTATCCCATGCTTGCTTAAATTCAATCACTGTTTTGGCCTCTACAACTTCAACTGGAAGACTGTTCCATGTATCCACCACCCTCTCAGTAAAATAATGCTTCCTGATGTTACTTTTAAACCTTTGCCCCTCTAATCTAAGACTATGTCCTCTTGTTTTGCTACTTTGTTTCCTTTTAAATATACTCCCTTCCTCTACCTTGTGGATTCCCTTTACGTATTTAAATGTTTCTATCATATCTCCTCTGTCTCGTCTTTTTTCCAAGCTGTACATGTTAAGATCATTAAGCCTTTCCTGGTAACTTTTCTCCTTCAAGCCGTACACCATTTTAGTAGCCCTTCTCTGAACTCTCTAAGATGTCTATATCCTTCTGGAGATACGGTCTCCAGTACTGCACACAGTACTCCAAGTGAGGTCTCACCAGTGCTCTGTACAGTGGCTTTTCCTACTGCTAATACCTCTCCCTACACAACCAAGCATTCTGCCAGCATTTCCTGCTGCTCTATTACATTGACTACTTACCCTTAGATCCTCTGAAATAATAACCCCTAAATCCCTTTCCTCAGATGTTGAGGTTAGGACTGTATCAAATATTCTATATTCAGCCCTTGTGTTTTTACGTCCCAGGTGCATTATCTTGCACTTATCCACATTAAAACTCAATTGTCACAGCTCCCACCATTTTTTAGTTTACCTAAATCATTTGTCATTTGGCTGATCCCTCCAGGAACGTCAACCCTGTTGCAAATCTTTGTGTCATCAGCAAAAAGACATACTTTTCCATTAATAACTTCTGCAATATCACTAATAAAAATATTAAATAGAATGGGTCCAAGTACTGACCCCTGAGGTACCCCACTGGTAACAAGACCTTGCGCCGAATAAACTCCATTTACCACAACCCTCTGTTGCACACATAGAGCCTGCTAGCACCCCCCAGAAATAAGACCAGGCTGTAGATTTGGAGGTTTTCAGGGTCAAAATGGAACTCTAGGGCACAGATATTTATGCAGTCAAACATGGGTTATTTACATACACAAAAACCTTCCCTAGAAAATGTTGGGAGACATAATTAGACCAGGACCGATAATGGGATAAACATTTGCTCAACATTCCCAGACGAGACCGGACAATGACAATCATTAATAGTAAACAGATTACAGTCTAAAAAGGTCAGATAAATATAATCAGATGATATTAACACATTCCTGAGAGCAAGCTATCAGCAGATAACAACAGATACACAAGGACCATAATGATAAAGACAATAACATTATTCTTACTCAACACACATTACAAATATTCTGCACAGAAGAGACGGCAGGGAAATGATATAGAACATCACGCCTGCACCCCCCCCCCAAATACATCTCCAGGTCTATGTACCCAAGTCCAAAGTGACGCACGTCACACACTGTGCTGGGTCATGGGGTGAATCGTATCCTGCCATATGGGGTGAGGTACACCCTGCTGCGGCATGGAGTGAGGTGTTTTGTGCTGGAACCTGGGGTAAGGGGTGTCCTGCCAGGACATGGGTTGAGGTGTGCCGGAACATTGGGTATGGCACGTTCCTCCAGGTCCTGGGGTGAGGATCCCCGTATGGTGACATGTCGGGGCCATTCGGCTATTCAGAGAGGCAATGGGTTTGCGGCGGCTGGCAGGTTTGTGGCAACATTTCGGTTCTCTCTGAATTAACCCCCCTTGTGTCCGTGAGAGCAGCGGGGGAAAAAAACGTGAGCCCCCCCAAATGATTTAATATGGCCAAGCATGCAACACGTGAAGCATTCCAGTACAGCAATCGCACCTGGGACATACACAAGCCCCCTTCCAGACGCTGAAGCAGGGGTGAGCGCCCCCTTCCAGACGCTGAAGCAGGGGTGAGCGCCCCCTTCCAGACGCTGAGGCAGGGGCGAGCGCCCTCTTCCAGACGCTGAGGCAGGGGGAGCGCCCCCTTCCAGACGCTGAGGCAGGGGCGAGCGCCCCCTTCCAGACGCTGAGGCAGGGGCGAGCGCCCTCTTCCAGATGCTGAGGCAGGGGCGAGCGCCCTCTTCCAGACGCTGAGGCAGGGGTGAGTGCCCCCTTCCAGACGTTGAGGCAGGGGTGAGTGCCCCCTTCCAGACGTTGAGGCAGGGGTGAGTGCCCCCTTCCAGACGTTGAGGCAGGGGTGAGTGCCCCCTTCCAGACGTTGAGGCAGGGGCGAGCGCCCCCTTCCAGACGCTGAGGCAGGGGCGAGCGCCCTCTTCCAGACGCTGAGGCAGGGGGAGCGCCCCCTTCCAGACGCTGAAGCAGGGGTGAGTGCCCCCTTCCAGACGCTGAGGCAGGGGCGAGCGCCCTCTTCCAGACGCTGAGGCAGGGGGAGCGCCCCCTTCCAGACGCTGAGGCAGGGGCGAGCGCCCCCTTCCAGACGCTGAGGCAGGGGCGAGCGCCCCCTTCCAGACGCTGAGGCAGGGGCGAGCGCCCCCTTCCAGACGCTGAGGCAGGGGCGAGCGCCCTCTTCCAGACGCTGAGGCAGGGGCGAGCGCCCTCTTCCAGACGCTGAGGCAGGGGCGAGCGCCCTCTTCCAGACGCTGAGGCAGGGGTGAGTGCCCCCTTGCTGAGGCAGGGGCGAGCGCCCCCTTCCGGACGCTGAGGCAGGGGCGAGCGCCCCCTTCCGGACGCTGAGGCAGGGGCGAGCGCCCCCTTCCGGACGCTGAGGCAGGGGCGAGCGCCCCCTTCCGGACGCTGAGGCAGGGGTGAGCGCCCCCTTCCGGACGCTGAGGCAGGGGTGAGCGCCCCCTTCCGGACGCTGAGGCAGGGGTGAGCGCCCCCTTCCGGACGCTGAGGCAGGGGTCAGCGCCCTCTTCCGGACGCTGAGGCAGGGGTGAGCGCCCCCTTCCGGACGCTGAGGCAGGGGTGAGCGCCCCCTTCCGGACGCTGAGGCAGGGGTCAGCGCCCCCTTCCGGACGCTGAGGCAGGGGTGAGCGCCCCCTTCCGGAGGCTCTTTGTGTCCTATGCCGCGGGGCTGGAGTGTAAGCTCCTTTGTCCAGGATACCGCTTGCAAGCAGGGAGTTTACAGACACTAATCCAGGTCTTTGTGCGGATTCATCCTGCGCTCGCTGGTCTCTGACGTGTCGGCCGATCACACAACACACAGGACTGGATTGGTAACAAATCATTTCTGCATTTCACGCTCTGAGACGCAGTTTATACATGAGCCGGGAGACGCGCGAGAAGCGCCGAGTGAATCCTCCACTGGTTTGATAAATACATCACAGATTGAAGGAGTTTCGAAAATCCGTCTCCTGCGTTTAGCTCCGTTTGTTCTTTTGTGACATTTCCAAATGAGTTTCCCTCAGAAAGTGAGACTTATTTCTCCTCCAGTAAAATGGACCAAAAACGCTGCGTCGGCTGCGGAAATAAAACATCAATACAGGGGACGGGATTAATCTCAGTAACAGCCGCCTGTCCATCAGCCGCTCGCCCAGATCCAGCTTTACACACCCCGGACCCCGCAAATCACGTTGGGGGCCTGCTCTAGGGGCCACACAGATGAGCTGCTAGACGCTGCATACAAAGCACACGCGCCATGAGACGACGCATACAAAGCGTGCGAGCAATGAGGTGACGCATACAAAGCGCGCGAGCCATGAGGTGACACATACAAAGCACACTAGCCATGAGGTGACGCATACGAAGTGCATAAGCCATGAGGCGATGCATACGAAGCGTGCGAGCCATGAGGCGATGCATACAAAGCACGCTAGCCATGAGGTGACGCATACAAAGCATGCTAGCCATGAGGTGACGCATACGAAGTGCATAAGCCATGAGGCGATGCATACGAAGCGTGCGAGTCATGAGGCGATGCATACGAAGCGTGCGAGCCATGAGGCGATGCATACGAAGCGCGCGAGCCATGAGGTGACGCATACAAAGCACACTAGCCATGAGGTGATGCATACAAAGCACACGAGCCATGAGGCGATGCATACAAAGCACGCTAGCCATGAGGCGATGCATACAAAGCACGCTAGCCATGAGGTGACGCATACAAAGCACGCTAGCCATGAGGCGACGCATACAAAGCACATGAGCCATGAGGCGACGCATACAAAGCACACTAGCCATGAGGTGACGCATACAAAGCGCATGAGCAATGAGGCAACGCATACAAAGCACACTAGCCATGAGGCGACGCATACAAAGCACACTAGCCATGAGGTGACGCATACAAAGCGCATGCGGCAATGCATACAAAGCACGCTAGCCATGAGGTGACGCATACAAAGCACGCTAGCCATGAGGTGACGCATACAAAGCACGCTAGCCATGAGGTGACGCATACAAAGCACGCTAGCCATGAGGTGACACATACAAAGCACGCTAGCCATGAGGTGACGCATACAAAGCACAAGAGCCATGAGGCGATGCATACAAAGCACGCTAGCCATGAGGTGACGCATACAAAGCGCATGAGGCAATGCATACAAAGCACGCTAGCCATGAGGTGACGCATACAAAGCACGCTAGCCATGAGGTGACGCATACAAAGCACGCTAGCCATGAGGTGACGCATACAAAGCACACTAGCCATGAGGTGACGCATACAAAGCACGCTAGCCATGAGGTGACGCATACAAAGCACGCTAGCCATGAGGCGATGCATACAAAGCACGCTAGCCATGAGGTGATGCATACAAAGCACACTAGCCATGAGGTGATGCATACAAAGCACACTAGCCATGAGGTGACGCATACAAAAGCGCGCGAGTCATGAGGTGACACATCCAAAGCACACTAGCCATGAGGTGACGCATACGAAGCGCATAAGCCATGAGGCGATGCATACGAAGCGTGCGGGCCATGAGGCGACGCATACGAAGTGCGCGAGCCATGAGGTGACGCATACAAAGCACACTAGCCATGAGGTGACGCATACAAAGCGCATGAGGCAATGCATACAAAGCACGCTAGCCATGAGGTGACGCATACAAAGCACGCTAGCCCTGAGGTGACGCATACAAAGCACGCTAGCCATGAGGTGACGCATACAAAGCACGCTAGCCATGAGGTGACGCATACAAAGCACAAGAGCCATGAGGCGATGCATACAAAGCCCGCTAGCCATGAGGTGACGCATATGAAGTGCATAAGCCATGAGGCGATGCATACGAAGCGTGCGAGCCATGAGGCGACGCATACGAAGCGCGCGAGCCATGAGGTGACGCATACAAAGCACACGAGCCATGGTGGCGACGCATACAAAGCACACTAGCCATGAGGTGATGCATACAAAGCACACGAGCCATGAGGCGATGCATACAAAGCACGCTAGCCATGAGGTGACGCATACAAAGTGCATGAGCCATGAGGCAACGCATACAAAGCACACTAGCCATGAGGCGACGCATACAAAGCACACTAGCCATGAGGCGACGCATACAAAGCACACTAGCCATGAGGTGACGCATACAAAGCGCATGAGGCAATGCATACAAAGCACGCTAGCCATGAGGTGACGCATACAAAGCACACTAGCCATGAGGTGACGCATACAAAGCGCATGAGCCATGAGGCAACGCATACAAAGCGCATGAGCCATGAGGCAACGCATACAAAGCGCATGAGCCATGAGGCAACGCATACAAAGCACACTAGCCATGAGGCGACGCATACAAAGCACACTAGCCATGAGGTGACGCATACAAAGCGCATGAGCCATGAGGCAACGCATACAAAGCGCATGAGCCATGAGACAACGCATACAAAGCGCATGAGCCATGAGGCAACGCATACAAAGCACACTAGCCATGAGGCGACGCATACAAAGCACACTAGCCATGAGGCGACGCATACAAAGCACACTATCCATGAGGCGACGCATACCAAGCACACAAGCCATGAGGCGACGCATACAAAGCGCGTGAGCCATGAGGTGACGCGTAAAAAGCGCGCAAGCCATGAGGTGAAACATACAACGCGCGGGAGCCATGAGGTGATGCATACGAAGCGCATAAGCCATGAGGCGACGCATACGAAGTGTGCGAGCCATGAGGCGACGCATACGAAGTGTGCGAGCCATGAGGCGACGCATACGAAGCGTGCGAGCCATGAGGTGATGCATACGAAGCACACGAGCCATGAGGCGACGCATACAAAGCACAGGAGCCATGAGGTGACGCATACAAAGCACACTAGCCATGAGGTGACGCATACAAAGCGCAGGAGCCATGAGGTGATGCATACAAAGCACACTAGCCATGAGGTGACGCATACAAATCACACGAGCCATGAGGTGACGCATACAAAGCACACTAGCCATGAGGTGACGCATACAAAGCGCAGGAGCCATGAGGCAATGCATACAAAGCGCATGAGCCATGAGGTGACGCATACAAAGCACACGAGCCATGAGGCGATGCATACAAAGCACACTAGCCATGAGACAAAACATCCAAAGAGCACGAGCCATTAGGAGTGCAGGAGACATGAGCAAAGCTTGTGCCACACCTGGAATAGCAGTTGGAGCCCTTGTAGGGCATGGCCGGTGTGGGTTTCGGGCCGGAGCATGTTCACGTGGTCTCTAGCACATCACTCATACATGGTCTGGAAATGAGAAAGCTGCATACCCAATTTTATTTTATTTTTTTGCTGAAATGTGTGACATGTTTCACTTATTGCATTTAACCACTAACGGGTTTAATGATCCAGAGCAGCTGCTGAGCCGCTTAGCCACTGAGCATGCCCAGAGCGCGTTTCAGCGACACGGCAGGTCGACGTAGTGATCTACAGAGGGAGACTGGGGGTCTTTTTCCCCCAGTCTCTCTCTGCTCTGGCAGCAAGAAGTGGTGGTTGGTGCCGGTCTCGCCGCGGGATGGAAGGTGAGTATGTGATTGGGGGGGGGTTTCGGCTGGTGCTGATTCTGCAGAAGCCGTATCACTAAGCACCAGCTCCAAAGCTGTGAGGAACTTTTCATTAACCACATTCTAGCAAATTAAAACCTCTGGTGTTTTGTTGCACATGGGACTATAAAGAAACGAGCGCAGATGACACCCTTTTACTCCTGTTATGTTTTATGCACGAACTGGGTTGTTGCTCTTGGTTTGGTTGTTGCAGCCGCTCTAGTGAGTAGAGGCGCAACGCCATTTTTTCTGTATGTATATCTAATGATTGTCAAGAATTTCCAGCGGAGCTATTTGCAGGAGAGGGATATTCGCATAGATGAAAGCAGGGGTGGACTGACAACTCATTGGGCCCCCGGGCAATAGGATATCATGGGGGCCTTGTGCTACACCCACCCACAAACCATGCCCACATATCTGTGTTAGAGAGCTAGAAGTTCCAGACATTGCCAGTATTTTTGACCCTGGTAATAAAATAATGGTACAATCAATTTGGCTGCACTTCAGGTAATTTTTTTTCAAAGCAAATAAAACCTTCTTTTGTCACCACAAAACCAGGACTAGATAGCAAAGGACTACAGGAGTATCAGCTCCAGGCCATTATTACCCCAAAATAGGGTCAGTTAAATCTTGCCTATGTCCGCACCATGTGAATTCAACACGAGCTTAAGAGGGATAATATAGAGACACAATGAGGTGGGAAGAATGTGGCACATATATGATCCAGATGAGAAGAATGGGGGCAGAAGCACAATGCAATATTTTACTATATTCGCTAGTTCATGAATAATCGAGCACCACAGCAATAAACCTCACAGTAATGTGCAGTGTGTATGAACGTAGCACAGAATCCACAGCAATAAAACTCACAGTGTGCTGTTACAGTTATATTCATATTCATTTAGATGGGGATTTATACTGTATAGATAGTGCTTATGCTGCCACCTAGTGGTCTTTCTGTATTGCACATGCTTTTCTCTGTTCCCTCGCTTTATGATGATGCACTTCCTGTGTGTGTGAAGTCCCACCCTTCTTGTAAGAGCTGTATCATGGTGTAGTTATCTAGCAGCATATGTCTCTTCATTATCGCAAGCTAAGGACAGTATCATCTTTTGACCGCTGTGACAGAGTACAGGATCATGCGTATATAAGCCTGAGGTTGCAACGTGCTGTGTATCCAGGCTACTAACAGGTTAAAGGCTCTTGTCCTGCTAGCACACCTTTTCTCCATCCTAATTAGCTCAGGCCTATTTAGTAGGTCTGGGAGAACAGGGAAATAGCTCAGAGTGGAGCTGAACCAAGCCCAGAGAGGTTGTCTCCTAAGTCATTCTGTAAGAGACTGAATTTTGGTTGCCTACTGTTCAAAACGTATGGTTTATGTTTTTTTGTGCTGGAAGCAGAGTAGCTGCTCCAGTCTCCTGTAGTCAGAACATACTACTGTGAGTTAGTCTCCTGACAGGAAGGCCTGTTCATTTGTTTATCATTTATTGTTACTTTCTTTTCTGCGTGGCAAAACATGTGATTTAAAGAGGAATCACCCAAAAACCCGCAAGATATTTACCACACAAAATAAACGTTGTTTGCAGTGCAACCTCCTGGCTGTCCTGACCCTCTTTGGCCACGACCCTACCACAAGTGGTGGCAGCGGTGGGATTTCTTTCGTGCCGGTTCAGTTGCCACAAGAACCTTAAAGGTACAGGACCCATAGAAAATGGAGGACGTTGTGAAGGCCCTGGTGCAGGCCACGGCGGTGCAGCAAGAAACAAACAGGCAAGCTGCAGCCCAACAAGAAACAAACCGGCAAGCTGTAGTAGCACAGCAGGAGGGCAACAGACTCTTAGCCCAACAAATTGGAGCCCTGGCGGAGGCACAGAAGTCTGACCATGCGCTGCTTAAAGGTATCCTGGAATATATCGCTAACCCGGGAGCGCCTGTGCAAACAGGAGGGGTTAGCAAAATACGGGCAAGCAATTGTTTGCAGAAAATGACTCCCGAAGATGATGTGGAGAGCTATCTGCTGGCTTTTGAGCGAACAGCCACCCGTGAAGCCTGGCCTCCAGAACAGTGGGCAGGAATTATTGCTCCTTTTCTCCTGGGAGAAGCACAAAAAGCGTACTTTGACCTAGAAGAGGAAGCCGCTGCAGATTATCCACAGTTAAAGGCGGAAATAATGGCCCGGATGGGCGTCACCACTACTGTAAGGGCCCAGCGTTTTTACAAATGGCGATTCAATGAGAGACAGGCTCCTAGATCCCAGATGTTTGACCTAATCCACCTGGCCCGGAAATGGCTCAGACCGGAGTCCCAGAGTCCTGCCCAGATGGTGGAATCCCTAGTACTGGATCGATATTTAAGAGAACTTCCCAGTGGTCTTCGTGAGTGGGTCAGCCAAGGAAACCCCACTAATTATGACGCCATGATAGCCCAAGTAGAAAGATACTTGTCTGCAAGAGACTTGGAAAAGTCCTCTAGGTATCTGGGGCCGAACCAGAGACCAAAAGTCCAGCGGAGTGAACCTGAAGCTACTTCCAGAGAAGGAGTGCATCTGCGCAAAACAGACTCCAGGACCCCCATTCCTTTGAAAAACGACCACTTTGGTGGAAACTCCATAACCTGCTTCGAGTGTGGGGGTAAAGGCCATGTCAGGGCACGGTGCCCTAACCTCCCGGAGCCAATGCAGTGTGGACTTGGGGAGAACCCCCAAAACTTTTGTGGACTAATCTGCTTAGCGGGCCTGGTAGAAGATTTGCATACTTTCCGAGTACCAGTCCAGTTGAATAATCAACATACAGTGGCACTAGTTGACTCTGGAAGTGCCTTGACTCTAGTGGCTGGTGGCTTAGTCAAGCCGACACATATACAGGGGCACCACACAGTGGGTGTGCTTTGTATTCACGGAAGTACTGTAAGATATCCTACCGCCGATATAGAGGTTTATGTACAAGACAGGCTGGTAAAGATATCAGCGGTAGTTGTGCCACGGTTACCCTATTCCTTAGTCATAGGAAGGAACTTCCCTGACTTTTACTCCCTCTTGCAGTCCCCAACACTGTTAAAACAAGGTGATGGTCTTCTCGACATATTCCCTTTTTCTCACCCTGACTTGTATATTACCAATCCAAAAAGTCACAAAACCAGAAGGCAATGCAGAGAAAGCAGACGGAGGTTTAATAAAGCCATTAACGGGGCTTTGTTGGGTGACCATGGGAAACGGTCAGGGAAAGGTGTTGGCACTCAGTGTACTGAAGAAGATATAGTGGGTGAACAAAGGGAACCCCACACCGAGCAAGACGTAGAGGTTGGGGCGAATGACCCCAGAGCTTTGGATACTTCCAGTGTTAGCTTTGGGAGAGCCAGGTAAATGACCCTCTGTTACAGAATGCTAGGAGTACTGTGGTGGAGGTGAATGGGGTACCTGTTGAAGGTAGTACAAAAGCTACATGTCCCTATTTTATCCTCAGAAATGACCTGCTCTACAGAGTAACTTCAGATGAAGGCCAAGAAATTGAGCAGCTAGTGGTGCCTTCTTCCTACACCCGGAAGGTGCTGGATTTTCCCACTCTCATCTCTTGGGGGACACTTGGGAGTGGAGAAAACTCAAGAACGGGTTCTAAGAAGGTTCTTTTGGCCAGGGGTATATGAGGAAATTAAGAGGTATTGTGCTTCTTGTCCCGAATGCCAACTCTCCTCCCCCAGACCTAAGCTAAGAGCACCCCTCATACCTCTTCCGATTGTTGATGTGCCCTTTGAAAGAATTGGTATGGACCTAGTGGGTCCGTTGGATAAATCTGCTAGGGGTCATCAGTATATCCTAGTGATCCTCGATTATGCCACCCGATATCCCGAGGCCATTCCAATGCGAAAGGCCAATTCCCAAAATATCGCAAAGGAATTGGTCCATGTGTTTGCACGTGTTGGCATTCCAAAGGAAATACTAACCGATCAAGGTACCCCATTTGTTTCCCGGCTTATGAGGGAATTATGTAAGGCGTTGAGTATACGTACTTTGAGGACCTCAGTGTACCATCCCCAGACAGATGGGCTGGTAGAGAGGTTCAATCGCACCCTGAAAGGGATGTTACGAAAAGTTGTTAGTCGGGATGGGAAAGACTGGGACCTACTGCTCCCATACCTGCTTTTTGCTGTCAGAGAGGTTCCACAGAGCTCTACAGGTTTCTCACCATTTGAACTTCTGTATGGGAGGCACCCCAGGGGATACTGGATGTTCTACGAGAAACCTGGGAGGAACAAGGTGTCCCTGGGACAAATGTGGTACAGCATGTGGAACAGATGCAAGGGCGTATGGCCCGAATTGTTCCTCTTGTACGCCAGCACATGGAGCAGGCTCAAAGTGTCCAAAAACTCCACTATGACCAAAGGGCCACCGTGAGAGAATTTAAAAGGGGTGACCGGGTTATGGTCCTTGTTCCCACGGCGGAGAGTAAACTTCTGGCCCAGTGGCAGGGGCCTTACGAAGTTCTGGAGAAAGTGAGTCCTGTAAATTACAGGCTCAGTCAGCCCAATCGCCGTAAGAAGGAGGCCGTGTTTCATATAAACCTTCTGAAACAATGGAGGGACAGAGAAGCCAGTGCAGTTGCCATGGGGGACATAACGATAGGTTCCCTTGCCTTTGAACAGTCAGTGTCAATTTCAGCAGAGCTGACTCCTGAGCAAGCAGAGCAGGCTAATGACATGGTCGAGAGAAATGGGGATGTCTTCTCACCAATACCGGGCAGAACCTGGGAGATTACCCATGACATTCTTACGGAGCCTGGAGCTACTGTTAGAGTTAATTCCTACAGGATTCCGAGGCCAGAAGGGAAGCGGTAAGGGCTGAAGTTAAGAAAATGCTTGAGCTCGGGGTGATAGAAGCATCTCATAGTAACTGGTCCAGCCCAATTGTTTTGGTGCCCAAACCTGATGGCTCTATAAGGTTCTGCAATGACTTCAGAAAGTTGAATGAAGTCTCAAAGTTTGACGCTTATCCCATGCCACGGGTCGATGAGTTGGTGGAGAGACTCGGAAAAGCCAGATTCCTCTCTGTGTTGGATCTGACCAAGGGTTATTGGCAGATACCACTGTCTGAGCGCGCCAGGGAGAAGACAGCGTTTACTACACCTGATGGCTTGTTCCAATATACAATAATGCCATTTGGTCTACATGGTGCCCCGGCAACCTTTCAGAGACTGATGGACAAGTTGCTCAGGCCCCATGCCCATTATGCGTCCGCCTATCTCGATGACGTTATTATTCATAGCACAGACTGGGACTCGCACCTGCCGAAAGTAGAGGCAGTGCTGGACACCTTTAGAAAGGCTGGTTGACAGCAAACCCCTCTAAGTGTGTTATCGGCTTAGCAGAAGCCAAATACCTGGGCTACGTGGTTGGGAGAGGATTGGTGAAACCTCAGATTGACAAGGTGGGAGCCATACAGAATTGGCCTCGACCACTTAGGAAAAAACAGGTCAGAACATTTCTTGGACTGGTTGGGTACTATCGCCGGTTTATACCCCATTTTGCTACCAGAGCTGCTCCCCTCACTGACCTCATTAAGGCAAGAGTACCAGACATGGTGAGCTGGGACAGCAAAACAGAGGAGTCCTTCTTGGATCTTCGCTCTGTACTGTGCCAGCAACCGATCCTGGTAGCGCCAGACTTTACGAAGGAGTTTTTCCTACAGACTGATGCCTCTGACGTGGGCTTAGGGGCTGTACTTTCCCAGTACGTAGATGAGGAAGAGCATCCCGTGTTATACCTAAGCCGAAAACTATTACCCCGAGAGCAGCGCTATGCTGTGGTTGAAAAGGAGTGTTTGGCCATAAAGTGGGCCATGGACACTCTCAAATATTACTTACTGGGTCGACGGTTTACCCTGGTTACTGACCATGCTCCCTTGCGTTGGATGCACACCAACAGGGACAGGAACTCCAGGGTCCTGCGGTGGTTTTTGTCGTTGCAACCGTTTCACTTTGTTGTGCAGCACCGGGCTGGTTTGCTGCATGGGAACGCTGATGCTCTCTCTAGAGTGCATGGCCTTGCGGCGGCCGCTTCTCACTCCTGTGTTCAGCTGGGGAGGGGATGTGTGACAGAGTACAGGATCATGCGTATATAAGCCTGAGGTTGCAACGTGCTGTGTATCCAGGTTACTAACAGGTTAAAGGCTCTTGTCCTGCTAGCACACCTTTTCTCCATCCTAATTAGCTCGGGCCTATTTAGTAGGTCTGGGAGAACAGGGAAATAGCTCAGAGTGGAGCTGAACCAAGCCCAGAGAGGTTGTCTCCTAAGTCATCTGGTAAGAGACTGAATTTTGGTTGCCTACTGTTCAAAACGTATGGTTTATGTTTTTTTTGTGCTGGAAGCAGAGTAGCTGCTCCAGTCTCCTGTAGTCAGAACATACTACTGTGAGTTAGTCTCCTGACAGGAGTAGGCCTGTTCATTTGTTTATCATTTATTGTTACTTTCTTTTCTGCGTGGCAAAACATGTGATTTAAAGAGGAATCACCCAAAAACCCGCAAGATATTTACCACACCAAAATAAACGTTGTTTGCAGTGCAACCTCCTGGCTGTCCTGACCCTCTTTGGCCACGACCCTACCACACCACATAAAACATCTCATTCCATTATCTGCTGTATCCTGTGATCTGCTGTAACCTGATGTACGGAATAAAGCAAGTCGTGGAAAGTAACAGTGTTTTGGTGAGTTCAGCTTCTGATAAGGATTGTCCTCGGTGATTGTATCTACTTATACAGGCCAGGCATAGAGGTCTCTGCAAGGGATAAATCACTATACAACGATCTGAGTCAGAATAGTCAAAAGATGTGTAGAATCCTACAGCCTGCTACTATATATGTGTGTGTTTAATCTGCAATCAAGCTCAGTGTCATCAGCCATCTTGGGGAAGCACATGGTCGCACAAGCTTACTGCATCTCACTTATACTGCATCTCACTGAATATTGAAAACGGTTTCTCTGCATTTAACGGTGTTACCTGCCTGTCTAAGCTGCCGGTCATCTTCTTAAAGAGACAGTACTATTTTTGCAAAAATTTATAAAATGTCCAGACAAGGTTCTGTGCACTCTATTATGACTGAAACGACGCAGATTCATCACGTCCCTGAACCCGCAGACGTACAAGGAGCAGATTCTGCAGAGTTTGCCGAACAGAGTGTAAAACCCAAACGCACAATAAAACCGACACAGAAACTCAGAGAAAGCTATGAATGCACTAGAGATGAGCTCTCCAGCAATCTGTCTGACCTGTGGGACAGAACTTCACAATGCATGTCAGTTTTACCACACTTTAACAATCACTCAGCTGAATTAAGAGACTCTATAGATCGTCTGTCTGCGGCATATCAACGTTACCAGAGGCTGTCAGAAAAATACACAGACTTCTTGCAGGACTCTAATATGAAAGTCAGCAGAATTGACCAAGACTGATGCACAAAACCAACAAAGAGACCTTCTAGTGCAAGTTGCCAAAGAACGGGCAGAACTCCGCATTGCTCACCTGCAAGAGACCAGATCGCACAGATCCACATCAACCAAGCTCACTGCATGTTCTTCCAGATCCTCTCGCTCCAGACATTCAACGTTAGGCGACAAGCTAATAGAGACACGCGCTGAAGCGGAGTCAAAGAAAGTGCAAAGCTCCTTTGCTAAAAAACAAGCAGAGTTAGAAGCTCACAGCAAAGTCCGCCAAGCAGAGATAGAAGCTCACAGCAAAGTCCGCCAAGCAGAGATAGAAGCTCACAGCAAAGTCCGCCAAACAGAGTTAGAAGCTCACAGCAAAGTCCGCCAAGCAGAGATAGAAGCTCACAGCAAAGTCCGCCAAGCAGAGTTAGAAGCTCACAGCAAAGCCCACCAAGCAGAGTTAGAAGCTCACAGCAAAGTCCGCCAAGCAGAGTTAGAAGCTCACAGCAAAGTCCGCCAAGCAGAGATAGAAGCTCACAGCAAAGTCCACCAAGCAAAGATAGAAGCTCACAGCAAAGTCCGCCAAGCAGAGTTAGAAGCTCACAGCAAAGTCCGCCAAACAGAGATAGAAGCTCACAGCAAAGTCCGCCAAACAGAGATAGAAGCCCGCCAAGCAGAGTTAGAAGCTCACAGCAAAGCCCGCCAAGCAGAGATAGAAGCTCACAGCAAAGTCCGCCAAGCAGAGTTAGAAGCTCAAACGTCCGCCAAGCAGAGTTAGAAGCTCACAGCAAAGTCCGCCAAGCAGAGATAGAAGCTCACAGCAAAGTCCGCCAAACAGAGATAGAAGCCCGCCAAGCAGAGTTAGAAGCCCGCCAAGCAGAGATAGAAGCTCACAGCAAAGTCCGCCAAACAGAGATAGAAGCCCGCCAAGCAGAGTTAGAAGCCCGCCAAGCAGAGTTAGAAGCTCACAGCAAAGCCCGCCAAGCAGAGATAGAAGCTCACAGCAAAGCCCGCCAAGCAGAGATAGAAGCTCACAGCAAAGCCCGCCAAGCAGAGATAGAGGCTCACAGCAAAGCCCGCCAAACAGAGATAGAAGCCCGCCAAGCAGAGTTAGAAGCCCGCCAAGCAGAGATAGAAGCTCACAGCAAAGCCCGCCAAGCAGAGATAGAAGCTCACAGCAAAGCCCGCCAAGCAGAGTTAGAAGCTCACAAAGTCCGCCAAGCAGAGTTAGAAGCTCACAAAGTCCGCCAAGCAGAGTTAGAAGCTCACAGCAAAGTCCGCCAAGCAGAGATAGAAGCTCACAGCAAAGTCCGCCAAGCAGAGTTAGAAGCTCACAGCAAAGTCCGCCAAGCAGAGTTAGAAGCTCACAGCAAAGCCCGCCAAGCAGAGATAGAAGCTCACAGCAAAGCCCGCCAAGCAGAGATAGAAGCTCACAGCAAAGCCCGCCAAACAGAGATAGAAGCCCGCCAAGCAGAGTTAGAAGCCCGCCAAGCAGAGTTAGAAGCTCACAGCAAAGCCCGCCAAGCAGAGTTAGAAGCTCACAGCAAAGCCCGCCAAGCAGAGTTAGAAGCTCACAGCAAAGTCCGCCAAGCAGAGATAGAAGCTCACAGCAAAGTCCGCCAAGCAGAGTTAGAAGCTCACAGCAAAGCCCGCCAAGCAGAGTTAGAAGCTCACAGCAAAGCCCGCCAAGCAGAGTTAGAAGCTCACAGCAAAGCCCGCCAAGCAGAGTTAGAAGCTCACAGCAAAGTCCGCCAAGCAGAGATAGAAGCTCACAGCAAAGTCCGCCAAGCAGAGTTAGAAGCTCACAGCAAAGTCCGCCAAGCAGAGTTAGAAGCTCACAGCAAAGCCCGCCAAGCAGAGTTAGAAGCTCACAGCAAAGTCCGCCAAGCAGAGTTAGAAGCTCACAGCAAAGCCCGCCAAGCAGAGTTAGAAGCTCACAGCAAAGCCCGCCAAGCAGAGATAGAAGCTCACAGCAAAGTCCGCCAAGCAGAGTTAGAAGCTCACAGCAAAGCCCACCAAGCAGAGTTAGAAGCTCACAGCAAAGTCCGCCAAGCAGAGATAGAAGCTCACAGCAAAGCCCGCCAAGCAGAGTTAGAAGCTCACAGCAAAGTCCGCCAAGCAGAGTTAGAAGCTCACAGCCAAGCAGAGACGGAATCCCAAATCAAGATTCTGCAAATGGAAAAGGAGGAAGCAGCTGCCGTAGTGAGGCTGAAGGTCCTTGAAGAAGCAATGGGACAAAATACTAATGCAGACTGCCCTATCCCAGCAGAGCTGGAAGACCCAGTCGAACGCACTAGCGAATACGTTTTACAGCATAACATTTGCAACAATACACAGTCATCTCCTGTACCTCCTCTCAATCCAGAGACCTCTCAGCTCCAAATGCCTGAGCCTCTTCCAGTCCACAACACAAGAACATCTACGCAGCAAATCACATCAACTCATTCTGCCAGCAAGGTGAATCCCAGTGACAAGCCGCGGCTCAAGCCGCAGCCAGCAGAAGCCTTAGAGACTACACCAATGATAAACACTCTTGCAACGTCATTTTATCCTGGTAAACCTCACCCTTCATCACCAGAAAACTTTAACACCCAAGCGGTTCCTCAAGTTACTTTGGCACCAAAGAGTGAGAGATCAGACTTGACTGACTTCGCCAGATATATGATACGCTGAGAGCTCATTAACACAAGCCTCTCAAGGTTCGACGACTGTCCAGAGAGCTACAGGGCCTGGAGATCAACCTTCAAGGCTGCTATTGCTGATCTGAACCTTACTACCAAGGAGGAACTTGATTTGCTCATAAAGTGGCTGGGGCCAGAATCCACAGATCGTGTTAAAAGACTGAGAACAGTACATGTTGACCACCCGGATGCAGGTCTCGTTGCTGCGTGGGCAAGACTTGAGCAAGCTTATGGCAGCGCTGAAGCCATAGAAGGCGCTCTGTTCAAGAGACTGCAAAACTTCCCAAAAATAGGTAACAAAGACTATCGCAAGCTCCAAGAACTGAGTGATCTCCTCATGGAGCTAGAGTTGGCAAAGACAGACCCACGTCTACCTGGACTAAGCTTCCTGGACACTGCTCATGGTGTCAATCCAGTGGCGTCTAAACTGCCATACGGCCTGCAAGAGAAATGGGCGCAACACGGCTCAAGATACAAAAGAGACTATAACGTATCCTTTCCTCCATTCTCAATTTTTGCAGGTTCATCAGCGAACAAGCCTGGACAAGAAACGATTTCAGCTTCAGCGAAACCAACTTGCCAGCTTCATCATCATCACCAGCATCCTCATCAAGTATGATAACACAGCGGTTAAACGTAGAGACTTTAGATTAGACAATATCTGACTTACAAGAGCGCAGGAGATTCTTCAGGAACTTGGGGTATGCTTACAGGTGCTGTGCCTCTTACGGACATTTTGCTAAAGACTGTAAAGTTGTCATCAAGTGCACAGAATGCAGCAGCGACAGACATGTTACAGCAATGCACCCCACTCCACTTCCAGACAACCCACAGCAGCTACCTACCTCTGCACCTGTCTCAAATCATGGCGGGGAGCAACAAGGTAATGCTCCAGCTATAGGGAATATTTCTTCTTCATGCACGGAAGTCTGCAGAGAAGGCTTAGATTACAAATGCTGTGCCAAGGTATGCCTAGTCAAGATATACCCAGAGGGTCAACCTGAGAAAGCCACGAAGATGTATGCCATATTAGATGAACAGAGCAACAGATCGCTTGTTAAGCCTAAATTCTTTGAGATCTTCGGCATAAAGGGACACGCAACACCGTATACTCTCAGAACCTGTTCTGGTCGCGTAGAGACTTTCGGCAGAAGGGCCAACGGGTTTATGGTCTCACGTCAAGGGGAGAGAGGGAATACTCCTACCAACATTAGTTGAATGTGACCAGATACCAGACGAAAGGGAAGAGATTCCTACTCCAGAGGCTGCATATCACCATCCGCACTTAAGGCATCTTGTAGATGAGATTCCAGTAATGGACATGAATGCTGAAATCTTGGTCCTGCTAGGAAGAGACATTCTCAGAGTACATAAAGTACGCGAACAGTGCGACGGACCAGACGATGCCCCTTATGCACAAAGACTTGACCTGGGCTGGTAATAGTGGGCAATGTATGCTTGGATAAAATGCACACGTCATCTGAGATCCACTCCTTCAAAACTCACGTGTTAGGAAACGGACGTGTATCCCACTTCAAACCGTGTCCTCACCATTATGACGTAAAGGAGAAGCCTCTTGACATCATCTGCGTGTCCGACGTCACTCCTATCCTCTGTGATGACAACCTAGGTACCACAGTGTTTTGTACTACAAGTGATGACAACAAAACAGCCTTATCAGTTGAAGACAGAGAATTTATCAAAGTAATGGACAAAGAATTCTTCAAGGATGAGTCTAACAGCTGGGTAGCACCATTACCTCTTCGTGCTGCAAGGGTCAAACTCCCAAACAATCGTGAACAGGCTTTATCCAGAGTCAAGTCACTACAACGAACACTAAAGAACAGACCCGAAATGAAGGACCATTTCATCGCCTTTATGAAAAGGATCTTTGACAATAATCACGCTGAGCCAGCTCCACCTCTTCGAGAACATGAGGAGTGCTGGTACCTGCCTTTCTTCGGAGTGTATCATCCACGTAAGCCAAAACAAATCAGGGTAGTATTTGACTCCAGTGCCAAGCACCAAGGCATATCCCTGAACGATGTTCTTCTCACTGGTCCTAACCTGACCAACAACCTCGTAGGTGTATTCATGAGGTTCAGAAGGCTGCCAGTCGCCACACGCTGCTACACTTCAGCTTCTCTTGCTACAAGTCAGAGAAAGGAACTTCACATCTTCTCAGATGCATCTACTGACGCCATAGCAGCTGTCGCCTACCACAAGGTCCGGAATTCCTGCTGGATCATCCAGAAGAAACAACAGCTGACGTCTTTGGTCTACAAAATCCTGACGAAGATCCAGATATTCGTCCTGAAGTTAAAACTCTAGTCACCAGAACTGCACAAAGACTCATCTTGGGCTGTCAACGCTTTGAACGTTTCTCCATCGCGAGAAGCATCTGCCATAATCAATTCTAGACCACTTGTTCCAGTGTCTACAGATCCAGAGAACCCAACCATCCTTACTCCAGCTACTCTTCTTACCCAGAAACATGGGTCTGTTCCTGTTCCACCTGGAAACTTTAAAGCAGGAAAAATGTGCTACAACCAGTGGAAGCGAGTACAACACCTTGCCAACTGCTTCTGGAATCGTTGGAAGATGGAGTATCTTTCCACTCTGCAAGGACGCAGCAAATGGCAACGCCTGAACCCGAACGTTCAAGTTGGAGATCTCGTTCTCCTCAAGGACCAGCAAGCCGAAAGGATAGAGTGGCCTATGGGACTTATTAAAAAGAGCATCTCTAGCGATGATGGTAAGGTACGTAAGGTGGAGGTGAAGGTCGCAAGACAAGGAACTGTAAAGACTTTTATCAGACCTATCACGGAACTTGTTTTGCTCTTACCGCTTGGAGACTGAACTTACTTAGGTTTTCAAGACATCTAGCAAATTACACTGTCGTTATTTGCGCTTGCATAACTACCGTTATGATGTTTATATATAGTGACATTTTCAATGCCAGACGGGGAGTGTGCTGTTACAGTTATATTCATTTAGATGGGGATTTATATTGTATAGATAGTCCTTATGCTGCCACCTAGTGGTCTTTCTGTATTGTACATGCTTTTCTCTGTTCCCTCGCTTTATTGATGATGCGCTTCCTGTGTGTGTGAAGTCCCACCCTTCTTGTAAGAGCTGTAGCATGGTGTAGTTATCTAGCAGCATATGTCTCTTCATTATCACAAGCTAAGGACAGTATCATCTTTTGACCGCATAAAACATATCATTCCATCATCTGCTGTATCCTGTGATCTGCTTTAACCTGATGTACGGAATAAAGCAAGTCGTGGAAAGAAACGGTGTTTTGGTGAGTTCAGCTTCTGATAAGGATTGTCCTCGGTGATTGCATCTACTTATACAGGCCAGGCATAGAGTAGGGATGTGCGTTTCGGAATTTCGGAATTTTCACAAAATTTCCCGATTCGTGTCTTCGGATTCGGCCGAATTTCCGAATCGGGTCGGACCCGGAAAACCGATAGATCCGAAAAGTTTTCCGAGCCGAAACGAAAAATTTTCGGATTTTTCGAATGGACTTGAAATGTGTCAAATCAAAATTTGTTTTTGCTCTATTCATGATTTCGGTTCCATTCGTGATTTCGGTTCCATTTCGGTAATTCTGGACATCGTATATTTAACTATTATCGGTTATATCGCTGATTCTGTAAATTTTGTATTTGTAAATGCGTATCACTTGTTTCTTGTGGCATTCGGGTCAGTTTAGCGTTTTTTAAATCGTTTTGTTCATTTTTGTTCCTTGGTTTTCATACCATTTTAATATGATTAAATAAAGTTGTGAAATGTATATTCAATTATTCATAAGAAAAAAAGGATCTTTATTGAATAAAAAAACCACGATAGAATCGCCAGAATTATCGTAGACACTTTGAAACGAGGAGAACAGAAGTTCGGCAAAAAACGAAAATTTCCGAAAAGTCGATACAAAAAACGAGCAAAGTGACCCGAAAATACGAAAAATGGTCGATATTCCGAAAAAGAAATGTACACGAAAAACGAGCCGAACCAAATCGAAACAGAAATCGGTCGAAACGAGCCAAATCGAAAAGTTTAAACATCCAAACAAATCGAACCGAATCAAACCAAAAAAATAAATAAAAAATATCGGTGCACAAGCCTAGCATAGAGGTCTCTGCAAGGGATAAATCGCTATACAACGATCAGAGTCAGAATACACAGTAATGTGCAGTGTGTATGAGCGTAGCACAGAATCCACAGCAATAAAACTCAGTAATGTGCAGTGTGTATGAGCGTAGCACAGAATCCACAGCAATAAAACGCACAGTAACGCATCGATAGTTTATTAACCCCAGCATATCAATTGTTTGTCATATTATTAACCCCCCCAATATCAATTGTCATCTTATCAATGTACAGTGGCAACTCATTAACCCCCCCCCCAGCAATTGACGATGACAGGTAACATATTAAACACCCCCCCTTCCGAAATTGATGGCAGGCAGCTTGTTAAACCCCGCCCCCAAATTGATGGCAGGCAGCTTGTTAAACACCCCCCCCAAATTGATAGCAGGCAGCTTGTTAAACACCCCCCCCCGAAAATTGATGGCAGGCAGCTTGTTAAACCCCCCCCCCCCAAATTGATGGCAGGCAGCTTTTTAACCCCCCCCCCGAAATTGATAGCAGGCAGCTTGTTAAACACCTCCCCCCTAGTGTTGCCACCTTTTCGTCAAGCCAAACCCGAACACTAGTCTAGTGTTGGGCTTGGGCGGCCATTTTCTTTGTAGCGTATACATTATGCGTATATAATATGGCACTTGGTATGCATGGCAGGCTGGTATTATGCATGGCACACTGGTATGGCACACATTGGTTTTATGCATGGCAGACTGGTATGGCTGGCACACTGGTATGGCACACACTGGTTTTATGCATGGCAGACTGGTATTATGCATGGCAGACTGGTATGGCTGGCACACACTGGTTTTATGCATGGCAGACTGGTATGGCTGGCACACTGGTATGGCACACACTGGTATTATGAATGGCAGACCGGTATGGCACATTAAAGAGCTCAGTGATGTAATAGCAAAACCGTTAACAGATTGGTTAAATAAATCTGTTAACAGGAGTCGTCCCAGAAGACTGGAAATTAGAAAATGTTGTGCCCATTTACAAGAAGGGTAGTAGGGAGGAATCTGGGAACTATAGGCCAGTTAGTCTTACGTCAGTAGTGGGGAAATTAATGGAAACCATGTTAAAGGAAAGGATTGTTGAACATCTAAAAACACATAGATTACAGGATCAGAAACAACATGGGTTTACCTCAGGGAGATCATGCCAAACTAATCTTATTGATTTTTTGATTGGGTAACAAAAATAATAGACACAGGTGGTGCAGTAGACATTGCTTATTTAGATTTCAGTAAGGCTTTTGATACTGTTCCGCATAGAAGGCTTATCAATAAATTGCAATCTTTGAGCTTGGATTCCAATATTGTTGAATGGATTAGGCAGTGGCTGAGTGACAGACAACAGAGGGTTGTGGTAAATGGAGTTTATTCGGCGCAAGGTCTTGTTACCAGTGGGGTACTTCAGGGGTCAGTACTTGGACCATTCTCTTTAATATTTTTATTAGTGATATTGCAGAAGGTATTAATGGAAAAGTATGTCTTTTTGCTGATGACACAAAGATTTGCAAGCAGGGTTGACTTCCTGAGGGATCAGCCAAATGACAAATGATTTAGGTAAACTAAAAAAATGGTGGGAGCTGTGGCAATTGAGTTTTAATGTGGATAAGTGCAAGATAATGCACCTGGGACGTAAAAACCCAAGGGCTGAATATAGAATATTCGATACATCTGAGGAAGGGATTTAGGGGTTATTATTTCAGAGGATCTAAGGGTAAGTAGTCATGTAATAGAGCAGCAGGCAGGCAGAATGCTTGGAAATGCTGGCAGAATGCTTGGTTGTGTAGGGAGAGTGTATTAGCAGTAGGAAAAGGGAAGTGCTCATGCCACTGTACAGAGCACTGGTGAGACCTCACTTGGAGTACTGTGTGCAGTACTGGAGACCGTATCTCCAGAAGGATATAGACCTCTTAGAGAGAGTTCAGAGAAGGGCTACTAAAATGGTGTACGGCTTGAAGGAGAAAAGTTACCAGGAAAGGCTTAATGATCTTAACATGTACAGCTTGGAAAAAAGACGAGACAGAGGAGATATGATAGAAACATTTAAATACGTAAAGGGAATCCACAAGGTAGAGGAAGGGAGTATATTTAAAAGGAAACAAAGTAGCAAAACAAGAGGATACAAAGTAACAGTAATTGAATTTAAGCAGGCATGGGATAGGCATAAGGCTATCCTAAACAAAAGATAAATCCAGGTAAAGTATCCATGTAATTGGGCGACTAGATGGGCCGAAAGGTTCTTATCTGCCGACATTTTTCTATGTTTCTATGGTATTATGCATGGCAGACTGGTATGGCACACACTGGTTGTCATGGAACTGACAGAGCGATCCCCGCGTCAAACCCCAAGACTTTTATTTCCATGGCGAAAACCCCAAAAGACATAGACCGCTGCTTTGGGAAAGTCCTTATGTTCATTTATATTGTGTGGTATAAATGTATCGTTGTCGCGGAACCCCTTGCTCAGAGACTGTATTAACCCCTCGCTCCTCTGCTATTCCCCTCAGTTAAGCTATTTGTCTGTTAGTGTTTTAAAGTGGTGTTTTTGTGACTCCCCCCCCCCCTATATCACTTTGTATGTCTGTAACTGTAACACTTCAATGTTCTTGAACCCAGGACATACTTGAAAACGAGAGAATCTCAATGTATCCTTCCTGGTAAAATCCTTTATAAATAAAATAAATAAATAAATAAATATCAGCACGTAATCAAAATGCCTTTAAACCTGTCCCTTATGCTCACTGTGTTATCTGACACCAGGGTTAACCTGGGATTGAAAGCCTGAGCTGGGTTTGAAACCCCAGCCAATCACCATCCAAGGAGCTAGAAGGGCCAACCAATCCCATTCCTGGAATGCACCTCATTGCCTGTAATGGAGCATCTGCAGAAACTTTAAACGTCTGCGCCCCGAAAACTAACTGCTCCAGTGGGGTGATCCTCATGCGAGCTACCGTTGTGGTGATTTTCAGGAGGGAGCTCCATTGGGAACCCACTTTGCTGAGCCTTTCTTGACACCAGGAGCTTAAGCAGCCCTGACCATGCGGCATCCAAGGGGGATATCTGCTATATGCTGCCACTCGTGCCCCTACCCCCAGATCTGGGCGCTTTTTGGACTGTGACACCCTAGGGACCCGAGCTTTCAAACGGTACCCCTGGATCGCTGATGCTCCTCTGGAATCCCCCCAAACAAGGACCTGTGCTCTGTATGACTGCAGGTACAGTTAATTATAAGGCACCACCATGTACCGCAGCGCTGTACAATGGAAAGACAAGATAACCAATATACATGCAAGTTAAACACATAGAACAGTACCAGAAAAGCCCTGCTCAAGAGCTTGCACTCTGAGAGGACCTGATGGGGAACTGCTGAATGACGGTGCCGTAATGTCTGGGGGGGGGAATGTTAACTGTTATCTGATTGTGACCCAAATAAAAGCAGGTCAAGAGAAATGGCCAGTGTGTATCCTGTGATGAACATACAGCCTGCCTGGTGTCTGTCTCTGCTACGCTACAGCTATAATCACTCTCAGAAGGCACTGAGCGGCATTCTGGAAATGCAAAGAGGCTCCAAGGCAGGCGTTCAGAACAAGCGGGTCTGGAGCTGTGGATCAGGCTGCTCGAGGCACTGAGTTCCGAGCAACTCAGAGACCGGGCTGATCCTGGTAAGGGGGTGTCTGGAGAGCCAGGACAGACGGGAAGAGACGGCGTCCCGTCACAATGGTATTATGCATGGCAGACTGATATTATGCATGGCAGACTGGTATGGCTGGCACACTGGTATTGCACACACTGGTATTATGCATGGCAGACTGATATTATGCATGGCAGACTGGTATGGCTGGCACACTGGTATTGCACACACTGGTATTATGCATGGCAGACTGATATTATGCATGGCAGACTGGTATGGCTGGCAGACTGGTATTGCACACACTGGTATTATGCATGGCAGACTCACTGGAAAGGCTGGCAGGCACACTGACTGTTGATGATCGTCGAGCCTGCGCACCTCACTCACACTCACCCTGCAGAGAATCGAGATGCTTTGCTTTTTGTGACGGTCTGGTCGGAGAGTGGATGGAGAGCGTCGCAGCACCATCAGCAGGTCTCGTTGGCTGCTTGGGACCAGTAGGGAGCCGCAGTGCCGCACGCACACTAGGGCACGACAATCAACCACGTGAACATTGTCACGTGACCCCGTTGCGCCTGCGCGTGCTTACAGCGGCTCATGGGAGGAGGCGGGGAGGACGACACGTGACCGACACACCGCCCAACCCCTCCCACAGTGGGCGGTGCGTCTCCAAAATAAAAAAGACGGAGGAGAGGACCGCGGCGCCGGGGGAACGCAGGAAATGTAAGTATGAGGCGGGACTTGTGCCGGCACCTCGGAGTCATGTGTCCGGGTGGCAGAGGGACCCGGGCACATGACTCCAAACCCAGACAGTCTGGGTCAAATACGGACAGGTGGGAACCCTACAACCCCCCCCAAAATTGATGGCAGGCAGTTTGTTAAACACCCCCCCCCCAAATTGATGGCAGGCAGCTTGTTAAACCCCCCCCCAGATTTATGGCAGGCAGCTTGTTAAACCCCCCTTCCCCAGAAATTGATTGCAGGCAGCTTGTTAAACACCCCCAAATTGATAGCAGGCAGCTTGTTAAACCCCCCCCAAATTGATAGCAGGCAGCTTGTTAATCACCCCCCCCCCCCGAAATTGATAGGCAGCTTGTTAACCCCCCCAAATTGATGGCAGGCAGCTTGTTAACCCCCCCTGAAATTGATGGCAGGCAGCTTGTTAAACCCCCCCAAATTGATAGCAGGCGGCTTGTTAAACACCTCCCCCCCCCCGAAATTGATGGCAGGCAGCTTGTTAAACCCCCCTGGCTCTCTCACCGGCATGCTGCACTATCTACTGGACGTGGTCATTAGGGATGAGCTGTTCGGTTCGGAGTTCAATTCGAACATCGCCTGTTCGCATGTTCGCGAACTACGAACATATCTGCGTGTTCGCCCACAATGGACCACAATGCACTTTTTCCACTGGCCTGAAGCTTGTAATTGGCTACGGCCTTGCACCTGACTACAGTTTGCCAATCACGGCTCAGAGTCCTGATTGGGCAAATTTTGCCCAATCATGGGCTCACAGAGCTAAGTCCCGCAGCACACTATATAAGGCATCCCTTGCAGCCCCAGCACGTGTTTATTGAGAGGAGATTGTTCTGTTAGCGTGTGTTCTCACTGCCACCAGCTATTGGGGGGGTCTCATTTCTACAAAACATCTGTGAATTGTTCTAATCTGTGTGTTCTCACTGCCACCAACTATTACGGTGTGAAGGCACAATATCTGGGTGCACTGACGCCTGTACCAGATTCATATCATTTTAATATTAGACCGCAGGGTCCAACCCTGCACTCTTCCACAATACCACAGAGGGGTTACGTTGTGACGGCACTGTTGCCGACACTAAAGGGCCAATTTTAAAGCACCTATTGTTACTTTCATCCAAAGCCTGCATAAGTTTCACCATAATTTACCCAAAAAATCACTAAACTTGTTCTGCATGTCCTAAAACGTCTCCTCTTTTCATACAGGCTGCCGCCCCAAGAAGTTGTTTATGAATAGATTAAAGGAAAACCATTTACCGTCAATTGAAATGTAATTTTTTTGTTTTTAAATGTTTCTATACATCCTAGAAATCCGCCACTTCATGGGCAGGTTATGGGGACCTCCTAGGCACGATATTTGAAGGAATTTTTGGTTTTTATTTTTAACCCTTATTTCATGGAAAACTCACTGTCCCTTTATAAACTTTTTTTAAAAACTTTTTGTGCTTGTTTCCTGTCCCCCAGGGCACTACCCGGACCCCCATACACCTTTTATGGCAAATATCTTGCATATATGCCCTCTTGGAGGGCACTCTAAAAATCGAACGTTCGAGTCCCATTGACTTGCATTGAGTTCGGTTCGTGTTCGAACTCGAACTTTTGAAATTGTTCGAGTTCGAATGCGAACCGAACATGAGGGTGTTCGGCTCATCACTAGTGGTCATTTGCAGGTCAGGCTGGCTGGCTCCACAGTCCACAGGACCTCACCGCGCACTTGTTTGTCCTACCTCGTCTGCTGTGTCTGCATGCGCTCAGTCTGCGTGCATCACGTGAGGGGCGGCGCCAATGCAGCATGTCCTGCTCGAGAGTAGTTGAACACCCCTGTCATGGAGCTGATGTAACGCTCCATGCTTCAAACCCCAAGAGACTTTATGTTTCATTTATATCGTGTGATTTTAGATATATTTTACATCGTTTGGTTTTAGTTTAATTTAGTTTAGTGTAAAATGACATATCTTTGGTTTTAAATATACTTCTATTCCTGTAGGTAAATGTGTTTTTGTGTATAGCCAGTAAACAAGCTTTACTGCTGTGTAATTTATGCACCAGGGCTTTTCCCCTTATCTGGCTGCATGTTTAATTCAAGGGATCTGTGATAGTGTTTTGTGTTTAATCTGAGGTGTTAGAACAATGGATTATACAAATGTTGTGTGAGCTGAAGGCTAAAGAATGTAAAGAATGTTTATTGTAAATAACTGACATAATGTAATTAGTATATTGGTAGGACGAGGTGTGTCATTTATGCAAATTATGACTGTTGGACTTCAGCATAAATGGTGTCGTTTTGTTCATTAGAAAGTCAGAGAACTCTCAGAGCTCAGAGAGAGAATCCTGTTTTAAAGCATACAGCCGCGCCTGGTGTTTTTATTTCAGCGACGCTACACTATATACTCAACATCAGAAGGCACCGAGCGGCCTTCTTGAAATTCCTAATGGCTCCAGGGCAGAGGAACAAAAGCAGGCGGGTCAAGCTGCTCGAGGCGCTGAGGACAGCGCTCCCAGTAGCCGGGCTGACCGCAACGAAGGGGTGTCTGGAGAGTCAGGACAGGCGGAAGAGAACGGATCCGTCACATTGGTGGCAAGCGGTGTGGATAGAGGCTCTCTAACACCAATACACCCCGAGATGACAAACTATACAGCCTGCAAGCAGGACACCCTGAAGGACCTGCTGGAAAGCCATGGAAGGAACGAATATTGAAGAAAGGGTCAAAGACACAAGTTTGGTGCAACCAGGAGCGAGATGGAAACGCTCAAGGAGGTAAAAAGACGCCTCAAGCAATATGGTCCAAACCCTAGCATGGACCTGTTCCAGAGCGTTAGGAATGAGGTCTGTTTATTGCAGAAAGGGGAAGCTGTGCAGGAAAAGGAAGATTTTAACCCTCTGCATGTGGAATACAGTAAATACAAGGTCCCAGGCTGGATGGAGCCAGGGGACATTCCTGGCCAGGAGGAGAACTGGCTGGCAACTACGCCACACACCCAGAGGGTGTCTACAGACTTGGATTGGCAGAGAGCAGGGATTTTGGAAGCATCGGCTTCTGCCAACGCCAAGACCCAAACAAAATATGCCTCCGCACCAACCGTGACTGTCAACCCACCCTCAAGTAAGGCTAAAAAGAAGCGGAGGGGTGGACGCGTGAAAGAAATGGAGGTGGTGCTGGAGAGCGAATGCAAATGTTGTGACCCGCTTCAAAAGGGAGGTAGAGACTTTGAAAGGGCAACTAGACTTTGCAATCCAGAGCGAGAAAGAGACTGGCCTGCAATTGCACCGGCTACAGGATGAGCTGCGAGCTGTCACGGGGGAGAGAAATGGTCGCTGCATGGAAGTACGAGAACAGTCAGTCAGTATACGAAAATTGTCATCCCAGCTGCAGGTCTGTGAGGACTGTAACATCGACCTACACACGGAGCTCAGTGGTGCTCAGGCGCAGATAGCGGAGCTGGAGCGCAGCTCCCGTGTAGTGATTGAGCAGCTGGAGGACGAACGGCGAACCACAGCGGCTCTACAGACAGAAAGGACTGCTTTTAAAATTCGCCTGGAGAACTGTGAACTGGAATTACAGCGCACACAGCTCTCCCGAGACACTATGCAGGCACGGGCCCATGAGCAGCAAGAGGAAATGCAGCTGCTCCAGAACCAACTCCAGCTGTGCCAACACCAGCTGTTAGAAACTGATGCAGCTCGGAATGAGAGCCTCACTGAAGCCAAGGCAAGCGAGGAGGAGGTGAGCCGTCTGCCACCAGGGGCGGATCCAGAGACTAGTCTCGGGAGGGGCACTGACAGAAAATAAGGTGTTTTTTAGCAGAGAGCCCGACTCACGAGAATTTACAGAGGGCCCGGCTCACAGGAGCTTACAATCTAGAGGAGCAGAGGGCCCGGCTCACAGGAGCTTACAATCTAGAGGAGCAGAGGGCACCCAGGAGCTTACAATCTAGAGGAGCAGAGGGCACCCAGGAGCTTACAATCTAGAGGAGCAGAGGACACCCAGGAGCTTACAATCTAGAGGAGCAGAGGACACCCAGGAGCTTACAATCTAGAGGAGCAGAGGGCACCCCGGATTTTACAATCTAGAGGAGCAGAGAGCCCCCAGCTCACACATGGATTTGCCCCAGCTCATGGATTTGCCCCAGCTCATGGATTTGCCCCAGCTCACACATGGATTTGCCCCAGCTCACACATGGATTTGCCCCAGCTCACACATGGATTTGCCCCAGCTCACACATGGATTTGCCCTAGCTCACACATGGATTTGCCCCAGCTCATGGATTTGCCCCAGCTCACACATGGATTTGCCCCAGCTCACACATGGATTTGCCCCCAGCTCATGGATTTGCCCCAGCTCACACATGGATTTGCCCCCAGCTCACACATGGATTTGCCCAGCTCATGGATTTGCCCCCAGCTCATGGATTTGCCCCCAGCTCATGGATTTGCCCAGCTCATGGATTTGCCCCCAGCTCATGGATTTGCCCAGCTCATGGATTTGCCCCCAGGTCATGGATTTGCCCCCAGCTCATGGATTTGCCCCCAGCTCATGGATTTGCCCCCAGCTCATGGATTTGCCCAGCTCATGGATTTGCCCCCAGCTCATGGATTTGCCCAGCTCATGGATTTGCCCCCAGGTCATGGATTTGCCCCCAGCTCATGGATTTGCCCAGCTCATGTATTTGCCCCAGGTCATGGATTTGCCCCCAGCGCATGGATTTGCCCAGCTCATGGATTTGCCCCCAGCTCATGGATTTGCCCCCAGCTCATGGATTTGCCCAGCTCATGGATTTGCCCCCAGCTCATGGATTTGCCCAGCTCATGGATTTGCCCCAGCTCATGGATTTGCCCCAGGTCATGGATTTGCCCCCAGCTCATGGATTTGCCCAGCTCATGGATTTTCCCCCAGGTCATGGATTTGCCCCCAGCTCATGGATTTGCCCCCAGCTCATGGATTTGCCCCAGCACATGGATTTGCCCAGCTCATGGATTTGCCCCCAGGTCATGGATTTGCCCCCAGCTCATGGATTTGCCCCAGCTCATGGATTTGCCCAGCTCATGGATTTGCCCCCAGCTCATGGATTTGCCCCCAGGTCATGGATTTGCCCAGCTTACACATGGATTTGCCCAGCTCTCACCTGGATATTGCTCCAGCTCCGGCAGGGGTAAGGGTTGGGGACCCAGATGCCGGGCAGCGCCGGAGTGCCTGCCCGGTCCTGAAGAGTCCGTCCTGTTGAAGGTGATGCGGCTGCGTGCGTGTGTGCGCAGGTCACGCGGTCCGGCCAGTCAGGTGGTACAGAGACTCAGTACCACCTGATTAGCCGGACCACGTGACCGGCTGTGCCTGCACGCAGCTGCTTCCCTTTAACAGGACGGACTCTTCAGGACCGGGCAGGCACTCCGGCGCTGCCCGGCATCTGGGTCCCCGGCTCAGAGTCGATTTATCAGAATCTCGGTGGGGGCAATTGCTCGTTGCCCCCCCTTGGATCCGCCCCTGTCTGACACACCAACTAGGTGTATTGGAGCAGGAGCACCAGGGCACTGTTAGCCACCTGCAGGCTGAGCTCGAAGGGACACGAGCACAGTGCCAACAGCTCCAAGATGAGTTGTCCCTGGCACAAGCTGCCAGCACCCATGTGTCCACCACGGAGGAGAGCAGCACAACAGGGAGTCAAGTCATTGCCCCTGTTATATTTTGCATAGAGGAGCAATTGCACCCAGTGTTGCTGGAGGTGGATGCTGTGCTGGCATCAGAGTGTGCTTTGTCCCCAACGAAGATGGAGACCACCCAGCACTCCACCCCTGTGACCCAAGGTGCTACAAGAGAGGGGACCACTTCTTACCAGCCTAGAAGACCAGCAGAATCGGTGAGTGACTACCCAGGGAGACTGCCGGATTCCTGGTCCCAGGGGGAGTTGCGCCTTTTGGGATTGTGGGGATTGCCGTGGGCTGGGCCCCTGCTAAATGTTCGGGAGGGGGGCATCACCCGAAGGAGAGACTGGGGACTGGGACTGCTGACTGTGTCTTGGTCCTTGGTCTGCAGAGGTGCCCTGGAGAAAGAAAGATGTTGGGGGGAATTCCAGTGTGCCCGCTAGCAAACGTTTTGTGTCTGGACTGTGGTGGCCTGTTGCCTAGCAGACACTACTGGGAGCACTGGACAAGAGGGATGGCTTGCCTCTTACCAAGGGACTATGGACCCACAGCCTTCCAGCGACCGTCAGACCCCGCTGACTTTGCTTATGTGCCCGCAACCTGGAACTTTGAAGATGGCACAGAAGAGGGGCAAGGTGAGAGGTCTCGTCAGTGGCAAGCGATCCGTTTGGGATCTAAGCTTGCCCTGCCGTTCTGGAAGGGGGGACATATGTCATGGAGCTGATGTAACGCTCCATGCTTCAAACCCCAAGAGACTTAATGTTCATTTATATCGTGTGATTTTAGATATATTTTACATCCTTTGGTTTTAGTTTAATTTAGTTTAGTGTAAATGGCGTAACTTTAGTTTTAAATATACTTATATTCCTGTAGATAAGTGTTTCTGTATAGCCAGTAAACAAGCTTTACTGCTGTGTAATTTATGCAACAGGGCTTTTGCCCTTATCTAGCTGCATGTTTAATTCAAGGGATCTGTGATAGTGTTTGTATTTAATCTGATGTGTTAGAACAATGGATTATACAAATGTGTGAGTTTAAGGCTAAACAATGTAAAGAATGTTTATTGTAAATAACTGACATAATGTAATTAGTATATTGGTAGGACGAGGTGTGTCATTTATGCAAATTATGACTGTTGGACTTCAGCATAAATGGTGTCGTTTTGTTCATTAAAAAGTCAGAGAACTCTCAAGCTCAGAGAGAGAGAATCCTGTTTTAAAGCATACAGCCGCGCCTGGTGTTTTTATTTCAGCGATGCTACACTATATACTCAACATCAGAAGGCACCGAGCGGCCTTCTGGAAATTCCTAACGGCTCCAGGGCAGAGGAACAGAAGCAGGCGGGTCAAGCTGCTCGAGGCGCTGAGGACAGCGCTCCCAGTAGCCGGGCTGACCGCAACGAAGGGGTGTCTGGAGAGTCCGGACAGGTGGAAGAGAACGGTTCCATCACAACCCCCCCCCTGAAATTGATAGCAGGCAGCTTGTTAAACACCCCCCCCCCCAAATTGATGGCAGGCAGCTTGGTAAACCCCCCCGAAATTGATGGCAGGCAGCTTGTTAAATCCCCCCTGGCTCTCTCACCGGCATGCTGCACTATCGACTAGACGTGGTCATTAGGGATGAGCTGTTCAGTTCGGAGTTCGATTCCAACATCGCCTGTTCGCATGTACGCGAACTCCGAAAATTTCCGCGTGTTCGCCGCATGTTCGCCCACGATGGACCACAGTGCACTTTTCCACTGGCCTGAAGCTTGTAATTGGCTACAGCCTGCACCTGACCACAGGTCAGGTGCAAGATAGGTGCAAGACTATGCCAATCACGGCTCAGGGTCCTGATTGGGCAAATTTTGCCCAATCATGGGCTCACAGAGCTAAGTCCCGCTGCACACTATCAGGGTTATCCAAAGAGATCCGAATTGCTTGAGAAAGGTAACGTAGCAGTGAAAATCAGCGTTCGGTTACCTTTCCTGGCCATTCGGCTATTCAGAGAGCAGGCAATTCGCCAAATCCTGACGAATTGTCTGCACATACGGTGCCTGTTCGGTGCCTGTTCGAGGGCAGTGAAATCCCCATAAAAAAGCACTGCTTCGGCTATTCAGAGAACACAAACCAGCAGTGAAAGGTTCCCCGAATGCCCTGCCATTCAGTGGTTTAATTCGTCAAGTTAATTCAGGAGAATCCCATAGGCTTCAATGTTAAAAATATTCCCGTTTTAATTCAATATCTAATAAACCGTTCATTATAAAATTCTGCAGTAAAAAGTCTCTTTAACTTATAGATTTTTTAGAATACTGTAAGCATTTTTCAGAATTCTTTTTTTTTTTTTTTTAAAAGTCCGATTTTTGTTTAAGTTTACTTATTTTTTCTGTAACAGCCCTTTATATTATCATTCCCTGGACCCCCTGTGTAAATTTCAGACATTTTCGCTCAGTAGTTTCTTTGCAAACAGCGTTTCATTTTCACACAATCATACAAACGGTTTTGCTAATTTATTCACCTCCCTTGTCTGCGGTCTCAGCTGTGTCGGCTGTTTCGGCTGTGTGCGATCGGCTCCTGCTCAGGCTTTTTCCGTGGTCTTCACAGGTTAATCCAGATGTTTTTGGGGGTTTTCGGCGTGCATTTGGTGGGTTTTGCGGTTAGTTTACGTCAGGTTTGCGGCAGCTTTTCCCTGCAATTCGGGGACCCTGTAGTGCTTGCTGAATACACCGCAGGGTCACCGAAATGGGATCGGCAAAAGCAACCGAATTGAAGAGAACGAAAAGTCACCGAACGTGCGGTGACTTTTCGAATCTCTTTGGATAACCCTGTATATTTATAAGGCTTCACACAGCCACAGCACGTGTTTTTTGAGAGGAGATTGTTGTGTTAGTGTGTGTTCTCACTGCCAGTCTGCCACCAGCTATTGGGGGGGGGGGTCTCATTTCTACAAAATATCTGGGAATTGTTGTAATCTGTGTTCTCACTGCCACCCATCAGGGGGTCTCACTGATTTATAGGAGGTTCCTCAGAATTGTAGTTTGTGTCTTGTCACTGCCACCCATCAGGGGGTCTCACAAATTTATAGGAGGTTTCTGGGAATTTTAATCTGTCACTGGCTGCCAGCTATCAGGGTGTCTCACTGAGTTATACCAGAGTTCTGGAAATCTTTTATCTAGATAACACAGTTGAATCAGAGTTCTGTATATCTTTAGTCTATATCACTCACCATGTTAGAAAGACCAAAAAGGACAGGGAGATGCTCCCAGACACAGATAAGAGGGCAAGCAGCCTCTGTGTTGGGAGGCTGTGCCTCTGGTCGTGGTGGACGTGGTGCATCCTCTGCCGGGGCACGCTTGTCCTTTCTAACTGGTGCTGGCCGTTTTAAGCAGCAGCAACATACAGAGGATTTGGTGGATTGGCTAACCAGGCCATCCTCATCCTCCGAGTCCTCTGCCAGCCAGGCTTGTAGTGGTTTACAGTCCACCTCAGCTGCCAAAGCATCTAATGCAGCCTCCATGTCCACAGCTACTCCTGCCGTAGCCTCACTATCACACACAGAGGAGTCAGCTGAATTGTTTGACTACAATGACTGTGACATGCTGTGTGAGGATGCACAGCAACTACAATGCTCTGATTCAAACTCTGAAGTTGAGGAAGGGAGTATAATCAACCTAGAGGAAGGGGGTGCCAGTGACACAAATAACTGGCACTCATGTTGCCCCAGCGGCTGCAGCATACTGCCAAGTTGGCTCCAGTGACGAGGAGGGGGGTGATGATGATGAGGTCACTGACTCCACCTGGGTGTCTAATCGAACAGAGGAGTCAAGTGAGGAGGAGGCACAACAAACACTATGCACAACGTCCTCTATGACCAACCGTAGCCAGTCCAAGGCATTAGATGATGTCAGAGCTGCTCAGGTGCAGAGCGCTGTTGTCTCAAAGCACACATCCAGGAACTCTGCTGTCTGGGAGTTCTTTAAGAAATGTGCAGCAGACCGCACCGTTGCTATTTGTAATCTATGTCACATGAGGATTAAGCGTGGGAAAGACATTCCACGCTTGGGTACCACGTGCTTGAGGCGACATATGACCACCTGCCACGCATCCCGTTGGCCCAACACTTTGCATAGGTCCTCCTCCTCCTCATCTGTCTCTACCCCCACTATATGTCCTGCCATGTTATTGCCTGCTACAACCTCCACTGACAGGGATGATGCTACAGTAATGGGTGTACCAGGTCCTTCCTCACAATGTGACAGCATCCCATCATCTGAAGATTTACGCAGTCAGATTACGTTGCCCCAGCTGCTGCAGCGTAAGAAAAAAATATAGTCCCAACCATCCCCAAGCACAGCGTCTAAATACCAGTTTAGCAAAATTACTCGCATTACAGCTGCTGCCTTTCCAGCTGGTGGACTCTGCTTCCTTCCGTAAATTTGCTGAATGTGCTGTACCACAGTGGCAGGTTCCAAAACGCCATTTCTTTTCACGGAAGGCCATTCCAGCACTATACCAGCACGTGGAACACAATGTTATGGAGTCATTGGGAAAGGCAGTCAGCAGCAAGGTGCACATGACTTTAGACACGTGGTCCAGCAAGCATGGAAAGGGCCGTTACATTTCCTTCACGGCACACTGGGTAACTGATTGCAGCTGGAAGGGATCCAAGACGGGGCTCTGTGCTGGAGCTTGTTCATCCACCACGCCTCCAGAAAGCTGCTTGTATGAGGTCTGTCTGCTCCACCACCACCTCTTCCTCCTCCTCCTCTGTCTCTGGTGAAGTTGCAGTTAAACCAACGCGTGACAGGGGCTACGCAATGGCTCAAGCAAAAAGATGCCATACTGTGCTTGAGCTGGTTTGTTTAGGGGACAGGAGCCACACCGGGCCAGAAATTCTGTCAGCTCTGCAGGGGCAGGTGCAGAGATGGTTAACACCATGCCAGCTTCAGCTGGGAATGGTCGTCTGTGATAATGGTAGCAACCTTCTCTCCGCCCTACACGAGGGTAAGTTGATGCATGTACCATGCCTAGCACACGTCCTAAATCTGGTGGTACAGCGTTTCCTAACCAGGTACTCAGGGCTGTCAGAGCTTCTCAGCCAGGTCAGAAAAGTCTGCAGCCACTTCAGACGGTCATTCCCAGCAAGTGTTCGCCTGGCAGAAATTCAAAGAGAATTCCACATTCCCACAAACCGTCTGATCTGTGACATGCCCACCAGGTGGCACGCGACATTAGCAATGCTGCAGCGTCTGCACAAGCAGCAGAGGGCCATCAATGAGTACCTGTGTAAGTATGGCACAAGGACAGGTTCAGGTCAACTTGGTTCCCCACCCCCCCCCGCAGTGGATGATGATCAAGGATGCATGCACTGTACTGTCACCATTTGAGGAGGCAACGAGGATGGTGAGCAGGGACAGTGCATGCATCAATGACACAATTCCGTTGCTGGAGCGCACTCTGCGGGGAATTATAGATGTGGTACTAGAGGCAGAGCAGCGGGAGGAAGAGGAGGCATTCCCTAGCTCTCAAAGCCCCAGTCTTTACGCAGACAGCATTCCTGCGGGTCCTCAGATCAGACAGGAGGAGGAGGAGGATGAGGAGGCATTGAAAGTGGGGATTCCTCAAGGGAGGGTTTTGTGTGCCCAGAAACCCAAAGACTAGTACGTGGCTGGGAGGAGGAAGTGCATGATGGGGTCATCCTCATTGACCAGGAAGACTCGGAAGCTAATGCCACCTCCAACCTACGCTGCATCAGCTCCCTTATCCTGCAAAGCCTGGTAAAGGACCCCAGGATTCGTGCTATCAAGGAGAGTTATCATTACTGGTTGGCAAGCCTTCTTTTTTTATGTATACAAGATTTTTATTAAGAGATATGTCAGCATAACAACAGAGTGAGATATAACAATACTTCTGCGAAAAACATCTCCTGCCGGGGGCTCTCAGAGAAAGAAGTCAATATTCTGGGGGGAAATAAACAAATCCGCCTCAAACAAAAAATTATCTGCCTCAAAAGGCGTCAAAGTGGGAGGGGGAAAGAAAAGAAAAAAAAGGGGGGTGGATAGAACATGCACCAGGTATGCCCCAGGGCGGAAGAAAAAAAAAATAAAGAACAATAATAGGGGTGGCAAAAGCCCATGTGTGCCCTTCCTGGCTCGCTCCCGAGTGTCTAGATGACTACGGCAGGCCATGGAAGTGGGCAGGGCACTAGGGCAGGGTGTACGAGGGCCAAGTATAGCGGCCGCCACAGTGGCGCGCCTCGAAACAGCCCTAAGACGCCAAAATAAGCAGAAATCTTCATATCACCATCCAAGTCCAATAAAGTCCTCAGAGACAGGGCGGGGTAGTGGGGGGGAAAGAGATATCCGGAGAAAGAACACGAGGGGAACGGGGAAACCAAGAACTTGTAACAGGTCAAAAGTAACAGCAACCACGGGAGGGGGATCGATCAACCGGGCTCCGATCGTTGGTCCCGAGGCACTACCAGTACCACTCCGAGCCCCAGTCTGGCCACCACGACTCGAGCTTCTTCCAGGGTCGTCGTTGCGAGGGTCTACCCTTCAACTGCTATCAGAAGGGCGCCCGAAGACCCCCAGTGATAACGGATCTCATGCTGACGGAGCAGGGTAGTAACTTCCTTGAAGTGTCGCCGGGCTGCAAGCAGCAGAAAAGGGACATCACGGAATATGGTGAGCTGGCTGGAGGCCTAATTTATCTGGAAGGATGGTCCCACGGCCGCCAGGATGCGGGCCTGCGTGGCCACATCCACCGCCACGGCAATAATATCCCGTGGCGCCTCAGCAGGAGCAGTAGCTGCTTTACGAATCCGTACAGCTGATACAACCGGGGCTCGGGATGTACCTCCCACGGTCGGCAGAAGATGTACCATCAGGCCCACGACGTACCCCAACAGTCCATCGTCCATCACGCTCTAGGGGACCCCCCGAAGCCGTAGGTTGTGCCGTCGATGTCGAGACTCAAGAATCAGCACTGCCGTACTAAGATGGTCAACCTGTTTCTGGAGATCCGTGACTCTGGTATCAGTCATCACCTGAGCTTTCTCCACTTCGGCAGTTCGGACAGCCACAGCTTCAATCCTGGACTGGAGAGTCTCCACTGCCGAACGGACCTCCTGCAAATCCTGACGCCAGAGGCCGCGGAACTACCCCATCACCCTGTGCAGATCATCCACCGTGAGCGGGGGCGGCACCACCGACCGCCGTTCGTCCGTGTCCAGTGTTGTAGTCAGGGGTTCCGAGTCCTCCTCTGAGGAACCAAAGCAGGCGGAGGCTTTGCCATATCGGTGCCACGCTCCTCCAGTACCTCCCGCGCAAAGAGATTGCCGGATGTCCTGGAGGCGAAGGCCCTCAGCCTCCGAGCCTTTACTTGTTTTCTTCCCCACCTGGCCAGGCATAATCCCAACACAGAAATGCGCGATAAAGCAGGGGAGTGTCCGCGTGTAGGCCGCAAGATGGCCGCTGTCCACCGTAGGTCATCCAGTAAGGTAGCTCCGTGTCCCGTCCTGATCTGCTCCTCAGTCTCCAAAGTCAGCCTGCCGCTGCCCGGAGTATTCCCCCAGCTGGTCGAGGAGAGCTCGTCAAAAGAGAGTCCGCAGGGTGGGCACAGCGCCGACATCAGATGGCGTCGCGGGGAGCTCGTACCTTGGCAAGCCTTCTTGATCCACGATACAAGGGTAAAGTTGCAGAGCTCATCCTGCCCGCATAGAGGGAGCACATGACTGATTAAACCTGGGACCTCCTTGACCCATACCCTTAAATATAAAGAAGACACAACACGTTCTTAACTGGAAAGGGCCACAGCTTTATTAAATATACAACATGTAATCCGGCAGTGCTTTCCCCCATCCTCTGCCCTATTACCCATGTAATAGGCAGTTCACCAATAACCAAACCAGGAGCTCGTCATCCCGCCTGACCGAGATCAAGCGGGGCTCGTCTCGTTAATGCCTCATCCGAAGGTGGCTTAACCATTTGAAAGCACCGCTGTCCAGGTATCACGCCAACACCAGGGGCACCATGGTCTCCTAATGGCTGCCCCTGCGCCCCACCGCAGACAGCGCCTCCTCAATCCCTGACATTAAACCGGTCAAAATTATGTCCAAACCAATGGCCGTCAAATGACCCCATCTCCCCGAATCACATTCTGATTGTTGCCCTCAAACTCTGTGTGACGGATTGAAAACCCCCCCAACTGCCGAACAAATTCGGAAACCTCCCGATTAACTCCCTTCTGAGCCCTGTCAATGGCCCGTGGCGCCGCAATCACCTCCCAACGAGGTCGAGAGATAATGTCGGACCACACCAGCGACAATCCCCCAAAATATAGCAAAACAGCGAGCCAGATCCAGCTTCATAGCCCGAATCAGAACCAAATGCACCGTCCAAGTCATTTCCTCCAGCGTGAACAACCAAAATAACCTCCCTGGGATCCCTCCCAGCAAAAACATTGCATTCCTTCAACAGCCGAGCCCAACGCAAACCCCGGATACTCAACCAGCGAATCTCCGCTACCTCTGCCGGGAAACCAAGATTTTTGCCATACGGCCGATGCTCAGCCCGCATGGCTGCCCAATGCAGGAAGGAATGACCCAATATCCAGACCATCCTTGGGGAAGCAGCTGAAATTATAAAAGGTTAGGACGCACCTAAGAGCGAAAGCAATCTGATCCCACCTACCCAGACGCTGAATCATGCCGTCCGACGCGCCAGCACCCGCAGCCACAGTCGCCGCGCCTATACGAAAAGAATGGGAGGCAAACAACCCCGATTCATAACCCAAAACCTGAATGCATCGCTTAAAAACTGTAGGAAATTGGTATCAAGTCAAAGGAACCACATCAATATAAATCAAAAAGAGTCAGTGAAATCCGGCCGAATAGCCAAATACTCCCGCGCGAGGCCCAAAGGACACCCGATCCCCCCCCAACAGCATGTAAGGTAATAAGAACGCCCCTACCCAAGCGGTCCGCCTTGTACCTGGCAATCAAAAACCTCACCTGATCGGCTGACAGAGAAACATGCGCCAGGCGCAAGGTAAAATGCATCTAAGAGTTAGGAGCAACCAGCTCACCCACCCTCAGGGCACCATAAAAGTCAAAGGCAAACGCCACTCTAAACAATCGCGACCTCAAAAAGATCACGACAAACGCCGAGTAAAACATCCAACAGTTCCAAAAACATGGGGCCAGAAGCTGGGCGCCGAACCTCAGGCACCGCAGTCCGCCACCAACCCGAAACAATCCTTCAAAAGCAGGAAATCCCGACCAACATCCTCCCAACCAACCGCCTCGCACAAAAAGAAAGGGCAGTCAGTACTCTGGCCGCTCCCAAACCGGAGCCCCCTTACTCCCGGAGGGAATGTAAATAAAGCAAGATTGCCCCTACGATCCTCCGCAGAATGCCAACCCCATTCCCCCCGTGACTCCCACCTCCGCCAGACCTGATAATATGCCGTCCACGTCGCTCCCGACAAAGAGTCCCAACAAAATCCTCAACCCGGCGAAGCGAGGGTCCAGAGCCACAGAGGAAAGGGTGTCGCATTCCTTGCTGCTCCCTGAGCCACTGGAACCAGGACAGAGTGTCAGCAATCACGTTCCGCACACCCGGCACGTGCCAGGCCCGCAACCACACATTCTGCTCGAGACCGCGCAGCACCAGGTGACACAAAAGAGCCAAGACAGGAGGGGAACCGGACGACTAACGATTCACCACTTGCGCCACCCCAGGTTGTCCATCCAGAACACCACTCGCCTATTAGCCAGACGCTCGCCCCACAGCTCCAGGGCCACAATCAAAGGAAATAGTTACCGACTTGTGAGATTCCTCACCAACTCAGATGCCGCCCTTCGCGGGTGCCACGCTTCGGCACACCAAGCACCCTGAAAGTACACACCAAAGCCAGGAGCCCCAGACGCATCGGCAAAATGCTCGAGGGACTGATTGTCCACGTCCGCCTCTTGCCAATACGTCAGCCCATTGTAATGCAGCAAGAAGGATTGACACACCACAAGGTCCGCCTTCAAGGAACTGGTGATGCAAATAAAGTGGCGAGGTTCTCATACCCCAGCGGTAAAGATTGAATATCAGAAAGCCGCAACTTCGCAACACCCCGCACCCTCCCCACCAAACGCACAAGGTCTGAATTTCTCTACAGACAAAAGGAAACACGGAGGACAGTATAGATCTCAATGCCCAAAAAGGCATGTGATTGAACTGGGCCCTCCGTCGTATCATCGGCCAAAGGCACACCGAATTCCCCGGCAACCTCCCGAAAAATCTGCAACAGTGCCGCGCAATCGCCGGAATCCGCCGGTCCCACAAATAGGAAATCATCCAAATAATGGACAACTGAATTCTGTCCAGCGCGCCGACACACCACCCAGTGCAAACAGGAAGAGAACAATTCAAAATAGTAGCAAAAGATCAAGCAGCCCATCGGAAGACAACGGTCGTAATAAAAACCTCCACGAAAGGAACACCCCAGCAAGTGATAGCAATCCGGTCGAATCGGTAACAACCGAAATGCACACTCCATGTCCGCTTTTGCCAATAAACAACCAGGTCCAGCCACCAAATCGAGGAAAGTCAGACGGCACATGTGGAATAACAAAACCTTCACGAAAACCAACAATAACATCGCAGCGCATCGCCTATTGGGGTACCGGTCTAGCCAAGGAGCCATGGCCCGCACGATCACCGGGTGATCCCTTCTATCAGGCTGTCCCCGACCTGGAGCCCTAAAGGCCGAGCCATAGCCCTTTCTGAAACAACGAAATGCTGGTTGGGACCCCCCACAGGAAGAACATTCATGCTTGAACCTGCAATATGAGGACCAACGGCAATGGGACTCATTAAAGAGCCAGCATCACCCCCTCTCTGCACCCGTGGGCACTCCAGGGGCTCCGGGCAGAGCCGTAGCGAGCTCCTTTTGCACCCGAGGCAAAAACAGAAAAATTGTGCCCCCCCACATAATTTTAAAAATCAGAGTCCCCGACCATTGGCGCAGTGCTAAGCCCCTGGATGCTCCCCGCGACCAGAAGCAGTGGATCGGACCACCCTTTGTACCCTACATATATAGTGCACACTTAGTACATGTACAAATACAGTACACACAGAATACATGCACGTATAGAAAAAGAACGTATAGCATAATATACACCCCCCCCAGAATAATATACACAGCACTGAGCCCCCAGACTATTTTCCCCAGTTCACATTGATATTATTGACCCCAGCTCATATGTGTATATATTGCCCCAGCACATGGATATGCCCCCCAGCTCTCATGGATAATGCCCCAGGTCTCATGGATAATGCCCCCCCCAGGTCTCATGGATATTGCCCCCCAGGTCTCATGGATAGTGCCCCTAGGTCTCATGGATAGTGCCCCCAGGTCTCATGGATATTGCCCCCCAGGTCTCATGGATAGTGCCCCCAGGCCTCATGAATAGTGCCCCCCAGGTCTCATGGATAGTGCCCCCAGGCCTCATGAATAGTGCCCCCCAGGTCTCATGGATAGTGCCCCCAGGTCTCATGGATAGTGTCCCCAGATAGTGCCCCCAGGTCTCATGGATAGTGCCCCCCAGGTCTCATGGATATTGCCTCAGGTCTCCTGGATACTGCCCCCAGGTCTCATGGATAGGGCCCCCAGGTCTCATGGATAGTGCCCCCATGTCTCATGGATAGTGTCCCCAGATAGTGCCCCCAGGTCTCATGGATAGTGCCCCCAGGTCTCATGGATAGTGTCCCCAGATAGTGCCCCCAGGTCTCATGGATATTGCCCCCCAGGTCTCATGGATATGCCCCAGGTCTCATGGATAGTGCCCCCAGGCCTCATGAATAGTGCCCCCCAGGTCTCATGGATAGTGCCCCCAGGTCTCATGGATAGTGTCCCCAGATAGTGCCCCCAGGTCTCATGGATAGTGCCCCCAGGTCTCATGGATATTGCCTCAGGTCTCCTGGATACTGCCCCCAGGTCTCATGGATAGGGCCCCCAGGTCTCATGGATAGTGCCCCCATGTCTCATGGATAGTGTCCCCAGATAGTGCCCCCAGGTCTCATGGATAGTGCCCCCAGGTCTCATGGATAGTGTCCCCAGATAGTGCCCCCAGGTCTCATGGATAGGGCCCCCAGGTCTCATGGATAGTGCCCCCATGTCTCATGGATATTGCCTCAGGTCTCCTGGATACTGCCCCCAGGTCTCATGGATAGGGCCCCCAGGTCTCATGGATAGTGCCCCCATGTCTCATGGATAGTGTCCCCAGATAGTGCCCCCAGGTCTCATGGATATTGCCCCCCAGGTCTCATGGATATGCCCCAGGTCTCATGGATAGTGCCCCCAGGCCTCATGAATAGTGCCCCCCAGGTCTCATGGATAGTGCCCCCAGGTCTCATGGATAGTGTCCCCAGATAGTGCCCCCAGGTCTCATGGATAGTGCCCCCAGGTCTCATGGATATTGCCTCAGGTCTCCTGGATACTGCCCCCAGGTCTCATGATAGGGCCCCCAGGTCTCATGGATAGTGCCCCCATGTCTCATGGATAGTGTCCCCAGATAGTGCCCCCAGGTCTCATGGATAGTGCCCCCAGGTCTCATGGATAGTGTCCCCAGATAGTGCCCCCAGGTCTCATGGATATTGCCCCCCAGGTCTCATGGATATGCCCCAGGTCTCATGGATAGTGCCCCCAGGCCTCATGAATAGTGCCCCCCAGGTCTCATGGATAGTGCCCCCAGGTCTCATGGATAGTGTCCCCAGATAGTGCCCCCAGGTCTCATGGATAGTGCCCCCAGGTCTCATGGATATTGCCTCAGGTCTCCTGGATACTGCCCCCAGGTCTCATGGATAGGGCCCCCAGGTCTCATGGATAGTGCCCCCATGTCTCATGGATAGTGTCCCCAGATAGTGCCCCCAGGTCTCATGGATAGTGCCCCCAGGTCTCATGGATAGTGTCCCCAGATAGTGCCCCCAGGTCTCATGGATAGGGCCCCCAGGTCTCATGGATAGTGCCCCCATGTCTCATGGATAGTGTCCCCAGATAGTGCCCCCAGGTCTCATGGATAGTGCCCCCAGGTCTCATGAATAATGCCCCCCAGGTCTCATGGATATCGCCCCCCAGGTCTCCTGGATATTGCCCCAGCTCACCTCTCCTTGCCGGCGGACGCTTGCTTCCTGCTTGAACGGCCGCTGACAGGAAGTGCAGCCGCTCGCACTTCCTGTCAGCGGCCGTTCAAGCAGGAAGCAAGCGGCCGCCGGCAATCATTTCGGGCTGGGCGCTTCACAGCTGTGAAGGGGCGCAGCCATGGCTCGAGACCTGCGGGAACGCAGGTTCCCGCAACCTGCGTTCCCGCAGCGTTCCCGCAGGACTCGAGCCATGGCTGCGCCCCTTCACAGCTGTGCCCGAGGCAGGCGCCTCACTCGCCTCGCCCTTCCTACGGCCCTGGCTCCGGGCACCGCGGATGCAGGAAAGGGTAACACCACTGGGTGGTTTGGCATCATGAGTAATAGCCACAGATTGGCGTCCTGCAAAACAAGCGGAGCCCAGGACGCACCGCCATCTTCTGCCAAAACTGTTGGTCGTAACAAAACCAAATAGACCCCGTAAATTTTGCAAGCCCCCCCATATTAAGTCTAAACACGCAAACAAAGACACGCTGTGGTCGGGGAAACCCTCGCACAAAATTGCGCTATAAGCTAGAAAAAACCTTGAATCCAGTTGCCAAAGGTCTGTGGCAAAGTCTTCGCTTGGTCCTTATCCTTTTCCCCGGGAAAGGAATCAACACGTTTTGGACGATCAATTGTCTCCCTATCCGAAGAAAACCAAAGTCATAACATCAACATATTCACCTTCCCAAATTTTCTCCTTATTGTCATTAAAGACCTGTTGGACATAAATCACAAGGTAAGAGCCTACCGCAGGACCAATTGCACCAGGCACAGGAATACCACTAGCGAGTGGTGCAGGAACGTTTACCGCAGCAGGGACCGAAGGTCCAACCACCGTGTCCAACGGGGAAGCCCCAGCTGTAAGCGCCACTCCACCGAGCACAGCAGGAACCTGCACAGGAGCAGAAGCAGGCCCCAAACCTTGTGAAAGAGCAGACTCAGGGGCTCCCATCACAGCGGAACAGGCGTAAAATTGACGCAGACGCCGCGCCCCCAGCAACAGCATGCCCAGCTGAACCCAGTGACGCTTGCGCACGTGACGCAGCAACCGACCCATCCTGCCAGTGCCTAATAGCCGCAACCAGGGTCTCTATTAACCCCGTCGTCACCCCACTAGCCCAGCCAGACGCATCAGTGCCCGAAAGGCCCAGCGATCCAAACACCGCACCCTCAAAACCCGACTCACCAGCCGCCAGCATGGATGATCCTCCAGCAGACCTTGGGACAGCAGTCAAAGGTGGATCCAGCGATGGTCGCCCAGAAACAGCACCTCCACTGATATTAGGCATCCACCGCAAACCTCCAGATCCAGAATCCAAGCCACCCCTCGTAAGAGAGCACTGTAAACGACCATTCGAACCCATAAAGCCACCAACCGAAGTGCTAGGTAAGGGCGCCGATCTGTCCACAGCCACCGCCACCGGATCCACATCTGAAATCGCCACCGAAACCGCTCCCCACCGAGAATCCACCGGATCATGGGCACTGCCATCTTGTGGGCGTGACCGGCGCACCCTTCGTGACACTGCAGGACTGTGACAAACAGGAGGGGGCCTGGGGGCGGAAGCTGCCCCTCGCACCATTCGTCTTCCGGCCGCCGGAAGTGATGGACGTCCACGAGGGCTCCTGGAACACTGCATCCGCCGACCATCCTGAAAGGTAGGAGGGGGGGTATGTCACCGGTCCTCACCAGCCTGGCCAGCACCATCCGCTTGTTGCTCCTCACCAACCACTGCACCTAAAATCAGAGGGGAAAAAACCTGCAGCAGCACGCACCATGCTCACCCTCCGCCACAATCCAGAACGCAGCTCACGAGGCGGCGTATCCAAGACGATAAACCCCTCAGATGACCAGGGAAACGGCGTCCTGCACCTCTGCTCCACCATCACGCCTCTGAACTCCAAGGCCTCGGGCTTAACCGAACTGGGAACCTAGAGCGCTGTTCCCTCTGCCACTGGCAGGGCTCCTCAGCATCCTCAGGAGACTGTTCACGGGCCGGCACCAAAGTCTCCTACAGCAGGTCCTGCAAAATGGAACCTCGAGCAGCAGCATGCTCCCTGTAATGAGGTGTATGCTTCATGTTATGTATTAAGTGTGTAGCGCTCACTCCCGGAGGAGCCGCTGAATTTAAACCTCGGGTCAGTCTCCCCGCACTAGGGAATAAATATACTCCAGCACTGTTGTGGATTTTATACGTTATATAGTTTATTGATCTCAAATAAACTGGCATATATAGAGCAGCACGGTATATATATATATTTACAGAAGTTCGTAATGCGAGAAACGCGCAGCGGAAAAGAAAAAGGAATTTTAACCCCTTCGTTGCTGGAATGTGAGTCCCATACAGGTTGTGCAAGAAGGTGTGCGTGTATGCGTGTGTTGGTACCCGGGTACTAGATTCAACTGGCCAGTGAATGATTTCAATGTGTCTTCGACTAGTCACGTTGGGGCCCTGTAGTTTTAGACAAACTGCAGCGTGCTATATTATTTTCACTGTGGCCGGGAAGGCCTCTCACCCATCCGCCAGATACTCTGCGCTCTGCTCGACCCAGGACGTCTTTCCGCTCGACTTGACTGGGATTCTGTGCCACCGGATCCGCTTGGTCATGCTTGTCCGTTTCTGCCACAAGATGCTCAGCTCACCGCCTGCACTCCCGTTAGATCATCGCGGTCTCCTAACTCGGGGTCCTTCTGCAGCTCTGTATCTGTATAAACTTCTCACCGATAGGTCTCTGGCAAGTGATTTGGGCCGATCTCCAGCTCCGCAAAGCAGCACCTGCGCTCCGGCCTGGTCACAAACACTCTTTGTCTCACGTGCGTCTTGCTCTATTCACCCCTTGTCGCGCACTGGCCCTCCTCTGCACGAGGTTGCGGATGTCTCTCGGTTCTCTCCACCCACTTCCTGTCCCTGCCCCAAAGCATGCTGGAAAACGTAGTCCGAAAGTGTCCAGTATCAGTTTACATTGCGTTCGTCTCCCCCTGGTGGCCAGAAACAAATAACTACAGCGGCAGGATTTAAACCAGCGCTACAAGTGTATTATAGTTATGCCTAGTTCATTCTGCATGTTAGAAAACAGTTAACAGTCATGTGATCAGAGGGCGGGGAGTGGCAGCCATTGTAAGATGGATGCTGCTGAGTAAAGTCTGTTCTTATCAAGCTCCTTGTTGTCTGCCAATACTTCAGTGGATTCATCACATGGTACCAGGAGTGGGGTCAGAGAGACATGGCAGCAAACAGCAACACAAAGAGCATTCCTTCCCTGGACTTGGAATCAGGGAACATATCAGAAAATTGGTCAAAATGGAGGGAGCTGATAGAACTTGTGTTTGCAGGCCCAGATGCAGACAAATGGACTGATCAACAAAAAGCAGCTCATTTCCTGATATGATAGCAGAGATGTGGGAATAATGGGCGCTTTGAACCTGCGTTCGTTAACCCTCCGTGCTGCCCGAGGCGTGTGTTTGACACCGAAAACACGAAAATGGTAATAAGAAAAGGTAGCCTTTAGGCGCACGTATAATGTGAGTCAGCTATTTTGCTGATATGAATAGCCAAATGGTAAATGTGAGATTGTAGAACGGGGATTCCTGCAAATACAGTGGCTAATGAATCTTTACACAAGAAATCTTTACACAAAAAAAAAAATCATATATGCTTTTCCACTTAAAGTGATTGACAATAGTTCATAAGTCTCTCTTTATCGTCCCCCAGCTTCTGAGTCAAGTCTTCTTCTTTAAAACTGGCTCAGCATAGACATTCAGCTTTCTATGGATATACAAGGGAAAGAAACCATTGTGCAGCCGGATAGCGCTAGTTGCCCCTTACTGGTCCCCCCTGACAATGCATTTAATAGATCCAAAAGGAAGGTCAGAAGGTGAATTTTCATTTTCCTTTCATCACCAATGATCTATTTGGACGGCAGAGAACCTACAAGAGGGCATAGGGTTGCCAAAATACCCTACAAGTGGATACCCCTCAGAGCCAGGAGCACGGGCTCTGAATCCTGTAAGTACCCCCTAGGGACCAGTAAGGGGCAACTAGCGCTATACGATGCCACAATGGTTTCTTTCCCCTTGTATATCCATAGAAAGCCTGAATGTCTTGCTGAGCCAGTTAAAAGAAGACTAAGACTTGACTCAGAAGCTGGGGGACGATAAAGAGAGACTTATGAACTATTGTCAATCACTTTAAGTGGAAAAGCATATATGAATTATTTTTATTTTTTTTGTGTAGAGATTTTCTTGTGTAAAGATTCATTAGCCACTGTATTTGCAGGAATCCCCGTTCTACAATCTCACATTTCCTGATATGTGGGACACACTCCCTAAGCTGACCCAGCAAGCAAGATAAGTAGCAGCCATTTCAATCACCACGTTTCCTGGTCTCTCACAGAATCTCCTTGATGCACAGTTGAAGCTGGCAGGGAACAAGAGACAGAACACACCCCCACAGATGCATATATAGGTAGTGAAACAATGTTGCACACATATAACCAATAGCTCCACATTTCCTTTTCTGACCATCCGGCCCAGGCCATCAGTCATGTCCCCCTTCCTTAAAGGTGCAGGGGATTCTGGATGAAACAACTTGAGGACGCTCTAAAGCGACACTTGTGTAACACCTTTTCAGGCACTGGTAGGTTACCAAGTGATGACACAGGTGCTTCTGAGGCTGCGGATGAGCAGAGGAAGAGCGGTGAAGGCCGCTTGACTGATGCCTTTTTCCATTTTTTTTGTTCCACGACGCCCAGGGACGTCAAATGTAGGCACCCATTCCCAGCGTCTTCACCATATGGTGCAGGACTAACCTAGGGGCAAGGGCAGACCTGGATACTTTCCAGCAGATGATCCACTGGCTTACCGGGTGTTGAGATTGGATCACTGGCCAGAATTTAGCCAATATGCTATGCAGCTACTAGGTTGCCCTTCATCCCAGCGTGCTTTCTGAAAGGACGTCAGTGTCGGCTGGAGGTTTTGTCACAGACAAAAGAGTGCGTCTGTCCACCGACTCTGTGGACCGGCTGATATTTCTAAAAATGAATCAGTCCTGGATCAGCAGCTATCAATCCCCTGATGCTGACGTAACGGAATAGATCGGGGAGTGTCTTCTGCATTCACAAAACCTCCAGCACTGCACTCTTCCACAATACCACAAAAGGGTTACGGTGTGAAGGCACTTGCTGCCACCAACGGCACAATATTTGGGTGCACTGACGCCTGTACCAGATTCATATCATTTTAATATTGGACCGTAGGGTCCAACCCTGCACTCTTCCACAATACCACAGAGGGGTTACGGTGTGACGGCACTGTTGCCGACACTAAAGGCCCAATTTTAAAGCACCTATTGTTACTTTCAAAGCCTGCATAAATTTCACCATAATTTAGCCAAAAAAAATCACTAAACTTGCTCTGCGTGTCCTAAAATGTCTCCTCTTTTCACACAGACTGCCGCCCCAAGCAGTTGTTTATGAATAGATTATAGATTATAGGAAAACCATTTACCGTCATTTGAAATGTAATTTTTTTGTTTTTAAATGTTTCTATACATCCTACAAATCCACCACTTCACGGGCAGGTTATGGGGACCTCCTAGGCACGATATTTGAAGGAATTTTTCGTTTTAATTTTTAACCTTTATTTCATGAAAAACTCACTGTTCCTTTAAAAACGTTTTTTTTTTTTACTTTTTGTCCTTGTTTCCTGTCCCCCAGGGTACTACCCGGACCCCCATACACCTTTTATGGCAAATATCTACCATATATGCCCTCATGGAGGCCACTCTAAAATTCAAACTTTCGAGTCCCATTGACTTGCATTGAGTTTGGTTCGTGTTCGAACTCGAACTTTTGAAATTGTTCGAGTTCGAATGCGAACCGAACACGGGGGTGTTCGGCTCATCCCTAAAAGAGAGCACAATTTGGCGTGAAATCATACATGCTATGCGAACCGTCAACTGGAGCATCTGCAATTCAGTCATACACACTGGAAAAGGGACAAAATTCAATGAAAAATACAGCAACTATGGATTGGCAACATCTTCTGTACTGTTACTCATTGAGCCATTGCTAAATCAGGGCTATTGCGTAACAACAGACAGCTTTTATACGTCTCCTGAACTTTGAGTGTCTTTTGCAGCACAAGACAGACGCCTATGGAGCCGTCCGGCCTAACCGATGCGACACGCCGCCAATCTTTCCCAAAAAGAAGCTGAAGACTGGAGAAATGGTTGCCTGGCAGAAAGGCAAAATGGTGGCACAGCGATGGCATGACAAAACAGATGTGTGCCTAATGAGTGCAGTTAAGAACATCTCCACTGTTATGGTACGCACGAAATGTGGGAAAGAAATCATGAAGCCACAAGTAGTGATAGACTACAACGACAACGTGGGAGGTGTAGACAGGGTTGACCAAGCGATGACATTCTACCCAGCAATGAGGAAACAGCAGAAGAAATATTACATGAAGATCATCAGGCATCTTCCTGAGCAATGCCTACATTCTGCTCCAAAAAGAAAAAATAAAGTGTGACAAGCCTGTGATTCTGTCGGACTTCATTTGGAAATTTGCCGAATGTATCTTTGTGAACGACCAAACTCCATCAATGGCCGTGAATAGAGCTGGACGTCGTGCTGTTGGCATTGTCAACCCGGAACGCCTGACTGGTCGTCACTCCGGAACGCCTGACTGGTCGTCACTCCGGAACGCCTGACTGGTCGTCACTCCGGAACGCCTGACTGGTCGTCACTCCGGAACGCCTGACTGGTCGTCACTCCGGAACGCCTGACTGGTCGTCACTCCGGAACGCCTGACTGGTCGTCACTCCGGAACGCCTGACTGGTCGTCACTCAAGGACTAGATCCCACAAACTGAGAGGAAGTCAGCACCTATAAGGATGTGCGTGGTTTGTTGCTCGAAGTGTGACGACAAGGGCAAGAAAATTAGAAAGGAAATCAGGTTCCATTGTCCGGATTGTGTTTGTGACGTCGGACTTTGTGCCGTCACATGTTTCAAAGTTTTCCATAGCCGGGATGTTTCCTGAAGCAATATGCAGTGACTAATATCGCACCTTTTGTTTTCTACAAATTTCAGTGTTTTTGGTTTAATTATATTATTTTTTATAATTTTTACTTGGTGTTTCAAACTTTATCAGACCCGGTTTGTTCACTAGACTCTTGTTTGGACGGATTTCAGGGAGTTATTCCTAAGGATTACAGGCCCACAATATACAACAACAAATTTCCATGCAAAACAATGTACCTCTTTGACACTCAAAGTATTGACCCAATCAGACGGCCCGGGAGGTTAAGGAACTGTCACAAAATGAAGGTTTTACTGCATCCACTGCCACGCCGCGCTGCACGCTCTCTGGGGAGCCGCGGGACGTCCATGCTGCATGACGGAGCTTTCCTGTCAGAGTAACACATCGCGCAATCAGGGCGTACCGCAGAGCAGTATGGGTAGTCTGTGTGTATGCGCAGAGTGGTATTATTATTCTTTATTTATAAAGCGCCAGCATATTCCGCAGCGCTGTACAATAAGCACAGTATAGACAGGGTTACAATACATTGAACAACATTTGACAAACAGTACAGGAGGAGATGAGGGCCCTATTCCCGTAGGAACTCACAATCTGGGAGGGTTGGGGGTTGAAACAGAAGGAGAGGACTGCAAGGTGAGAGTGACGGACCGCAAGGCGAGAGCGACGGACCGCAAGGCGAGAGCGACGGACCGCAAGGCAAGAGCGACGGACCGCAAGGCGAGAGCGACGGACCGCAAGGTGGGAGGGACGAACTGCAAGGTGAGAGTGACGGACCGCAAGGTGAGAGTGACGGACCGCAAGGTGAGAGTGACGGACCGCAAGGTGAGAGTGACGGACCGCAAGGTGAGAGTGAAGGACCGCAAGGTGAGAGTGAAGGACCGCAAGGTGAGAGTGAAGGACCGCAAGGTGAGAGTGACAGACCGCAAGGCGAGAGTGACGAACTGCAAGGTGAGCGTGATGGACTGGTTGCGTCAGTGAGTTCCCTAAACAGGAATATCTAAGCGTTATGGGTAGTCGGTACGTACACGCAGAGCAGTATGGGTAGTCGGTGCGTACACGCAGAGCAGTATGGGTATTCGCTGCATACACGCAGAGCAGTATGGGTATTCGCTGCATACATGCAGAGCAGTATGGGTAGTCGCTGCGTACGCGCAGAGCGGTATGGGTAATCGTGCGCGCAGAGCATTGCTCGCTGCCCCTGTACACAGTGCTGCAGGCTCCGCCAGTAATTCACGCTCGGGAAAATAGAGCAGGGATCTGGAGCCAGATGGGGACTGGCCCTCAAAATCAGGTCAGGCAGGCAGTGTGAGCATGTTGTGTTGAATAGACATGTTGTATGCATTGCAGTCAGCCTGTCCTGGTTTCGGTCCATGGTGTTGCATCCTCTGGCTGTCATTCTTTGTGCTTGTCGGGCGATGTCACCGCCAGGGACAGCCAGAGTGCGTTGGCTCAGCCGCAGGCTTATCTCTACAGGCGCAGGCGGCACGACCGCTTAACCCTCGTAATGACTGCGTGAGGAACATCGATCATACGCTGCGGCAATATCTGCCACAATCAGCGGCCACAGGATAAATCTTCTCTTGGTGTGCACAGGCCTGACGCTCCATTACCGCGCACCTTGCACATAATCACCCGCCGACCTCTGGATGCTTTTAATTAACCTCTGACCGGCGCGGCGCGGTCCTGCACTTGTAGTGGCTGACACCGCGTTGACAGCACATTTATCTCTCTTAGTAATCGGCGGCTGCTCTGATTCCTGAATTACCGCGATCAGCTCCGGGAAGTCACACGAGGGGTCTGCGTCACGCTCCGGCGCTCCTCCTGTCCGTCCACCATGTCTGTGCGTCCATGTGAGGGGAGCACGCCGTGCTGGCTCTGATAAAAGCATTCTAGTTACAGGAATGGCAGGTCCCGCTCCAGCTGGCACCACAGCCACTTCCACGCGACGCACACAATCTGACAGTGACTTTTCATTTAGGATATGGGCAGACGAACGCAGTGATCACGTCCGTGTTACCGCACATAAGTACATCTGCAACAGCATATCATTGTGTTAAATAGAGCCCCACACACAAAGTACATCCGTACAAAAGTGCGGACGCATGACGGATGACGCAAACGGACGCAGGTTAGGCAAGAACGTAATACTGCTACAACGGACGCGCGGAGTGCACCACGTCCACAACGTCCGCATAGCTTTGTGTGTGAGTGTTGGAACGTGGTCAAACAGACTGCATTTGTACATCCAGCATTTACACGCCCAGCATTTACACGTCCAGCATTTACACGTCCAGCATTTACACGTCCTGCACTTACACGCCCAGCATTTACACGTCCAGCATTTATACGTCCAGCATTTACACGTCCAGCATTTACACGTCCAGCATTTACACGTCCTGCACTTACACGTCCAGCATTTACACGTCCTGCACTTACACGCCCAGCATTTATACGTCCAGCATTTATACGTCCAGCATTTACACGTCCAGCATTTATACGTCCAGCATTTACACGTCCAGCATTTATACGTCCAGCATTTATACGTCCAGCATTTACACGTCCAGCATTTACACGTCCAGCATTTGCACGTCCAGCATTTATACGTCCAGCATTTACACGTCCAGCGTTTGCACGTCCAGCATTTGCACGTCCAGCATTTATACGTCCAGCATTTATACGTCCAGCATTTATACGCCCAGCATTTATACGTCCAGCATTTATACGCCCAACATTTATACGTCCAGCATTTATACGTCCAGCATTTATACGTCCAGCATTTATACAGCCAGCATTTATACGTCCAGCATTTACACGTCCAGCATTTATACGCCCAGCATTTATACGTCCAGCATTTATACGCCCAACATTTATACGTCCAGCATTTATACGTCCAGCATTTACACGCCCAGCATTTATACGTCCAGCATTTATACGTCCAGCATTTATACGCCCAGCATTTATACGTCCAGCATTTATACGTCCAGCATTTATACGCCCAGCATTTATACGTCCAGCATTTTTGACGGACAAAATGTTTTTTCATTTTAATTTATTTTCCTTAATACATCCGTCAAAAAAAACGTCAGTCACAAAAACAGACTGTGTGGCCACTACTGCGTCTTCCGTCAAAGGCCCCCGGCACACGAGCGTTTTGAGAGAATGGAAGGAACGTCCGTGAAAGTGGGCGTTCCTTCCATTCTCTGGGCTCAGCGTACAAAGCACGATCTTCCTATGGAGAATCGCGCTTTGTATACTTTCAGCGTCCGTTTAGCTTTTTGACGGGGAGGCCTTTTTCACGTCCGGTGGAGGGCTTTCCCCGTCAAAAACCCACGGACGCAGGGAAGTGCGGGCGCACATGAGCCAAAAATACGCTCGTGTGCCGGGGGCCAAAAAGTGTGTCCGTACTGCACGGGCGCACAGTCCATAGAAAACGCGCTCATCTGACCCGAGCCTTAGTTTCAGTCGTAGATTAAAGAACCCCCTGGACCTTCAGGAAGGGGGACATGACTGATGGCCTGGGCCTGTAGGTTAAGGAAAGATCTGGAAGGGGGTTTAGAATCCCTGGGGCCCCTCAGGGAGGGGGAAGGGGGGGGTCAGTTGGAAGCATGGGCCTGTCAGTCAAGGAAAGCTACGGCGTTATTGGTGGAGTGGTTGCAACAGTGTTGCTTACCTGGACTATATATGCTGGTGATGGGTGCAGGGTTCTTCCTCTGTTCCTGCCAACGTGAGAAGTGCATCAAGGTGAGACCCGCCCACCCACCCTTGGATTTCATCAAGTCGTGTCACAGCTGAAGGTTGGCGGTTTCCCTGGACAGCAGTGCTTAATGGAGGTTTTAGCCACCATCGGGTGAGGCCTGGGGGGAGACGGACCTCGCTTGCGGGGACGAGCTCAATGGTTTGGTAATGCCTATTGCATGGAGCGATAGGGCAGTTTGAGTAAGCACTGCAAGGGATGGTTATATATACATGGTTATATATATATATGGATTAATAAAGCTGTGGCCCATGCACATTCCAACTGACATATACGTGTTTGTGTTTATTCAGGTTATTGGGGTATGGGTTGGGAAGGGGTTATTGGGGTATGGGTTGGGAAGGCCTCAGGCTTAAGCAGTCACGGGTTTGATGCAAAACTTCTGCATTTCCAAACTCATTCTGCGCCCCTGGAGTAAAACATCTAGAACCTTGTTATTACATATGGTATGAATGTGTGTGCACATGCTGTACAGACGCACGGACATACCACGCGCCATACAGACACGGATATACCACGCGCCATACAGACACGGACATACCATGCCCCATACAGACACGGATATACCACGTGCCTTAGAGACACAAAGATATACCACGCGCCGTACAAACACACGGATATATCACGCGCCGTACAGACACACGATATACCACGCGCCACACAAACACACGATATACCACGCACCGTACAAACACAATATACCACGCGCCGTACAGACACACGATATACCACGCGCCGTACAGACACACGATATACCACGCGCCGTACAAACACGATATACCACGCGCCGTACAAACACACGATATACCACGCGCCGTACAAACACACGATATACCACGCGCCGTACAAACACGATATACCACGCGCCGTACAAACACACGATATACCACGCGCCGTACAAACACGATATACCAGGTGCCGTACAAACATACGATATACCACGCGCCGTACAAACACGATATACCACGCACCGTACAAACACGATATACCATGCGCCGTACAAACACACGATATACCACGCGCCGTACAAACACACGATATACCATGCGCCGTACAAACACACGATATACCACGCACCGTACAAACACGATATACCACGCGCCGTACAAACATACGATATACCACGCGCCGTACAAACACGATATACCACGCGCCGTACAAACACGATATACCACGCGCCGTACAAACATACGATATACCACGCGCCGTACAAACACGATATACCATGCGCCGTACAAACACACGGATATGGCTAGGGTCAGATTAACGCAGTATTAACGTGCGTTTAGCAGCACTAAATCACGGCCGTGCTAACAACAAATGACGTCCAATGCCGGGCAGCATACGAAGAACCAGGAAAAAAATGTGGAGTTCCTAGTGGCGCCGTAATATACTCCTTTGTGATGTAACTCAATTAGACTAACGCATCTCTCGCGTTGTCCATGAAAAAGTGCGTTCGAACGAATGGACGCATTTTTTCACGGAATACGCGATAGCGGTCATACGATGCGCATTTCGTCTGTGATTTTGTATGGATCATCAATAAAACCCTTTTTGCGTCTGGATGTTATGTTGGCCGGACGTGTGCAGCATCTGACGTCTCCCAATCACGCACACACGCCGCTAGCGGACGCAGCGCACTCTGTACTAGTGGTTCTACGTTCTTGCAAAAATTTGTTCGTTTGCCACTTGCGTTGCGCTGCCGCACTTTTGTGCGGCCATTCTTGGATATGCTGAAAGTGGAGGGATTCGGTGGAGGCGCTCGTATCTAGATATGTTGATATTAGGTTGATGCTGCAGACTAGGAGGTAGCACAGGCTCTCGAGAGAATGTGCGGATAGAATCAGGAAAAAAATGTGGAGTTCCTAGTGGCGCAGTAATATACTCCTTTGTGATGTAACTCAATTAGTGTCAAAGGCTAGTTGTGTGTACCATACATATTACAGTATATAGTACAAAGTGCAAATGCAGATCACAGGGTATAAAGTGCTAGTGCAACGGTCTGAGCATGCAATGAGAATAAAATGCAATTGCAACAGTGCAAAATAAATGCGATATAACAAGGTTATTAAGAACGAGGTTGAGGGTTATAATGACTGACAGAGTCCATAAAATCAGGACTATCTGCCAATGTACAATACATATTAAGAGGTCAAGAGTCTTTGCTGATGGTTAGTCCGGTTCCTAAGTGGATGGGTGATGCATCAAATGTGCTCAAGAATAGTGTCAATATTACCCTTTCCACAAATATAACGAGTCTGTTGGAAGTGTCTGTTCTCCTAGTAGTCTTGATGGGCTCCACAATAGGGGATATAATGAGAGAAGAGAGATAATAGTGTGATACCGTCTATATGTAAAGTGCAATAGATTAGAAGAATGCACACTTACAGGATCCAGAGCCTTTTGAATCCAGGCTCTGGAGTGGAGCGCCTTGTGCCTAAATACAGGGTGGTCACTGCCCTTCTTTACACGGTCTTCTTATTCCACCTCAGATGGGGGGACATAAGAGCAGAGAAGAGACAGCGCTCTCATAGCATGACATCAGCCTTAAAATCGTGTATTAAGAAAGAGAAGAATCACACTCACCGATTCAGGAGCCTTAATGGTCCAGGCTCAACTGTTACGCATGTGGTGCTGCTTAGCGCTGAGCTCCTGAACCTCTTTAGCTGCTTGCTCTGCGACGTCTGCGTCCGGATCGTGATTCGTTAGATGTCTGTGGTACTAATATTAACCTTATCAGATTCAAAGGCTGGTAGATAAGTAAAAAAAGCTAAAATACTTTTAAGAGTGGAATAAAATAATTTATTGTGCAAATTACATGAGTAGCAAAAAGTACATAAAAAGTGGGGGGGGAGGGGGAGGGGAAATCGAGACGCGTTTCGGTGCAACCAGCACCTTCCTCAGTCGATATGTGAGAGAATAGGGGGATCTGAGGCCTCCCAGGGGCCCCCTTTTTATTTGGGGAGCATAGGGGGTGTCTGTTAGCCATTCGTAATTGACTTCCGGGTGCCGCGGTGTGCGGTGCCGCAGTCACGTGATGCCAGTCGCGTCATCATTCGGCGTCGCGGCCATCTTTGTTTTGCGTTCCACCGCATTGTTTGCGTTCCAATTCGTGTTTATCAGCGCTGGATGCGTTCGTGACCCAATGCTGACGTCGCTTAATGAAGGTTCCTGTCGGGCCAGTTGATCATCTTGATAAGTGATTTAATTAAGTCCTTTTTGGTACCTTGATATTCCAACACTGTGCGTTTATTTTAAGCCTAAGAATCTTCGATATGGTTTTGTGCACTAATTAAGCATTCCAATATATTGGTCTAGGAGGTCACCTGACAATACTTCGATGTTAAAATCCATAATTGCTGGTTTGGTTCCCGATTGCCTTCACAGATGATACTGTGTTTTTTGCCATAGAACTGATTTTCGCAAATTCTCAGCTGGGACGCTTGGATGCAGTATGTATTTTCCTTTCTATCTCTGTGGCTTACAATTTCGTCATAATTATCTAACTCTTATACTAGTAGTAGAGCTATACACCCTGTATGATTACCCGTAATTGGGAACCCACTTATTATTAGGGTGGCACCATTACCATTTGGTCCTAATAGGAGATGTGTCAAGTCTTATTTTTTGACATATCAGAACGCATCATCATTGTTCTCCACTGTGTTTTTTTTACGTATGTTTTGTATTATGTGTGGATTGTTTTTTCATTATTGTCTTTAATAAAGTTGTCCTTTTCGTTTTTCTTCACAATAATAAAAAGGGCTGTTACAGAAAAAAGAAAAAACGATTTAAAAAAAAAATGGAAAAATGCCTAAAAGATCCTAAAAATCTATAAATAAAGAGACTTTTTGCTGCAGAATATTATAATAAACGGTTTATTAGATATTGAATTAAAACGGGAATATTTTTAACATTGAAGCCTGGCGAATGCCTGAATAAATCTGCCGAATTAAACCACTGAATGGCAGGGCATTAGGGGAACCTTTCACTGCTGGTTTGTGTTCTCTGAATAGACAAAGCATTGCTTCTCTATGGGGATTTCACTGCCCTCGAACAGGCACCGAATGTGCAGGCAATTCGCCAGGATTTGGCGAACTGCCTGCTCTCTGAATAGCCGAATGGCCAGGAAAGGGAACCGAACGCTGATTTTCACTGTTCCATTACATTTTGGCCCCAATTCTGATCTCTTTGAATAACCCTGAATGTGTATAGCGAGCGCATCCACCTCCCACCACAGTTACAAGTACTTATACAGCGCCAATAGATTCGGTAGTGCTTTACAATGGGGAAGCACAAACAGGAGACATAATAAAGATACATTAGGAGCAGACGGCCCGGCCAGGATAACTATCCTGCTGAAACAGCACTTTATACAAGAGCTCAGCCAGATGTCCAGAAGTGAGCAGGGCTGGCTCGTCTGTAAGGCAAACAAGCCGTTTGCCTAGGGCACCGTAATGAGGGGGTGACGTAATGAGGGGTGCACCGTAATGAGGGGGTGATGTAATGAGGGGGGCACCGTAATGAGTGAGGTGCCGGCGGCCCGCAGGCCCAGACTGGCCATCAGGCATACACCTGGTAGGCCGATGCAGCCAGCGGCCCTCAAGGTTCACTGACTGGCAGGTGGCCTCAAAGAACTGGCACGGCTGGAGCACACACTGAGCTCCACCGGCGCCAATAAATGACATTGAGGTGACCGGTGCACTCTAATGACGTCTCAGTGCGCCGGTGCCCAAACTCACTGTCAGGACTGGAGGAGGTGAGCATCAGAGGAGCAAGGGCCCATCGAACACAGACCACGGTACCAGAGACCCAGACCACCAGGAAGACATGCCCCTCCCTCACTCCCACTGGACCCCCATTGATTTGGCCCCCTCCCTGCACAAAAGGTAAGCAGGAGAGGGGGCAATAATTTATTACTTATTTCTCAGGAGGGGGGTGAATGAAAAGGAGGGGGTGAATGAAAAGAAGGAGGGGTGAATGAGGAGGGGGTGCTTGATAAGAAGGGGTGCATGAAAAGGAGTGGTGAATGTATAGAGGGGGTGCATGAAAAGAAGGTGGGTGCATGAAAAGAAGGGGGTGTGAATGAAAAGAAGGAGGGGGGTGAATAAGAAGGGGGAATGGAATGAAAAGAGGGGGGAATGAAATGTAATGAACACCGCACATTACTGTGGAGCTCTGTGACACCCTCATAAACACGGCACATTACTGTGGAGCTCTGTGACACCCTCATAAACACCGCACATTACTGTGGAGCTCTGTGACACCCTCATAAACACCGCACATTACTGTGGAGCTCTGTGACACCCTCATAAACACCGCACATTACTGTGGAGCTCTGTGACACCCTCATAAACACCGCACATTTCTATGGAGCTCTGTGACATCCTCATAAACACTGCTCGATGAGACGCTTACTACCAATGTAGTAGAAAGTGCAACTGAATAATGAGGTAATTGGTAAATTTGTTCACAGGAGAATACTGGGTTAACCCGAGAGATTGAGGACATACAAGTACAGCTGATGATCAGTTGTACCACTGATTCTACCTGTATAGATAGTAAAACATAACTTTTAATGTATGTAGCGCTGCTTAAAGATTGTGTTTGCGGGGCGTGGCCTGAACGCCGATGCAGCCGGCAGCATAATGGAGGAGCTCCGGCCTGACCAGCGATCATAAAGGGAGGACGCCACTGATTTGAGGTACCATGACCTCTAAAAAGAGGACACAAGCTGCCCAGACCCCGAGGGGACCCACTAACCCTCAAAAACGCGGCGATATTGGCCAATATTTCGCGGACACACCGCCCGCAAGCAAGCCGCCGCATGGTCCCAAAATGGCGCCGATTTCTCCAGCCTCACACACGCTGTCTCCGGCTGATAGCCCTGTACCGTCGGTGGATTCAGAGGGGTCTGTGAAGGACATCCTGCGCACCCTGCCGACTAGGGAAGACCTGGAGAACATGCTGCAAAAGCTGGAAACATCTTTTACAACGCGGCTGGAGTCTGTGGGAGCGGATATAAAACACGTGGGGTCCAGAGTGCAGGTCCTGGAGGAGGAAAGAGAGCTACTGGAGGATCGTTTATTGCACTTGGAAACAGGTATGATGTCCCACAATACACACCTCCAACGCCTACACTGTACCCTTGACGATCAAGACAATAGGGGGCGCCGCAACAACCTGCGTATTAGAGGAATACCTGAACCCCACGACGCACGAGAAATTCTATCTGACATCCTGCGACCAATTTTTAATGCACTGCTGAGACGCTCTCCAGAGGCCCCAATACATTTTGACAGGGCTCACAGGTCCTTGAAACCCCGGGGGGCCCCCACGGCTGCTCCCAGAGATGTCATCTGTAGATTCCACTATTATCGCCAGAAAGAAGACGTATTACACGCGGCACGTAATCGAGAGGTGCTAGACATGGAAGGAAACATCTTACAAGTCTATCCAGATCTCTCCTGGACCACGCTCCAAGCTAGACGGATCTTAAACCATATAACAGATGTCCTGAGGGAACGACAAGTTAAATACAGATGGGGATACCCATTTACTCTACAGACGACACTGGAGGGCACTCACTTTGTGATATCTGGAGCAGGGGACCTACCACCCTTATTGTCCGCGCTAGGCCTGGAAGGGCTGTCTATTCCGGAGTGGTATGGAGGCATGAGCCTAGATCTGGCACCCCCGCTCCCCCAACCACAGCGTCCGAGATGGCAAACACCTCAGAAGAGGAACCGTGGACCGCTTAGATCTCACCCGTCTACCCCTTCACAAAAAGCCCCAGACTGATTGTCGATAACTACTACAGACGTCCTCCCGACTCTAGATACGTAATCTGCCATTGCCTCGTCATGGATGCCATGTTGGATTTTATTGGGCCAACCTTAGCAAAATAAGCAAAATATGCAATCCGCGGAACCTGACATTAACTACTACTAGTCAAGAACTTGGCTTAGACGGGCAGTCATTTTTCATTTTACAGCACTCAGTGCGACGGTTCTCCCTTACTTGTTCCAGATCTTGAATAAGGTTACAGGCCCTGCGACACCTCTATTGCTGCAAACACCCCCTTGGTTTTTTGACCGCTTTTCTGACATACCCCCAGTTGCGGTGGAAGTTTCTTTTTATTGTTTCTAAACTTTTTAGACAAGACAATGTTTTTAAAACCTGGGCGATACTTTCTTAGATCGCAGGTTTTACACCGTCACCCGGTACGACTCTGTTCTCTTTGTTCATATGTAGGTTTTTATGTTTAAGATGCAATGTTCACCTAAACTTTCTCACGATGATTCTAATATTAGCAATGTTCTCACGCAAACCCCTCAACACACGGTTTTCGACTACCTTTATAATCTTATATCTACGTCTGATACAGATAGGCTGTTTTTTATGCACATGACTTATTTAAATGGTTAAAGTAAGGTTTATGTCATGGAATGTACGGGGATTGAACATCCCGCAAAAACGACGTATGGCGCTGATTGATTTCCAGAGACAGAAAGGGGAAGTATTATTCCTCCAGGAGACACACTTCAGGGATGACGCGGCACCCTCGTTGACATCTCGCCACTACCCCCAAGGTTTTTATAGTAACTACACAGAGTCTAAAGCTAGAGGAGTGGCTATCCTTGTTGCCCGCCATGTTCCATTCACTTGCACGCACCAGCTTAATGACCCTCACGGTCGCTATTTGTTTATTAAGGGTACCCTAGGGGATCGATGTATCACTATGGCTAATCTATACCTCCCGAATAAGGGACAATGTGGAGCATTACGATCAATCTTGACGAAACTTGATGGCTTTACAGAGGGCATTTTAATCTGTGGAGGAGATTTCAACGTCCCCCTCGATTCTTCTAGGGAGGGAATTCCCAATTCCCCATCGGTCGACCCCTCACTACGCCGCAGATTTTTACAACTTCTCCATCAATACCAATTGGTGGATGGGTGGAAGACACTACACCCGTCCACCAAAGATTATACATTTTATTCACCGGTAGCAAAATCGTATTCCCGACTTGACACATTCCTCATACCCCATCATCACCTACAATGTTTACAAGCAGCGACGATAGCTCCCATTACCTGGTCTGATCATGCCCCGGTCTCAATTAGGATTGAATTCGATTCCATCCCCTCCACGCAATGCTCTTGGCGCCTCAATGAATCGTTATTATGTGATGCCCTAATACGTCAGGAGATACAAGACGCTGTCACCCAATATTTCGTAGAAAATGACACGCCGGAGATAACACCACCATTGCTATGGGAGGCACATAAATGTGTACTCAGAGGCAAACTCATTCAAATAGGAGCGCAGCGTAAGAGGGAGAGGAGGGCGGCGGTGGGAGACCTGGTTCAAAGCATCCACATTTTGGAAACATCACATAAACAGACACATTCTCTAGACGTTTTTAAAGAACTAACGGAACAGCGAGCGAAACTGACTTCTCTCCTCTCACAACAATCACTGCGTTCACTACAACTGACCAAACGACTCTATTACTCACAGGGTAATAAATGCGGGAGACTATTGGCCAACGCTTTGAAACAGAGACGCCAGACCACATACATACCAAAAATACAAGGGGAGGAAGGTAAAATACACCATCTCACTAGCGATATCACAGCCACATTTATAAATATTTTTCTTCACTTTACTGCTTGAGAGATTCACCTCCTAGTAAAGTAGACATACGTGCTTACTTAAAGGAGTCACTCCATTCATCATTGCCACCAGAAGTGGCTGAAACCCTTGAGGCACCTTTCACACCAAAAGAACTTTTTGAGGCAATACGGTCCACTGCCACTGGTAAAAGCCCAGGACCAGATGGTTTTACCATAGCTTATTACAAAACGTTTCTTCCCTTTCGTCCCCATCTCCTTAAAATGATTAATTCCCTTGATGACGATATCAGTCTTGACCCATCAACATTGAGAGCCCATATAACGCTCATCCCTAAGCCCGATAAAGACCATACCCAAGTCACGAACTACAGGCCGATCTCTTTATTGAATGCAGACGTGAAACTTATGGCTAAAATGATGGCAACACGTCTTAATCCTTTGATTAATAACCTGGTACACCCAGATCAGACGGGGTTTATCCCCTCCAGAGAGGCAAGGGACAACACACAAAGGGCCATAGCCTTGGTACATATGGCACATAATACTAAGACTCCTACACTCTTTCTCTCCATTGATGCAGAAAAAGCCTTCGACCGAGTAGATTGGTCGTTTCTGATGGAAACAATGTCTATATTAGGCTTTGGACCACGGTGGTTGATGTGGATAAGGTCCCTCTATAGTAACCCGAGGGCTTCCCTGAGAGTAAATGGAACATACTCTCAGGACTTACACATCCATAACGGTACACGACAGGGCTGCCCGTTGTCACCCCTACTATTTGTGTTAACCTTGGAACCGCTGCTTCAACGAATTAGAGACCACCCTCAAATTACGGGCTTTCCTTTGTCATTTCACCACTATAAAGTGGCGGCGTTTGCCGATGACATTCTCCTTACCCTCACGAACCCGGTAAAATCACTAAGACACCTTATGGGGGAACTTGACACATACGGTAGACTCTCTAATTTTCAGATCAATCGAGCTAAATGTGAGGTGATGGAGTGGGGGTGCAGGGAGGGGTGCGGGAGGAGGTATCGAGGAGATTCCCCTTTAAATGGAGAGCTGACTCGCTTCGATACCTGGGGGTTATACTCCCAAAAGATTTAACTAAATTGTATAATGCCAACTACGAACCGCTATTACGGAAAGTGGAACATGATCTAAAACGGTGGCGCATCCCTAATGTCTCCTGGTGGGAAGGATTAACATAGTAAAAATGAATATCCTCCCGCGGTTCTTGTATATATTCCAATCAGTACCGATTGGGGTTCCACCAGCATTCCATCGTCAGCTCAAATCCGCTTTTCTTAAATACATATGGAACGATATACACCCCCGCATACCTTATACTGTTATGACTCGACATCGCAATAGAGGGGGTCTAGGATTGCCAGACCTGGAACTATACCATACAGCAGCTCTTTTTTTGAAATTAGCCGACTGGTCTAAGTCGCCACCCCATAAATTATGGGTGCACTTAGAACAGAAAACCCTAAAAGTTCCCATAACCACCCTGCCATGGCAGTCGGTTCCCCTAAAATTCCTTCTACACTCCTACCATCCGTTAGTAACACCTACCCTTATTAAATGGCGGAAATTGAGGAGGACACTGGCCTTATCGCCCCATCCCTCTCCATTCATGCCAGTTACACACAACCCGCTTTTTCCAGAGGGAATGCACCACGGTTTTCTACCACAGACAGTCGAGGGACCGTATCTACCACTGACTGACTGTATTGGGGACTCCGGATTATTACATATAGACGTGTTATTGAAAGGAGATAGACATACATCTCTAGAATGCTTTCGGTATAACCAGGTAAAACACTTTTTGCTGTCCATAGGAGAGTTGAGTGGATTGCGGAGAGATGAATCTCCGTTCGAGACTCTCTGTGTTATAGACCCACCTCTGCCACACACACTATCAACGATATATGGCACATTATTAGACGCTTCTTCCCCAACATTGCCGGCCTATGCCACGAAATGGAATACTGAACTTATAGAACCCATATCGGAGGATGACTGTGGAAAAAATTTTTCAGACTGCGGCACATGCCTCTAGAAGTTTGCATATACAACAGTCCCATTATAAGTTTCTCTCCAGGTGGTATCTAACACCGACTAGGCTACATAAAATATTCCCAACTGCCACTGACCGATGTTGGAGATGCAACCTGTCGCCAGGTACTCTCTTGCATATCTGGTGGACCTGCCCGCTTATTAAAAATTATTGGGACGCCATCTTTCGAATAATAAACGAAATAACTGATCTGGCACTCCTACCATCCCCCCAAGTGGCACTTTTTCACCTGGTCCCCCTATCCTCACTTACCTATAGAAAATCGTTAGCAATCCAACTATTCAATGTGGCTAAAGCCCAAATCCCTAAAAAATGGCGCTCAACGGAACCACCCTCTATTACAGACTGGATACAGGCAGTGGAGGGGGTGCGGGTGATGGAGGAACAGTGTTTATCTCTAGAAAACAAATATGATAAATACTTCGCTTTATGGTATTGGTGGTTAGATTTCTTAGCCAAAAGGGGGTCAAAACCCACAGACATTCCGCAACAGACCCAGTGAGATGGTGTTGTAGCCATGATATTTAAAAGCCGTCAATCTTATAGTATTATGTTGGAAAAACTAAGACGTAGGATTCCCATTGAATCGTGTGTTTCACTGCTTCGACTTATAGGCTTAGAAGCGTATCTGTTAATACAGTGAGATGGGTGTTTATTGCATCGTTTTATTCCATTGTTATACCCCGTTTACCTTAGAGTCTAAATTTCGTACACACCCTAACGACCCTTGCTTAATATAGGATAATAACGAGTGACGAAACATGGTCGTGTTCAATGTTTATTGTATATGCATGCACCGTCATATGTTGATAACTGCAAGGTCTTGTATAATTTTGGTGTACAGTGAATTCCAATGTATGGAAAATAATTGCACCGTCCTATGTTGATAACTACAAGGTTATGTATAATTTTGGTGTACAGTGAAAGCCAATGTATGGAAAATAATCTTCTGTAAACAAAATAAAAATATATATTAAAAAAAAAAAAAAAAGATTGTGTTTGCTGCATTTAATTATTATGGCCACCAGAGGGAGACAGAGACATAATGGACTATGCTGGACATAAACTGAACTACAATTTCCATCATGCTTTGCGTGAGTACAGGAAGTGGGTGGTGTAGGAAGAGGAAAGACATCAGCCGCCTCGTGCAGGGGAGAGGCAGAGTGAGCTGAGCGGTGAAAGGTGGAGGACGCACGTGAAGACTGTCAAGGATCGTGACCAGGCCAGAGTACAGGCGCTGCCTCACTGGTACTGGAGATCGGGATGGTGACCCTGCAGAGACCTACCTACGCAGCACTGAGAGGTCTGGATGGAAATCTGTTTCCGGCTGGACCCCGAGTAAGGAGACCGCGCTGATCTATTGGGAGTGCAGGTGGTGGATCGTTGTTCCTGTTGCAGAGATTCGACAAACAGGGAGCGGATCCAGCGGCACAGAGTCCCAGTGCACGGCGGAGAAGATCCTTGATTGGGTGCTGGACAGCTTGTCTATCGGATGGGTGAGAGGCCTCCCAGGCCGCAGTTCCAAAAATAAGAAACGCACGCTGCAGTATTGTTTAAATCCACAGGGCCCCAACGTGACTAGTCGAAGATTTGTTTGTTTCATTCACTGGCCAGTTGTATACAGTACCCGGGTACCCGAGACAATACACATACACCTTTTTGAGCTATTATTCATGGGATTTATACTCCAGAACTGAGGGGGTTAATCTTTTTCTTTTGCGGCTGCGTGTTTTTCCCGCGTTACGAAATCCTGTAGTTTAAATACCGTATCTACGTTATATATGCTGCTTTATTGGGATCAGTAAAGAATATAATCTATAAAAATCCACAACAGTGCTGGTGTATATTTATTCCCTAGTGCGGTGAGACTAACCCAAGGTTAAGTCAGCGGCTCCTCCGGGAGTGAGTGCTACACGTGGGGGCTCGTTCCGGGATTCCAGTCTCTGTAGAAACCGCAATTAAGGGGTAAATTATGGATCCAGACACTGCTGCCAAATGGTGTGAGGAGCAAAATAGCCAGATAGAGTTAAGCATAGTCATGGACATCCCTGCAGACACTTGGGCCAAAGATCAGATTCCCCGGGCTGTGGCCGCGCTGACACCAGATCATCGGGGGTTAATTCTGGACATTAAAGCGAACCCAGATACTTCTCACACATATGTTCTTTTTGAGTGGAGAAAGGGTGTTCCAGTGTGTTTTCAGTCCGCGAGGGTGAAGCTGACCGACGAGGTGGAAGTTCAACTGATTCAGCCAAGTGCGCCACGTGGCGATCCCGCAAATGTTCCCGAGCCCAGTCCGCTGGCCATGATCGGGCCTGAATTTATAGTGGCTATTGGAGATTTGCTGGCTAAATGTCAAAGAACAAGCCCTCCACACACTAACTTTGGTTATCGACGGTTGAGGAATTTTACAGGAAACGTACCAACTCCGGCGGGAGAAGAAACCTTCGAAGAATGGGTAAACAGGCGATGCAGGCTCTGGATGAGTGGGACGTCCCTGAAGCGCAGAAGAAGCAAAGAATTACTGAGAGCTTCAAGGGACCTGAGTCAGAGGCTGTCAGAAACCTGAAGTTGAGTAAGCAAGACTGCACTGCTTTAGATTACCTAAACATATTACAGGAAGTCTTTGGGCGAACAGAAAAGGCTGCTGAGCTCATGTACCAGTACGAACACACCTACCAGCGAAAAGGTGAGAAAATTACTGAATATATTGTGACGGAACCGTTCTCTTCCGCCTGTCCTGACTCTCCAGACACCCCTTCGTTGCGGTCAGCCTGGCTACTGGGAGCGCTGTCCTCAGCGCCTCGAGCAGCTTGACCCGCCTGCTTCTGTTCCTCTGCCCTGGAGCCGTTAGGAATTTCCAGAAGGCCGCTCGGTGCCTTCTGATGTTGAGTATATAGTGTAGCATAGTTTGTAATAAAGTGAGAAACAAGGGGGTGTTTGTGAGGGTCCTGAGAACGAGCAACAGCACAATGGAGCAGGTCATTGTGCTGTTGCTCGTTCTCAGGACCCTCACAAACACCCCCCTTGTTTCTCACTAGTTTGTAATAAAGACACCAGGCGCGGCTGTATGCTTTAAAACAGGATTCTCTCTCTCTGAGCTTGAGAGTTCTCTGACTTTTAATGAACAAAACGCCACCATTTATACTGAAGTCTAACAGTCATAATTTGCATAAATGACACACCTCATCCTACCAATATACTAATTACATTATGTCAGTTATTTACAATAAACATTCTTTACATCCTTTAGCCTTCAGCTCACACAACATTTGTATAATCCATTGTTCTAACACATCAGATTAAAGACAAACACTGATAAAGGGAAAAGCCCTGTTGCATAAATTACACAGCAGTAAAGCTTGTTTACTGGCTATACAGAAACACATTTACCTACCGGAATATAAGTATATTTAAAACTAAAGTTATGCCATTTTACACTAAACTAATTTAAACTAAAACCAAAGGATGTAAAATATATTTAAAACCACACGATATAAATGAACATAAAGTCTCTTGGGGTTTGAAGCATGGATCGCTACGTCAGCTCCGTGACATATATGAGGCGCCTAGATAAGATTCTGCACCAGATACTTCTTAAGAAAGGGGACGAACCGGCCACAATAGACAAAATCCGAATGCAGAAGATATTGAGGGGTGCTCAACCTCTAGATCCTGTGATGTTACAGCTGAAAACCAGAGAAGGAAACCGAGAATTGAAATACCTGGAACTGATTCGAGCTGTTAGAGAGGAAGAGGTTCTGCTGGAAGAAAAATCCTTAAGGAGAGGAGAAAGAGCTTACGCACAACCCGTGAGGCATAACGAATATTTGCAAACTGAAGATGATTCGTTGGACACCTATGGATCCGAAGTTGACAGACAAGAGCATCTGTTTGTTCCTATATCCACAGAGAGTGCTGCCAAAGAGTCAACAATTCCGGCATATAGTGAGATACACAAGACCGTTAAGAAGGTGCAAGAAGCTCAAGCTGAACTGAAACAGGCGCACACGGACCTGTGCCGAGCACTTTTGAAGGTGGCAGAGACACAGACCGATATGCAGAAGTTCCTCACTGACATACGGACAATAGGAGTTGCTGTGGCGTCTGGCCAGGGTCCTTCAACCGAGTCACCACGAGCAAGTGCGCCTCCATCTTCAAAGAAGAGATGTTTTAGTTGTGGGGAAATGGGTCATTTCCGAGCACAGTGCAAAAACCAAAGGCCTGAAGGAAATAGAGTGGAAGAGTTCCTAAAGGCCTTGGAAGGGCTGCTATCTACCTCACAGGTGGGAAACACCAGAGGGCCCAAGTGAAGGAGCGAACTAGGTGCCCAATGGTTGAAAACCGCTCCAAATTTCAAACCAGAACCGAAAGGCCGAGAGGGCCCGGTGTCACGGCTCACTGCAGGGGTTAAGGATTCGAGCCCAATATGCGGTTACTCAGATGATGAAGAGGCAAAAAGGGAAGGTTGTAATCCAAAACATAGGTTTATTAAATAAACAAAAGTAAACCAAGAAGGGGAATCTGAATAACTAATAACTATAGATAGGAGCTGGATGGGCAAGATAATATATACAGAGGACAGGGTACACTTAGCAGAAGGGGTAGACAGGACAGGACACTGAATAGCACAATAGGGCCAACAGAACAGGTACTGGACGCTGAATAAAGAAAAAACACAAGAGGATCAAAAGACACAGAAGGCAAAAGACACAAGAAGATCAGGCGCAGTATCAGAAGGGTTATGATTGGAGAGTGGTTAAATCAAGCTTAGGTCGGTGGCAGGCAGCTAGCATAGAAGTAGTCAGTCCAGATTCCGGTGTCATACACGTGTAGGTCAATAAGAGGCAGGCTAATATAGTCCTTAAGGAATGTAGTAATGGTGAGGGGTTCTCAGGCTACCAGATGGAAAGGTCCTCAGGATATCAGATGGAAGGGTTCTCAGGATACCAGATGGAAGGGTTCTCAGGATACCAAACGAAGGGGTACTCAGATGAACCTCAGGCAGGTGGATACCAGATGGAAGGGTCCTCAGGATACCAGATGGAAGGGTTCTCAGGATACCAAACGAAGGGGTACTCAGATGAACCTCAGGCAGGTCAGTGCATAGCACTCAGGTCAGGCTTGCAATGAGTCTTTCTATGGTAGAATAAACGATGCAGAAGCTCTGATTCAGAGGTGAGGCTGGTTTAAATGGGCATTGCAGGCCCAGCCCACACCTGGAGAGGTGAAGGGATACGTGATAGGAAAGTCAGGGATGGAGTCTTGAGTGCCTGGACCTCAGTCCAGTTAGTGGGAAAAGCCGGACCGGATCCAGGTTCTTAAAGGAGACAGATCCTACTTCCCTTTCTTCCGGCGTCTGCGGCGTGAACCGTGACACCCGGATTCTTGCCAACTGCTGAGCCTACCAGGACTGAAAGAGTTACTCCCTTAGTATCCGGTCCTATGTCATGGGAAAGCCATGCACACCCAAACCCTCCACGAGTTAAGAAGAAAGCTAGGGTACAGCGAACTGGGTCTATACCTCCTGCGGCTACGACAAAGTTTCCTGACCAGCTGATAGGTCCTTCTGCCATCGTTCCAATCCAAGTGGAGGGAGTCTACACTAAAGCTCTGTTAGACTCAGGGGCTCAAGTGACGTTGATCTATCGAGACTTCTACGAGAAGCACTTGAAACATATACCTCTACAGAAATTAAAGGACCTTGAGATCTGGGGTATCGGAAACTGAGAAACTCCCCTATGATGGATATCTACAGGTGAAGTTAGAAATTGGATCCGAAGTCATCGGACAGTCTGGAGGTTGTGATACATTGGCCATTGTGTGTCCTCGGCCTTCAGGGGCCAACAGAAGTTCTATGATAGTGGGGACGAATACTGATCTGGTGAGACTTCTTCTGACTCCTATAGTGATGGAAGAAGGTTCTACCAGGAGTACACCTGATGTTACGTCCGGTATATCAACGAATGGTCGAAGAACAGAGGGCACCTGCCGAAGTGGGGCGTCTGTGGAGATTGGGAGGAACAGAGAAGGTTCTGCAATCAGGAGAAGTGGCGAGCTTCCGGGCTTCAGTCAAGTGAACGGATCACAACCGGGTCCTTATGTGGTACTGGAAACTGATCTCAGTCATGGGAGTGAGGCCGGCGTAGAAGTAATCCCTGAGATAATCTCCACAAGAGCTTTGAAACGGACAGGAGGAAGAGTCTCAGTTAGTGTGTGTAATGTGTCTGATTCTCCAGTGATCCTGAAAGCGTGAATGCCCATCGGGCAAGTAGCATCCGTTACACCTCTCTCTCCTACTGATTTAGGAGGGGGAGTGAATAAAGAGATTCCAGCCGAACGGTTCTATCCGAAAGACGCTCCCATCTCGCCTGAGTGGAAGAAACGACTTCAGTCCCAGATCCTAAAATGGAAGGACTTGCTCTCGAAGGATGAGTTCGACGTGGGATTAGCCAAGAGTACTGAACATCGCATTCGACTACAAGAGGATTAGCCGTTTTGAGAAAGGTCAAGATGAGTTCCGCTGGGAGACTTGGATGATCTACGAGAACAGCTAAATGAACTACAGAGGACTAAGGTGATTCAAGAGTCCAGGAGTCCGTATGCTTCTCCAATAGACATGTGCATTCCTTTTAGTACTAAAACGATTTAGTCCGAATTTTGGGATAATTTAGTTTTAGTATGACTCAAGAGAAACAAAACTGCTCAGTAGAAAAAAATGAAAGAAACTAAAATAAAATGCATTACATTTTAGTTTCAGTCCTTTTTGTGATATTACATTTGATGAGTGAAGGAGACCAGCAATAAAGAGTGCAACATCGCAAAGCTACAGAAAAGGTTTGTATGCGTAATCCTTCCCTACCCCTACCCGAAAATCTGACAGGGATAGAGCTCCAGAATACTCACTCGCAGCACAGTCAGCCAGCACAGGAGAGGAAACCTTTACTTAACCCTTGCATGTCTATGAGGCAGACAAGATGATAAAAGCAGCTGGAGAAGGAAAACATTCAAATAAATCACACTGAAAGCTAATGACAGAGGAGGGCTGGATAGTAAAAACCCCTTTATAACAAGCAGCGCTGGGAGAAGAGAGGGACTTTATAAAACGTGTGTTATCTCCCCTCCCGCTCTGCATAATAGGGGCTTAGGTCTGATACATTTTATATTATCCAGGAGCACTATCCCCATTTCCTCATCTATAATACACGTTTTATATAAAGTCCCTCTCCTCTCCCAGTGCTGCTTGTTATAAAGGATTTTTTACATCTGATACATTTAGTATCCAGCTCTCACAGTTACTGTGTCATTATGAGCCTTCAGTGTGATTTATTTGAATATTTTCCCTAGATTTAAAGTGCTTTATTTTATTACAAAAATCAATTTGCACCAGTCATCTCTTCTCTGAGCTTTCAGACCGATTTACGTTAATATTTTCCCTCCCCTGCTTTTATATTCCTGTGTCTCCCCCACAGAGATACAAAGTTTAAGTAAAAGTGCTGGATAAGCATTGCATTCTGAAGTTCTGCACCCTCCACATGCCAATGCAGTATGATGTTCTATACAGAGAGGGGTATTAATTAAGGCAGGAGGATGTTCTATACTTTATACAGAGAGGAACCTTTTTTTTTAGCCCTTTAAATCCAGTGGCTGTGAGTGCTGAGATCGGCTGCTTGTTATATTATCTCTCAGTACAATGTATCATAGAAACATAGAAAAATGTCGGCAGATAAGAACCTTTCGGCCCATCTAGTCGCCCAATTACATGGATACTTTACCTGGATTTATCTTTTGTTTAGGATAGCCTTATGCCTATCCCATGCCTGCTTAAATTCAATTACTGTTTTGGCCTCTACCACTTCAACTGGAAGACTGTTCCATGTATCCACCACCCTCTCAGTAAAATAATGCTTCCTGATGTTACTTTTAAACCTTTGCCCCTCTAATCTAAGACTATGTCCTCTTGTTTTGCTACTTTGTTTCCTTTTAAATATACTCCCTTCCTCTACCTTGTGGATTCCCTTTACGTATTTAAATGTTTCTATCATATCTCCTCTGTCTCGTCTTTTTTCCAAGCTGTACATGTTAAGATCATTAAGCCTTTCCTGGTAACTTTTCTCCTTCAAGCCGTACACCATTTTAGTAGCCCTTCTCTGAACTCTCTCTAAGATGTCTATATCCTTCTGGAGATACGGTCTCCAGTACTGCACACAGTACTCCAAGTGAGGTCTCACCAGTGCTCTGTACAGTGGCATGAGCACTTTCCAGGCTCAGGCTCAGCTGTTACAGTAACTGACTGTAACAGCGCTCAGAGTTTCAGTAAAACAAGGAAATAATATTGTTCTAACCTGTTATATATAAAAATATTCATTTACTAGTTTTACTGAAACTCTGAGCGCTGTGATGAGCAGCAGTCAGTTACTGTAACAGCTTTGCCTGACACATTGTGCTGAGAGTGAGAGATACTGTAACAAGCAGCGATCTCAGCCCTCTGAGGAGCCATTACAATAGTAATTGTATCCACTGGTTTTCGGACGAATGAAATTAGTTTTCATACTAAAGAACTGAAAACGAATTTCTTTAGCAACTAAATAAATTGCATTTTCGGACTAATCCATTAGTTGAAAACGAAATTTTGTGCTGTGCACATGTCTATTCTCCAATAGTGATGGTTTGGAAGAAGAATGGTTCTATCCGTCTATGTATAGACTATCGCACGCTAAATCAGAGGACCATTCCTGATCAATATGCTACTCCTCGGATAGAAGATGCCCTACAGTGTTTGTCTGGAGCAAAATGGTTTAGTGTACTAGACCTGCGAAGTGGGTATCATCAGATACCAATGCATCCTGAGGACAAAAGAAGACTGCGTTCATCTGCCCACTGGGGTTCTTTGAGTTCAACAGAATGCCTCAAGCCTTACGGGGGCTCCAGCCACGTTCCAACGGTTAATGGAGAAGACAGACGGGGACATGAATCTGATCGAAGTGTTGGTGTATCTAGATGATATTATTGTGTTCGGGAAGACTCTGGAAGAACATGAGCAGAGGTTGGAAAAGGTCTTGAAGCGGCTCCATGAAGAGGGGTTGAAACTGTCCCTAGAGAAGTGTCAATTTTGTCTACCTTCCGTTACGTACCTGGGACATGTTGTTTCAGCAGAAGGTGTTTTGACGGATCCTCGAAAGTTGGAAGCCGTAGCTTCCTGACCTAAACCCCGAAATGTTACTGAACTTAGATCTTTCCTGGGGTTCTGCTCCTATTACCGAAGATTCGTAGGAGGATTTGCCAAGATAGCTCAACCTTTGAATAAGCTCCTACAGAAGGAAGACGTGGAAGAAGGCTCCAAGGCCTCTGATCGAAGTTCGTCGGCTCAAGGGCCAAGGAAGGCTCGAGAATCCATCCAAGAAGAATGGACTAATCAATGTGAAAGTGCCTTTATGAAGTTGAAAAAGAGTCTAACTCGAACTCCCGTCCTGGTTTACGCTGATCCTCATAAACCATACGAATTGCATGTGGATGCCAGCAGAGAAGGTCTAGGGGTGAGTCCTATACCAAGAATATGATGGATTGTTGAGGCCTGTAGCTTATGTAAGCCGAAGCCTTACGCCTTCAGAGAAGAGCTATCCTACCCACAAACTAGAGTTTCTAGCCTTGAAGTGGGCGGTAGTAGACAAGCTGAAAGATTATCTGTATGGGCTGAATTTTTGATAAAGACTGACAACAATCCTCTTACGTACATCCTCACTACTGCAAAACTGGATGCAACGGGACATCGGTGGTTGGCCGCTCTGTCAGGGTTTCGGTTCAGCCTTAAGTATCGCCCTGGAGTGAATAATCGAGATGCAGATGCTTTGTCAAGAAGACCCTACACTACAGAATGGACTCAGCTGACTCCAGATGGGGTGCAAGCCTTATGTCAAGGGGCAGAGCGCCGGGTCAAGGGAGTAGTTGAAGCAGAAGCTATAGGAGTTATGGCTGCGGCTGTTCCAGAGCTTTATTGTAATCCTACACAGCTGAGGGATGAAAGTTTGCCTACTCTTTCGAAACAGGACCTGAGAGCCGATCAGGCTGGAGATCCTCTGATTGCGTTAACAGTGAAGGCTATAAACGCGGATCAAAGGGAAATTCTACAGACAAATTCCCCAGAAGGAGCCCGATTGGTATACAAAGAATGGGAACGGCTGAAGATGTTGGATGGGTGGTCTACCGAAGGGGCCCCTCGAACAATGCTGCAGAGACACAACAGTTGTTCCTTCCCACCAAACACAGAGAGGGTGTGCTGAGATCATTACACGATGACCATGGACATTTGGGTGCAGAGAAAACTTTTAAACTGGTGCGAGACAGATTCTATTGGCCCTGTATGAGATCTGAAGTTGAAAGTTACTGCCATTCGTGTTTGAGATGTATTCAGAGAAAGAACTTACCAACTCGAACTGCTCCAATGAGCCACCTGCAAAGTCAAGGACCCATGGATTTGGTGTGCATTGATTTCCTGTGCTTAGAGCCGGATGCTAGTGGGCAGGGAAATATTCTAGTAGTGACTGATCATTTCACCCGTTATGCCCAAGCTTTCTCTACTGAAGACCAACGTGCTCCTTCAGTGGCAAAGGTTTTGATGGAGAAGTTTTTTGTTCATTATGGCCTACCAAAGCGAGTCCACTCGGATCAGGGTAGAGATTTTGAGAGCCGGCTTGTTGGGTAATTGCTGGAACTGTTAGGAATTCAGAAGACCCAACCTACTCCATATCACCCTCAAGGTGATGCCCAACCAGAAAGATTTAATCGCACGCTGTTAAATATGTTGGGGACACTGTCAAACAGAGAGAAGCAGAATTGGAGTCATCACATAGCTACGTTGGTGCATGCGTACAACAGTACGGAGAGTGACGCTACTGGATACTCACCTCACCGTCTCATGTTCGGAAGAGAAGCTCGACTGCCTGTTGACTTGGCATTTGGGCTATCTCTTGATCAGACGTCTGTGGCCTCTCATAAAAATTATGTGGATAGACTTTGGAAAAATTTGGCTTCTGCGTTTGAACAGGCCCGTTTGACTTCAGGGAGCAGAGAACAGAGGAATAAGCAAAACTATGACTTGAGAGTTCGTATACAGGATCTACAACCCGGTCATAGGGTCTTGTTGAAGAACTTGGGTGTTTCTGCAAGGCATAAGCTGGCGGATAGATGGAGTTCTCAAGTTTACATTGTCTGCAAGCAACTGCCGGGTCTGCCAGTTTACCAAATCCGACCGGATGGAAAGGCCGGGCCTCTAAAAAACTGGCACCGAAATCATCTGTTGCCTTTGAGAGAAGCTGTAAGAATACCAGTTGGAGACGAACTTTCTTTGCCGAACCCGCCTGTTCCACGCTCGACTCCCGTTACTCGGTCTCAGCAGACACGGGTTGTTGAAGAAAGTGAAGGGAACAGTGAGGAAGGAAGTTTTTGTCTGGACTGGGTGCACTCGCCTGAGCCTGAAGAAGTCATTCCAGTTTCTGAACGGTGGGAAAGTAACCTGAGGCCTGAGGCTCCTGAATTCAGATTTGAAGTTCCTGAGATTTCGGAAGTTCCTGTAGTTCCAGAAGATGTGTCCATAGATTATAGTTCTATGCCTTCACTGGAAGGCTCATATTCAGAGGAGGTGTCTGCTTCAGTTGTGGACAAAAGAATTGAGCCTGTAAATGTGGCGCTTCCACCCGAAGAGGTTGAACAAGAGTCTAAAAGTTCTATCTGACCCCCTCAGAGACTCACCTACGATTCACCGGGACATAGCACTGAAGAGGCTGTTACCACTGTGCGAAGGTTGCCTGAAGTGTCTGCTATGCTAGCTGAGGTAGTCAGGAGCATGAGTTAACTTGAGGATGTATATCTGACCCATTATATGTTTGCTACTGAGCCTGAATATATTGCTTAATGTAAATGCTGAAATGTCATGTAACTGTTACACTTCCTTGGAGAGACCCAAGAGTTCAAGGGGGGGGGAGAGTGTAGCGCTGCTTAAAGATTGTGTTTGATGAATTTAATTATTATGGCCACCAGAGGGAGACAAAGACATAATGGACTATGCTGGACATAAACTGAACTACAATTTCCATCATACTTTGCGTGAGTACAGGAAGTGGGTGGTGTAGGAAGAGGAAAGACATCAGCAGCCTCGTGCAGGGGAGAGGCAGAGTGAGCTGAGCGGTGAAAGGTGGAGGACGCACGTGAAGACTGTCAAGGATCGTGACCAGGCCAGAGTACAGGCGCTGCCTCACTGGTACTGGAGATCAGGACGGTGACCCTGCGGAGACCTACCTACGCAGCGCTGAGAGGTCTGGATGGAAATCTGGTTCTGGCTGGACCCCGAGTAAGGAGACCGCGCTGATCTACTGGGAGTGCAGGCGGTGGATCGATGTTCCTGTTGCAGAGATTCGACAGGCAGGGAGTGGATCCAGTGGCACAGAGTCCCAGTGCACGGCGGGAGAAGATCCTTGATCGGGTGCTGGACAGCTTGTCTATCGGATGGGTGAGATGCCTCCCAGGCCGCAGTTCCAAAAATAAGAAACGCACGCTGCCGTATTGTTTAAATCCGCAGGGCCCCAACGTGACTAGTCGAAGATTTGTTTGTTTCATTCACTGGCCAGTTGAATACAGTACCCGGGTACCCGAGACAATACACATACACCTTTTTGAGCTATTATTCACGGGATTTATACTCCAGAACTGAGAGGGTTAATCTTTTTCTTTTGCCGCTGCGTGTTTTTCCCGCGTTACGAAATCCTGTCGTTTAAATACTGTATGTACGTTATATATGCTGCTTTATTGGGATCAGTAAAGAATATAATTTATAAAAATCCACAACAGTGCTGGTGTATATTTATTCCCTAGTGCGGTGAGACTAACCCGAGGTTAATTCAGTGGCTCCTCCGGGAGTGAGCACTACATGTAACACAATAAAAAGTGCAAAGAATCATTTCCACGAAACACAAATTAGACGTACAGCACATTTAAAACAGTATAGTTCCTCTCATGGATATAACCCAGACAGCAAAGAATAATGATATATTATATATTTCTTTTGAGGTTTGAATGACCTGCAGAGTATTGGCAACAGTCTGGGAACCAATGATGAGAACTTGTGAGACCTATAAGTATGGTTAGAGTTGCCAAACGCTAAAGCCCTTAATTAGAAAAATAGAACCATATGGTTAATAATGGCATGACTGATTAAACCTGGGACCTCCTTGACCCATACCCTTAAATATAAAGAAGACACAACACGTTCTTAACTGGAAAGGGCCACAGCTTTATTAAATATATCCAACATGTAATCCGGCAGTGCTCTCCCCATCCTCTGCCCTATTACCCATGTAATCCTGCAGTGCTTCCCCCATCCTCTGCCCTATTACCCATGTAATCCTGCAGTGCTTTCCCCATCCTCTGCCTATTACCCATGTAACCCTGCAGTGCTTTCCCCATCCTCTGCCCTATTACCCATGTAACCCTGCAGTGCTCCCCATCCTCTGCCCTATTACCCATGTAACCCTGCAGTGCTTTCCCCATCCTCTGCCCTATTACCCATGTAACCCTGCAGTGCTTCCCCCATCCTCTGCCCTATTACCCATGTAATCCTGCAGTGCTTCCCCATCCTCTGCCCTATTACCCATGTAATCCTGCAGTGCTTCCCCATCCTCTGCCCTATTACCCATGTAATCCCGCAGTGCTTTCCCTATCCTCTGCCCTATTACCCATGTAATCCTGCAGTCCTTCCCCATCCTCTGCCCTATTACCCATGTAATCCCGCAGTGCTTCCTCCATCCTCTGCCCTATTACCCATGTTATCCTGCAGTGCTTCCCCATACTCTGCCCTATTACCCATGTAATCCTGCAGTGCTTCCCCTATCCTCTGCCCTATTACCCATGTAATCCTGCAGTGCTTTCCCCATCCTCTGCCCTATTACCCATGTAATCCCGCAGTGCTTCCCCATCCTCTGCCCTATTAAGCATGTAATCCCGCAGTGCTTTCCCCATCCTCTGCCCTATTACCATGTAATCCTGCAGTGCTTTCCCCAATCCTCTGCCCTATTACCCATGTAATCCTGCAGTGCTTCCCCATCCTCTGCCCTATTACTCATGTAATCCTGCAGTGCTTTCCCCATCCTCTGCCCTATTACCCATTTAATCCTGCAGTGCTTTCCCCATCCTCTGCCCTATTACCCATGTAATCCTGCAGTGCTTTCCCCCATCCTCTGCCCTATTACCCATGTAATCCTGCAGTGCTTCCCCATCCTCTGCTCTATTACCCATGTAATCCTGCAGTGCTTCCCCCATCCTCTGCTCTATTACCCATGTAATCCTGCAGTGCTTTCCCCATCCTCTGCTCTATTACCCATGTAATCCTGCAGTGCTTTCCCCATCCTCTGCCCTATTACCCATGTAATCCTGCAGTGCTTCCCCATCCTCTGCCCTATTACCCATGTAATCCTGCAGTGCTTTCCCCAATTACCCATGTAATATGCAGTTCACCGTTACCAAACCAGGAGGTCGTCACCCCGCCTGAAAGGAATTTGGAAATATGGTAGCTAATTCACTGTATACATATTTCTATATTCTAGTAATATTTGATAGCTATATAAATATATAGGGCCTGATTGACTGCTCAGTAAATGCCTAATGTGTTCACGAGGTAATGCTGAGTATGGTCTTTCTCTTGGCTTCCTGTTTTTTCTTAAGGAGTGCAAATTTTCTATTCAACTCCATTTCCTCTAGAAACTAAGAGAGGCTGGCTGCTGGCCGAGAGGAAGGGAGGGATACACATGGTTATTGTTCATATTCCTATGGAACATTCCTATTTCTAGAACAGGATATTAGCTGTGACGTCAATTTAGTCGTGCCTACTAGGCAAGGACAGGAAATGTTTGTGTAAGCCTAGGTACTGCCCAAAGTAGAAAAAACATGTTTTCTATATTACTGACGTATTGGTTTGTAATCCATGAATTGTGGACGCTCCTATGTTTGACAAAACTACTGAATGTATGAAATTTACCCCAGAGTAATAAGAACCACCCAGACAGCACTTGTGTTCTGGTCTTTTATTCTCACTTGAGTTCTGTTTCCTGTATGATCACTGGGTCTGGTGACAAAGCAGCTATCTCCATCATCACTGGACCGTGGTCATTCCTGTGATGCTTGCAAAATACATATCAATTTGGTATCAGAAGTGCAGATTTGAACTAATCAACTTGTCTTGGTGAGTATGGGTTACATATTTATTTTATAAATATTTATTGAACCTAATATTCATCATAGGCAACTTGCTTGTTCAAATTTTCAAACTCGCATTATTTGATTTGATAGTGCAAGAGTTTATTTTGAATGATTTGATTGTTTAAGTGATGGTGAATGAAAAATAGGATTTTTTACAATCGTCTGGGTAAAGAATAGTGATCCTTTCTCTTTGTTTCCTTGATCAATTGTTGGATGTCCCCGCTGTTAGTGACTCACATTTGAATTGTGTTGTAAAGAGTATTATATTTTAAAAGATTAATACCTTTAAGTTTCCCGCCCCGAGAATTGGGTCCCTATTTACCTGACTACTTGTTATTTCCTATTTGTGCGTGTTCTCCCTGATAGTGTAGTTAAAAAGATTTTAAATAGAATGGAGATTGCTGTTTTGTGATTTGGCTCAGTGAGAATAGAGGAAACTGCGCATTTTTGCGACCCTTTCCCTCTCACCCTTTTAATTGCGCTGGCCCTTCTCCTTCCCCCCTCCACTGCGCTTTTTTTTGCGATATGGGTGCCAAAAAATCCTCCCATATAGATCCAAAAACAACGGGCAAATTAGATAAGCACTTCAATAAGAAGTTAATGCCCCAAAATGGCCTTGCTGAAACGCCCGCCGATTATGTACAACGTGTTGCTGGCGGATATTTCACCACGCCCTTTATAGATTGTCTCGCTGGATGGACTACAGCCATGCATTCTTTTGATCCATTCCCAAATTCAGGAAGCTTCTCTTCCTATCATATGTCCATGATAGAAGGCTTATGTCTTGGCGACCAGAAAGCTTTCCCATATTTCCAACCTGACTCAAATTGGGATAGAAAATATATGAAGGAATGTGGTAAAGTGTGGATTCACTTGTCCTCTTCATATAACCCCATTTCTAAAACTCCTAAAGATGTATCATGGTCCATAGATAATCCCCCACCTTACAATTCCTCTCCTCCTGCCCTTTCACAACGTACTCCAAAACCCTCTTCCCTTTATCCCAGCCTTGACCCTAAGACTTTGGCAGCTGTGATTACAACTATTGAAACCACTACTAATCCTCTGCCTTCCCCCGAAGCCCTAACACAAAATATAGGTGTTTTAGGTGCTATCGTAGGAACACCCCATGTTGAAACAGAATCTGACACAGAACAAGATGAAACTAGCACATATGATTGGCAAAATAAAACCCCTATGTCTGAATTCAGTACATCCTCATTTGTATCCACTTCCAAACCCAACCGTGTAGGATACTCTCCCCAAATGCAATCTTTTATTGACCAATTTGAACCCCAACTTCAGAACATAATAACTAGGACCCAATCTGGCAAAACTATCAACCCCCCTGCTAGATATCAGATGCCCTATTTAATTGCAGGAAATAATGTCGTTATTATGCCCCCTGATATAGGAACCTTAAATTCTATAATTAAGGGTTCTCCTAGTCCCCGAATTTCTCCGACCGCGACAACACAATACCTTAAACGGGCGACATGAGGATTGCAATTAACTCAGGAAGATTACAAGTTGATCATTAACGGTGTCATGGGATATGCTGATGACACTGGTTTTGATTGGACTCGTGTTCTCTCACTTCATCCCCCATGCTCCTCTAATAGGTGCCCCTATTACACCCCAAAATTTGCCTTTACAAACATCGGTCCAGATTGATGATATGTGGACAGAAGTTTGTGATGAATGGACTCGTAATTATGGAGCTTGACGTTCTATGGTCGCAGCCATTGCATGCAAACAAAATGCCAAAGAATCTGTCACCGAATTCGTCCACCGGTTCCATAAGAACTGGAAGGAGGATGCCGGCATGACATTAGATGGAGATATGGGTTGTCATGGAACGGACATAGGGGCTCTGACCCGCGAGCCCCAGAACTAACAGCCTGGGACATTTCAAAGACCTTTTTCTTTATTTCAGACTCTTTCGGTTTTGCGTGTTGAAATGAACAGTTATACCTTTTCTAGATGTGGTTTTATTGGTGTGATGTATTACCATGTATCCTGTATTGTATGAGTGTGGATTCAGATGTGTAATTGTGTGATGCATTTAAAGGTATTATATTTCCCCTTGGTTGCTAGGAGTGAAAGGCTGTGTTGAAATTCAATTGTATGCTAATTTCTGTGTACATTAGCTCTGTGTGTGTGTAATCTGATGATGCAAGCATGCCATTGTATGCAAATTGAGTTCCCAGTCAAGCCTGGGCATGTCTCCTTTGTGTGTGAGATGTTTAAATGCGTGTCCCATTTGAGTAAAAAGTCAGTTCAACTGCGTTTGACTTGAAGCATACAGCCCCGTTTGGTGTCGTCATTTCATCGATAAAATCACAGTGCAGGAGACACTCTGCGGTCTCCTAGCTCCCCACTACGCAGAACGGGTCAACTTAATTCGGCAGCACCATCTCGCCAAGTAACGCCAGGGTCATCTCAGGCCGCTCGAGACGCCGAGTGCCGTGACACTCGGTAGTCGGGCCTGACGCCATCAAGAGGGGGTCGGATTGGAGCACACCTGCAGACGGATAACACCCCATTCCGTCACATGGGTCTCCTCTACACTCAAACTCTCATGGGTAATCTCAGAGATGATACCCAGAGAATTGCTAAACAGGTGATTGATAACTGCCCAACAGTGGTACCTATTGATCTTAATAATAGGCTCCTTGTTAAACATTCTGCTGGTTGCTTTGACCCGCAGCATTCTAAATATATGTTAGCTGTTTTTAACAGTCCTTCAGGTCCCCCAGGTAATAATGGTCCTCGCCCTAAACGGACTTATTATCATCCTCAACACCCCACACGTACCCCAGGTACTTGTTTCATTTGTGGTGATCCAAATCACTGGCGTAATGAATGCCCTCATAATCCCAGGAACATTGGCAATACTGCTATGAACCCCCAGCCAAGATCTCCAACAAGCAATGCTGTTACCTCTCCTAACAATGCCTGTGATCCACCTCATCATAAGATTGATTGGCAAAACCAATCAAATGCATGATGTGGCCCAGAGGCATGCTCCATCTCATGTGTTCAGGTTTCAGAAACAGTTGACCATTTGCCCCTAGTGAGCCTTAATTTGTAGGATCATAAAACCCCATTCCTTGTGGATACGGGTGCTACAAATTCGACGCTTACAATAGAGTGGTGTTTGTGGTCAATTAAACCTGCTGAGATGCCATTTTTGGGGATTAATGGAGTCCTAACAGAAACGTTTGTCACCCCACCCATTGCTATTTCTTCAAATTCTTCTCCTGCCTCTGTGTTTCATTCTTTTCATGTTCTCCCTACCTGTCCTGTTAATTTGTTAGGCAGAGATTTGCTTTCTTTGCTTGCTGTGTCTATTATCTGCATGCCATCTGGATCTTTACATGTGGATTCTCCATTCTTTTCTATTGAAGCTGCTCCCAGCACACTTCATCCCCCAACAGCCCCTCCTCTCTCTCCACCTAACACTTCCTCCCATTCCTTCTCTCCTCTTCACTGTGCTATCCTTTCAGCACCTGATCTCGAATTGTGTGTACATCCGGATGTATGGGCAATTGACGAATATGATGTGGGTTCTATCTCATGCACACCATATTCTGCAAAATTAAGAGAATTTGCTACTCCTGTCTATCACAAGCAATATAATCTGTCATCTGCTAAAGTTGAAGGAATACAGGAATTCATTCACCGCTTCCTTGCTACTGGCATTCTGCGTCCCATTGTAAGTTTGTACAACACTCCTGTAAATCCTGTGCCTAAAGGAGATGGATATCGCTTTACTCAGGATTTAAGATCTCTCAATGAAATCATAATTCCTATTTCTCCAATTGTACCTGACCTCCCAACCCTTCTCACCTCCATACCCCCAGACTCCACACATTTTACAGTCATAGACCTAAAAAATGCCTTTTTTTCTGTCCCAGTACATCCAGATACACAACACATTTTGGCCTTTACATTTGAAGGTAGTCAGTTTTGTTGGTCAGTATTACCTATGGGATTTATTGACAGTCCCGCGACCTTTGCATGTGCACTGCGTGAGTCTCTGTTGAGTTACAGTCCGTCGGAAGGCTCCACCTTACTACAGTATGTGGATGACCTCCTCCTTTGTAGCCCCAGCCAAGCTGCATGTCACACTGACTCTGTTGCTCTCCTCAACCATCTACACTCAGAAGGCCACAAGGTGTCCAGAAAAAAGATGCAATTTTGCTCCACCTTTGTTGAATATTTGGGTTTCGTTCTCACTCAGGGATATCGTGTCCTCTCACCGTCCCGCATTCAGAGCCTGCTCCAGCTCAAGCGTCCTGCCTCCAAAACAGACATGTTGTCCTTTCTAGGGATGGTGAATTTTTGTCATCACTGGATACCAGACTGTTCCTATTATGACTCTGTTCTTCGTGCGTCTGCTGCGCGCAAAGCTCCGGACCAAATTGTTTGGTCTCCGGACATGGTGTCTGCCTTTGATACGTTAAAGGAACTGTTGGCTACTGCACCAGCACTGGGGCTACCGAACTATAAACTGCCTTTCCACCTCTATTGTAGGGAGGATGGGTGCACAATGGCGGCTGTTCTTGCACAGGTCCACGGGGGGGTGCTGCATCCAACTGCATTTTTGTCAAAAGTCATGCCACCTGTTGTTCAGGGAATGCCAAATTGTCTCCGCTCCTTGGCTGCCTGTGCCATGGCTGTGGAAACAGTTCAGTCCTTAACCCTAGGTACTGACACGATTCTCCATACACAACACAATGTCTTGCATGTAATTCGTAACCTTTCTACCCAGCACATTTCTTCCCAACGTTTGTCTGGTTATGAAACTGTACTAACTTCTACCTCTAATTTGTCTGTCAAATACTCTTCTGTCACTTCTGGTCCTTCTGTTGTTCTAAACGCTCTCCTGCGTCTACGCGAAGACCAAGCGGAGCCTCGTGAATTACATGATTGTCTTCCGCTCATTCAACTAACAACCTCTCCTAGATCTGATCTTTCTGACACTCCTCTAGAAAGTCCTGATATTCGTCATATCTTTGTTGATGGCTCCTGTTCTCGTCCTTCTGATTCACAGTATCTGACTGGTTATGCTGTGGTTGAATTGCCTGACATTGTGCATGAATCTTCTTCCATTCCTTCAAATTCTTCGCAAGCTGCGGAACTCTTTGCTTTATCAGTAGGCTTGTGCACCGATTTTTTTTTCGGTTCGATTCGGTTCGATTTTTCGGATTTTTAAACTTTTCGATTCGGCTCGTTTCGACCGATTTCGGTTTCGATTCGATTCGGTTCGGCCCGTTTTTCGGGTACATTTTTTTTTCGGAATATCGACCATTTTTCGTATTTTCGTGTCACTGTGCTCGGTTTTTGTATCGACTTTTCGTAATTTCGGAAATTTTCGTTTTTCGGAATTGCACATTTTTCGGAATATCGACCATTTTTCGTATTTTTCGTGTCATTTTGCCCGTTTTTTGTATCGATTTTTAGTTTTTTCGAAAAAATTTCGTTTTTCCGAAAATTTTCGTTTTTCGGAACATCTGTTCTCCTCGTTTGACACATTTCAAGTCCATTCGAAAAATCCGAAAATATTTCGTTTCGGCTCGGAAAACATTTCGGATCTGGAATTTTCGGATCTAAAATTTTTCCGAAATTCGGCCGCATCCGAAAACACGAATCGGGAAATTTCGTGAAAATTCCGAAACCCGAAACGCACATCCCTATTTATCAGCTGCATGTAAACTTTTTAAAGATCTCCCTGTTACCATATATACTGACTCTCGTTATGCATTTGGTGTTGTGCATGATTTTGGTGCACTATGGCATCGCCGTGGTTTTACTACGGCTGATGGACATCCTATTTCTCATTCTGATCTGATTTCTGATCTCCTGTCTGCTATTCTATTGCCTTCTTGTCTTGCTGTTGTTAAATGCAAAGGTCATGATCCTGTTGACTCTTTTGATACTCGTGGCAATCACTTTGCTGACGCTAAGTCTAAAGCTGCTGCTCTTTCATCTCTACCATTTCTCTTGTTCCTCACCCTCCAATTGTCACCTGCTACCTTTCTCCTTTTCTGCTGCCCCAGAAATGGATGCTTAAAGAACTCCAGGCAGGTGCTACTGAAGCTGATGTTTATCATTGGGCCTCAGAAGGCCTTGTGAAGTCTCAAGAAATTCCGCCTGATGTTAGAATTTATGAGAAAGGAGGGAGAGTGGGCCTACCTGCTGCAGCAGCGCCAATCTTTATTTTTTCTTTTCACGGTCCTGGCCACAGATCTCCCAAACTCACATACAGCGAAATGGCTAAGCATTTTTCTGTTTGTAATCTTAAGGCTATGTTTAATTCCCAACTTTCTCGTTGCCTTATATGTGCCAGAAATAATACACAGGGCCCAAAATTTAAAACTCAACACCTACCGCCTGCTAATGGTCCATTCCAGGAACTCCAAATTGATTTTACACACATGCCCACTGCAAAAGGTAACCTGAAATACCTTCTGGTAACAGTTGACAAGTTTTCTAGATGGCCTGAAGCCTTCCCTACTGCAAGAGAAAATGCCAGAACTGTTACCAAAATTCTTTGTAAAGAATTAATACCCAGATATGGATGCCCCATATCTATTGATTCAGATAATGGTCCTGATAATGATTCAAGAACTGGCCGGATTACCTTCCAGCCATTCTTGCAGAAATAAGAATGACCACCCATTCTGTCACTGGCCTCTCCCCCTTTGAAGTTCTCATGGGAAGACCCTTTCCTACCCCATGGATTCCTAAGCAAGGTCCCCTGGTAATGTTCTCTGGAACGCTATCCCTCGTACGGTCAGACTTTCCCCTAACTTCTCTTCCTTCAAACGCTCCCTTAAAACGTTCCTATTTAGGGAAGCCGACCACCCAACTCACTGACGCAACCATCAATCACTCTCACCTTGCAGTCCTCTCCTCCTGTTTCCAACCCCAACCCCTCTAGATTGTGAGTTCCTACGGGAATAGGGCCTCATCCCCTCTTGTACTGTTTGTCAAATGTTGTTCAATGTATTGTAACCCGTTATGACGGAATGGAGATGTTGTTCCGCCTGCGGGTGTGCTCAATCTGCGTGACCCCGTCACTTACCGCTGGCCCGACTACCGAGTGGCGCACACTCGGCGTCTCGTGCGGCCTGGCGTGACCCCGGGAAGGGGTTAGCGGGCGGTGGAGGGGACCCCTGCCTAGAACCAGCCCGACCACTGAGCCATACGGCACTCAGCGTCCCGAGCAGCTGGTTCACTGACCTTGTGGGTGTGGGACGTTCGTGGAGATCGGATCTGCCAGCCGCGGAGGAATCTTCGGATCTTATGTGGGAAACGTTTCGGATCTTCTGCGGGAAACGTTTCCGATCCGGGTGCGGGTGAATCTTCGGATCTCCGGTGGAGGACTTTTCGGATCGGATGGGAATGAAGCTTCGGATCTTGCGGGATCTGCGAAGGATTCGGAACTCACCGCAATCCCTCGCAATACCGAAGCGCGGTACACGGCCGCGCCCTTCGGATCGGATCCCTCAATCTGGGAACCGAACACCAGCCGCTGCGCCTCTGCCCTGATACCCGATGCAGGCACAGAGCGCTCGCTTCGGTTCGGATCCGGGTGGACACCGTACCCTGAGACCGCGGAGGATACTCAGATACGAAAATACGGCGGGGAAATAATCACATCAGACGAGGCTGGATGCACTGCTAAATCTGCCTTTATTATGCACAGCTCAGGCATTTATTAACTTCACACAAAATTACAATACAATGGGACTCCCTGCCCGCCCTCCCAGGACCCATTGGCCTTTACAGATCGGGGAGTCGCCGATTCGGACCGGATGGTCCGAATCGGCCATTTTACGATTCGAACCGGATGGTTCGAATCGGCCATTTTCCGAATCGAGAATTCTGAACTGCGCCACAAGGTGATCGGAAAATGGCAGCGAGCAAGGCAGACAAAGGGAAAATACATTACGCAATAAACCAATGGGGACACTTTTTTACACCACACAATAATCACATCTAAATAAAAGTACTGGCAAAACTAGGTGCGTGCCACCGCACCTAAGTGTCCATAGCCACCATTGTCACTGCACCGCCCCTGGCTGAGGGTGCTGGGCCATTCCGTGACACCCGTCTATACTGTGCCTATTGTACAGCGCTGCGGAATATGCTGGCGCTTTATAAATAAAGAATAATAATAATAATAATAAATGTTACCAGGTGATCTGGATGAATTTAGAGAAGCATATGTTACTCAATTGCTTAAAACATTGCATGATTTCCATAGAACGGTCTCCTGCTCTTTTCCGCCTCTCTCCACAGATCCTACTCACCGTTTTGTTCCAGGAGATCGAGTGCTCGTGAAGGCCCTGCATCGTCACAAAACCATTGATCCACCATATGGAGAGCCGACTACCGTCCTTGCTGTGACCAGAACCGCCGTGCTGACTGATGAATCACCTTCCTGGATCCATGCATCAAGGATAAAGAAAGCGCCATTCATCCCTGATGACTTCATTCCTGATCCACCTGTGACCACAACCCTAGACGTGGAATCGCTGACCCCTGCTTCTAGATGACCTCCTCCTGTGACGTACCCCACTGATGAATCTGGAGTGTGGGCCACAGCAGTTGTAAGCCCCTGCTAACCTGTTGGCTGGTTTCCCAGCTGAAGAATCGTTCCCCCCCAATTTATTTTTTATGCCTATTAACTGTCCTATTCAACCTGAAGAGTAGTACTTTTTTTCCTCATTTACACGAACTGTTTATTTTTTGATGAACTTTCCTTTTTCACAAAGTAATACATATTGTATTAACTCTGATTTTACACTTGCAGTGTCTATTGCTAGAACTACTACCAAGATGTTTTGCTCTTTTTCCAAGAACTGTTTTATTTGCTCGTCCCCCAGTTCTTAATATGCGTTTGAAAAGAGACTTGCATCGACCTAATAACTATGCACATGCTGCTCAGACTATATATGAACTTTCAGGTTTCAACAAGTCCTGCTGGATATGTATGGCCAAACCGACTAGTTCTAAATATGGTATACGGTATGAAGGAGTTGCTTTGAATCTTAGTCTTTTTGATGATGATTTGTTTACACTGCCTACTTTCTCTAAAACTACTAACAATCCAGGTGCCACTTTTATACGTGCTCCCCTCTTACAGGAACATCGTGGTACTGCAATGATACGAATGAGATTTAACATGACCGCTTAGGCATGGTACCTCCCCCTTATCCCATACCTTTCCCCATACCAATAATTGACACCACACAGTTTTTCCGTTGGAAAGGTATAGGCCACAGCTTTATTAAACAACAAACCAATTTATTAAACCGTTACTTCTGACCCAACCGCATAACGCGGAAGGCAGTTACCACTTACCCAAACAAGAGCTCGTCATCCTGCAGAGGCCCCAACCCTGCAGGACTCGTCTCCCCAGTGCCTCACCGATAGGCGGCTTATATATTATTCCTCCGCTGGCCAGGATTCACGCTCTGTGACTTCATGCGAAACAACCTCACCCAGGGCGGGCGGGCGGGAACTTCTCCTTCAGCCAGCATCCAGGCGCCAAGAGACAGGGCACTCCCCCTCACGGCCTTAAGTATGCCCTGCTGCAACAATGTTGCCATAAACCAGTCTTCTGCCAATCATCTCTTACTGTCCGGACCATGCCCGCTGTCATGTCCCCCCCTCCCTAATTGGTCCGGGGGATATCTTGACCGCTTAGGCATGGTACCTCCCCCTTATCCCATACCTTTCCCCATACAAATAATTGACACCACACAGTTTTTTCGTTGGAAAGGTATAGGCCACAGCTTTATTAAACAACAAACCAATTTATTAAACCGTTACTTCTGACCCAACCGCATAACGCGGAAGGCAGTTACCACTTACCCAAACAAGAGCTCGTCATCCTGCAGAGGCCCCAACCCTGCAGGACTCGTCTCCCCAGTGCCTCACCGATAGGCGGCTTATATATTATTCCTCCGCTGGCCAGGATTCACGCCAACGCAGAGGGCAGCCCCCCACCGACTGCTGCCCCTGCGCTCCCCCCGCAGCCAGCGCCAACTCAACGCCACTACTCACCTCTGCCAACCAGATATCTAAGCCAATATCAGACAGGTGTACCCCGTCCGGTCTCATCAGCCCCGAGTTATCCCCCTCCAATTCAGGGTGCCGAACTGAAAAGCCCCCCAAACTGGTGACAAACCGTGACACTTCTCGGTTGATCTTCCGCTTGGCTTTAAGCAACGCTCCAGGCCGCGCAAAGGAATTCCAATCGGGTCTCGCCACTATTTCCGACCACACGAGGGACACCCCCGGAAAAAGAGCAAAGCATCGCGCGAGGTCTTGCTTCATAGCGTGAAGCAAATCGAGAGACCTGATACTCCCCATGTCATTGCCCCCTAAATGGACAACCAACACTATGTTGTGCGGAACCTGCTTAGACAATACACAACACTCACAAAATAAGTCGGCCCACCGCATTCCCCTAATTCCCTGCCATCGAATCCGCTCCACCTCTGGAGGAATACCCAAATTGCGGCCAATGGGACGCAGCTCCGCTCTCTTCTCCGCCCAATAAACGTATGAGTGGCCCACGATCCACACGGCCCTCGCCGACTGACCTGCAATCACAGAAGATGGGGACGAACATAAGCGCGAAAACGCGAGGAGCTCCATCTGCCCAGCCGCTGCAGCGCTGCCACCGAGGCGCCAGCCCCCGCCGCCACCGTAGCTGCTCCTATCCTAAAGGAATGCGCCGCAAATTGTCTGGGATCCAGCCCCGCTGCCGCAACGCACCGGCGAAAAACAGATGTAAACTGGAACCGCGTGAGCGGCAGTCCCGAACTGTGCAGCAACAGGGGGCCCGCCACAGGCGGCCGTAACTCCAAATATCGCCGAGCCAGCGCCACCGGACAGCCAAAATCCCCAGAGGCCAACAATGACACTGCTGCCCCTCTCCCCGCCTGATCGGTTTTTGACCTTCACAGCCACAAGAGGATAGAATGGTCCCGAACCGATACATCATCGCGATGCAAACCCGACCACGAGTACTTACTCCTAGATACTAACTCCCCTATGCGCAATGCCCCGAAAAAACAAAATGTAAACGCCACTCCGAAAAGCGCTGTCTCAAACTCGTCGCTACAAACCGAAGGCAACAAACCAAGAATCCTGTGGAGCAACTGCTCCGACACCGGCCGTCGTGTATCGGGAACATGGTTCCGCTGCCAACCCCGCACCACCTGCCGGAGAAGTGCGTCCTTACCCATATCCTGCCATCCTACCAACTTCGAAAGACATGAGAGCGCAGCTAACACTCTGGCCGCCCAGGCTCCCGACTTACCGTCTCGCAGAGCCCTGCCAAACAAGAGCCATGTCACCCTAATTCTGGCCCCGTGAGAGTCACCACCCTCCTCCATAGCCAGCAGCCTCCACGCCTCCCAAACCTGGAAATAAGCCGACCATGTTCCAACCGCCAACGAGCTGTCCAAGCATCTCAACAGTCCGGCGAGGCGATGGTCCACAGCCAGGCTGGACAAGGTGTGCCGGTCGGATCCACCGCCGGAGCCACCTGCGAGAAAAGGTTCCACTGGAACCGGGAGAGAGCATCAGCGATAACATTATCGATGCCAGGCACGTGCCTCGCCCTCACCCACACATTGTGTTCCAGGCAACGCAGCACTAAATGACGCAATAATGCCAGGACCGGTGGAGAACTAGACGACGAGCGGTTCACCACATGAACTACGCTCATGTTGTCAGTCCATAGCACCACCCTCCTGTTCGCCAACCGCTCCCCCCAAAGCTCCAATGCCACCACAATCGGGAACAGCTCCAGGAATGTCAGATTAGTGACTAACTCCGAACCCATCCAACTGTCAGGCCATCGCTCCGCGCACCAGCTTCCCTGAAAATAAGCACCAAAACCCACCGAACCAGCAGCATCAGTGAACAACTCGAGTGCCGGGCTGTCCAGCTCCGACTCTTGCCAATAGGTGCATCCATTGTACGACTCCAAAAAAGTCCTCCACACCATCAAGTCACTTCTGTGAGACTTAGTGATCCTGACAAAGTGGTGAGCCGCCCGGATCCCCGCCGTGGACAAAGAGAGGCGCCGACAGAACGCCCTCCCCATCGGCAAGACCCTGCAGGCAAAGGTTAGATGCCCCAACAGGGACTGCAAGTCCACCAGGCGCATCTTGGAAGCACCCAGCGCGCGCACCACCAGCAATTGCAACCCGTCTAGCTTTTCTTGGGGCAACCGAAAGACTTTTGCAACCGAATCGATTTCGATGCCCAGGAAAGATAAACATCGGCAAGGACCCTCAACCTTACCTGGCGCCAATGGAACTCCAAAATCTCGTGTCACTTCTCTGAACCCTCTCAGGAGATCCTCACAATCGGAAGAGCCAGCTGGACCAACGAATAAAAAATCATCTAGGTAACGCACGACAGATGGAATCCCGGAATGCTGCCGCACCACCCAGTCCAAAAAGGAGGAAAAAATCAAAGAAGTGACACGAGATGGAGCACCCCATCGGTAAGCATTTATCGTAATAATAGCCGCCCCGAAATTCGCAGCCGAGGAGGTGGTAACATTCTGGGTGTATCGGGAGAAGCCGGAATGCAGATTCAATGTCCGCTTTAGCCAGCCATGCCCCTTCTCCAGCCTCCCGAATCACCTGCAGAGCCTCGTCGAAGGACGCGTACCGGACCCTGCATTCTTCCCTATTAATTCCATCATTAACCGATGCGCCCTTTGGGTAAGACAAATGGTGGATCAGGCGAAATTTGCCTGTCTCCTTTTTTGGCACCAGCCCGAGCGGAGAGACTCGAAGGTTTGGAAATGGCAGAGAAGGGAAAGGGCCCTCCATCCGGCCCAGTTGCACCTCCTTCGCCAATTTTTCCGCAACCGTGTCCTTTCTGCGTGTGGCAGACACTAAATTTTTTGACAATTGTGGGGAATGTACTGGTGTATACGGAATCGAAAAACCAAAAAAGAATCCCTCCAACAACAATGAGGCGGCTTTCTTATTGGGGTAGCGCCCGAGCCAGGGCAGCATCGCGACCACGCGCACCGGTGAAACCCCTGCCACCGGGCTCGTCCCGACCGGCAGCCTGAGACTGTCCCCTTTGCTACGCTTGAAACAACGAAATGCGGGGTGCATCCCGCCACAGGACGAGCACTCGTGGCGAAAACGACAAGAGGACCCCCACCTGCAGGAGGATTCGTTAAACAACCAGCAGTACCCCCATCTACCCACCGCAGCCGGTCCTTGGGGCATAAAGGCTGCGGGTCCTGGAAAGGGCGGCACCACAGGTCTGTTTGGTGTCATCAGGAGCAGCCAAAGGTTCGCATCCTGCACTGCGAAGGACAGACCCGGACGGACCGCCATTTTTTGCCTAAACTGCTGGTCGTATTTAAACCATGACAGACCCCCATAAATTTTATAGGCCCCCCAGATTAAATCGAGGTAAGCAAATAGGGAAACCCCCCGCTCCGGATATTTTTCACACATAATTGCGCTAAAAGACAAAAACCCCTGCAGCCAATTACCCCACGTTGGCGGCAGAGCCTTTTGTTTCTCTTTTTCTTTTTCAGTCTCTGCGATATTTTGCTTTTTAGGCTTATCCACGGTTTCTTTGTCGTGCGGAACCAACGACAAAACATCAATATATTCCCCCTTCCAAATCCGCTCTTTCACCTCCAGCAACACATGCATCCCTAATGGCGACAGGTCACAAGGCGCAGACACAAAAGAACCCTGCGCCCCCACCGTAGCTGCACCTGTGGAAAACCCAGAGGTCTGCGCCGCAACTGCCGCAGCAGCACCGATAGTCCCCAACTGAGCCGCGCTGCTACCTTGTGAGCTTGCCACCCCAGGCGGGGGTGTTGGCACTACCTGCACCCCCGTCGACGCGACCGACGGCACTACATCAGCTGTAGCTGCCGCACCCTGCGCACACCTCCCCGGTACCGCGTCAGCTCGCCCGGCACCTGGGAACCCGACAGCTGAGTCGGTTCTGTCCTGCAACCTGCGCAGCACCGCTACCAGGGTATCGATAACGCCGGGTGTTAAAGGACCACCTGCCTCGCCTGCGCCTGTACCCACTCGAGCATCCCGCAGGTCCAACTCACGTGCTGCCAGAATCCGTGATGGTGCCGTTTGAACAGGCGTAGGTTCCGCAGCCGCCATTCCTGCGCTGCTTGTTGCCCTCGCGGCGTTTCTCGACCCCAAAAAGTCCAGACGCCCGTCTGACCGCTGCTGCCAGGTTCCAGAAAGGGTTCTCCCGCGCTCCAACTCCAGCGCTGCTCTCTCCAACCTGCTAGCGTTTCTCTCTGGCGATAATATAGGCATGTCAGCTGTGGGCGTCGAACGCACCGCCCCATAGGCCCTTTCAAGATGCCTGGGAGACACAGCAGCCGACCGGAAACCTTCAGACCCCCTCACTGGCCCTGCGAGAGCAGGCTGCACCACCGGGTATAAACCGCTGGTTCCCGGTTGCTCTTCCCGCATGGCAGGCACTTCGAGCGCTTTAGCAGCCTTCTTTTTACGCGTTGCCGGCGTTTTTCTCTGGGAGCGGCCATTTTGTGGGCGGGATTTAGCGCCCTTTGACCCCTGTCGCTCTGCCTGACGCAGCATCATGGCGGAGTCAGTCGCCCGCGTCATAGCCCTCCCACGCGTCACTTCCTCCCCAGCCGGAAGAGAAAGGTGACCACGAGGGCTCCTCGAACGACTGCTCCGCCGTCCATTTTGTGCCGCCATTGCTGCGTCAGCAGGTAACTCACCCCGGCTCTCGTCCACTGGCCTCAGCAGCTGCACCTCCCGCACCAGTCTGGCAGCCTCTCCTCTTCCTCGCACTGGACTTTGATGTAGTCTGCTCGGGGTTCTGGAAGCTCTCTCCCTGCGCCATGGACGCCGATCCTCCGCTGGAGAAGATCCCCTGCTGTCGCCATTACCCGACTGCAATAAATCCTGTACAGAAATGCCCTGCGCCTCCGCGTGAGCACGCAATTGGCTCAATAAATTTTCCACGTTTGAATCCATCAGAACTTCTCCTTCAGCCAGCATCCAGGCGCCAAGAGACAGGGCCCTCCCCTTCACGGCCTTAAGTATGCCCTGCTGCAACAATGTTGCCATAAACCAGTCTTCTGCCAATCATCTCTTACTGTCCGGACCATGCCCGCTGTTATGTCCCCCCCTCCCTAATTGGTCCGGGGGTATCTTTACTGGTAGAATGCCTTCACCAGAACCTAACAGAAAGGAACCTCCTTGCCAGGTTATAATGGATCATATGTATGTCCCTAATAATTCTGAGATGAATCTACAAGCCACTTTTTGTGTTTCTTTTTCTTACGGTTAAATTTCTTCTCCTGGGTTCAGCACCCCTTGGCATTCTAAGTTAGTGTCCTCCCCCTTTGTTCTAACCCAGGTATACCAGATAAATGTGTAAGTTTATGGCAAAGGATGGATAAAACTTTCCCTTTAAGTGTTGGCAACGCCAACTCTGCTGATTTCATGTTTGGATGTATTAACGCATCCCAAATTAATGCTACCCATGTTTTGTTTAAAAATACTGTGTGGAATGTAGCATCTTTTGGGAAACTTAACTTACATGATTCCAACAGTCCAAAAGATTGGACCTTGCAAGTGGAAGATGGCACATACTCTACTATGATAATGGTTGCAACATATTATATTAATGCTTATGCTACCTTGCTCCTTAACCCCCCTTTTTACTGGTTATGTGGTAAATGGGCATATTTGGTAATACCTAGAATTTATGTTGGTGAATGTGTTTTGGGTCTTATTGGTCCATCTCATACTATTCACCCTTATGTTCCGTCTGGTATGCGCATTGACCTACATAATACTGTACATCGCTCTCGTCGCTGCTCCATATCTGTCAAAACCTCTGAGGCAGAGCGATTTGGTGGAATCTTGCTACTCGCATATGGTGTTGCTCGTTTGTATTCTAAAATGAACCTTTTTGTAGACTTAGTTGATGACTTGTTTAATCACACTACACATACTCTAGCAGTTCTTTCTGCTGAGCAACGTCAGATTAGAGATGCAGTAATTCAGAATCGTATGGCCCTTGATTATTTGTTAATGAAGGAGGGTGGTGTATGTGGTCTTCTTAATTTGACCCATTGTTGTTTTCACATTGATGACATTTCAGGTGAAGTTTCTCAAGATATACATGATATTGAGGAAATTCAAACCCAACTCAGGAAAGTATCAAGTCCCTTAGATGGATTTGATTGGACCTTTGGCTTTAGTTCTATTTTTGATAGCCTAGGTTCAACTATTTTACATGGTTTAATGTATCGCGTTATGATTATTCTTGCTATTGTCATTTTTTACAAATTGTTGATGCTGTGCCTTGAGAAATGTTGCGTTTCTAACTCACCTCTGATGCCAGCCTATCCTATACTTCCACCCCCACCTACTTTAATTCCTCTTCAACGTTCCCCTCTTATGAGTAATTACTAATCTCTCTTTTTCTTTTTTTTTATTTCTACGTATTGGAATGATATGTATAATATGATGATAATGTAACCCCACTTGTAATAAGTTCATTAGTTTAGTTTAGTTTAGTTTTCTTTTTTAATTAATGATTATGACGGAATGGGATGTTGTTCCGCCTGCGGGTGTGCTCTATCTGCGTGCCCCCAGCGCTTACCGCTGGCCCGACTACCGAGTGACGCGGCACTCGGCATCTCATGCGGCCTGGAGTGACCCTGGGGAAGGGTTAGCGGGCGGTGGAGGGGACCCCTGTGTAGAACCAGCCCGACCACTGAGCACCACGGTACTCAGCGTCTCGAGCAGCTGGTTCACTGACCTTGTGGGTGTGGGGACATCTGCGGAGCGGCCGTGCGTTTACGGGGATCGGATCTCCCGCGGGGGAATATTCGGATCTTTGGATGAATCTTCGGGTCTTATGGGATCGGGTGAATCTTCGGATCTTATCACTGATCGCTCGATACACCGAAGCGCGGTACGCGGTCCGCACCTTCGGATCGGATCTCACCCAGTCGATTACTCTGACGGCTGATGCCCGAACCATGCACCTCTGCCCCGATGCGAGATACAGGCACAGTATTCGGTTCGGATCTTAAGGTAGTTCGGTTCGGAACCGTACTCTGAGACCGCGCGGGATCCTCAGCAAATACGGTCGAAAATAACAGTCATCAGGCGAGGCTGGATGCACTGGAAAATCTGCTTTATTTTTGCACAACACATATACTTATAAACTTTACACAAATATGAGAACAATGGGAATCCCTGCCCACCCACACAAGACCCATTGGCCCTCGCTGGCAGGAGGCACCCGGGCCCCGATCCGTATTGGTAGTTACGAATCGGGGAGTTGCCGATTCGGACCGGATGGTCCGAATCGGCCATTTCCCGATCCGATCATTCTGACCGGATCCACGAGGCACCAGGAAAATGGCGGCGGGCAAGGCAGACAAAGGGAATTACATTTCACGATACACAAACGGGGACACCTTTATTTCACCATACACAAATCCACATCTAAATAAAATACACAAAACTCCGTGGGTGCCACAGCACCTAAGTGTCTATGGCCATATAACTGTCACCGTGAACCGCCCCTGGCTGAGGGTGTTGGGCCATTCCGTGACAATGATCACTTGATTCGTGATCAAAAGACGGATTGAAAGGAATTTGGAAATATGGTAGCTAATTCACAGTATACATATTTCTATATTCTAGTAATATTTGATAGCTATATAAATATATAGGGCCTGATTGACTGCTCAGTAAATGCCTAATGTGTTCATGAGGTAATGCTGAGTATGGTCTTTCTCTTGGCTTCCTGTTTTTTCTTAAGGAGTACAAATTTTCTATTCAACTCCATTTCCTCTAGAAACTAAGAGAGGCTGGCTGGCTGAGAGGAAGGGAGGGATACACATGGTTATTGTTCATATATCCTATGGAACATTCCTATTTCTAGAACAGGATATAGCTGTGACGTCAATTTAGTCGTGTCTACTAGGCAAGGACAGGAAATGTTTGTGTAAGTCTAGGTACTGCCCAAAGTAGAAAAAACATTTTTCCTATGTTACTGACGTATTGGTTTGTAAATCATGAATTTGTGACACTCCGTTGTTTGACAAAACTACTGAATGTATGAAATTTACCCCAGAGTAATAAGAACCACCCAAGACAGCACTTGTGTCCTGGTCTTTTATTCTCACTCAAGTTCTGTTTCCTGTATGATCAATGGGTCTGGTGACAAAGCAGCTATCTCCATCATCACTGGACCGTGGCCATTCCTGTGATGCTTGCAAAATACATATCACCACCTGACCGAGATCAAGCGGGGCTCATCTCGTTAATGCCTCACCCAAAGGCGGCTTAACCATTTGAAAGCACCACTGTCCAGGAATCACGCCAATGCCAGGGGCACCATGGTCTCCTAATAGCTGCCCCTGCGCCCCACCACAGACAGCACCTACTCAATCCCTGACATTAAACCGGTCAAAATTATGTCCAAACCAATGGCCGTCAAATGACCCCATCTCCCCGAATCACATTCCGATTGTCGCCCTCCAACTCTGTGTGACGGATTGAAAACCCCCCCAACTGCCGAACAAATTCGGAAACCTCCCATATAACTCCCTTCCGAGCCCTGTCAATGGCCCTTGGCGCCGCAATCACCTCCCAACGAGGTCGAGAGACAATGTCGGACCACACCAGTGACAATCCCCCAAAATGTAGCAAAACAGCGGTCCAGTGTAACGTTGGGGGCTTCCAGCCTCTCCTGTGTGCTTGAGGGCAGCATGTCTGATGCTGCTCGCTGACCAACGCCCGGTTTAAATGGAGACAGGCAGGGAGGTGGCTGCATGAGGCGGGGCCTGAGTGGGGGCGCGGTCTGGTGAAGGTCTTTAAAAACCCTCAGTTAATTCTCAGCAGTGCCAGATCGTGGTTATCCATACCTGAGCTCCTTGAACCTGAATTCTATTGTGATTTAACCTGTTATTGACCTCTGCTTGTTTTATGACTATTCTGCCTTCCGTTGCCCTAGACTATTTTCTTGTACTACGGTACTGCACTGATATCGACCCGGCTATTCCATTTGACTATTCTATACTCTGTATTCCTGATTCTGGCTCGTCTGACTACTCCCGTGTTGCTAACCTGGTTTTGTTACAACATTGTCTTTTGCTTAACCCTTTTCTGTATAGCTAGTTTAACTGGCCAATTATAAGGACCAGACAGTTAGGGATTCTTCACGGCTACTCTATTGGTAGCTTTTGGGCTCTGTGGAGTGTTGGGCGTTAAGTACTGCGTGGTGGGATCCGGGAACCGTGACATTACAATCTGGCCAATATGGATCCCGCAGACTTAACACAGCATTTGAGTAACTTTGTATCCAGACAGGATGAGCAGGACCATAGGATGGATCAGTTTGCTCTTGCCTTACAAACTATCCTGACTTGCACTGCTCACCTGGAACCAGCTGGGGTTGCACCCCCGCTTTCTATACCTGTGTCCCCTGTCGTTCAGACATCCCGGGTACACATGACCGCTCCTATGAGGTTTGACGGTACTCCCTCGGAGTGCCGGGGATTTTTGGTCCATGTGGATATTCATTTTAAATTATATCCACAAATGTTTTTCACTGACATAGCCAAAGTGGGGTTCATTATTAACCATCTGTCTGGCAGAGCGTTGACATGGGCGAATCCTTTATGGGAGGCAGAGAAGCCTATCGTACGGGATAATAAAAAATTCATAGCCGAGTTAAAACGTACATTTAATCCTACCAGAAAGGCCAAGGTAGCTGGCAAATCCTTGTTCCGCATACGTCTGATTATGCCATAGAATTTAAAACGTTGGTTTCTGACGTGAACTGGACTAATGAGGCTCTGGTTCTGGCTTTTATGGAGGGGTTATCAGAATCATTGATGCATGAATTGGCTCCACGTAAACTACCTGAGGTATTGTGTGAACTCATTGATTATTGTATAGATCTGGATGATCAGATAAGGGACAGAAGAACTCCAAGAGAGAAACCTAAGTGACCGTTACCTAGGTTGGCCCCTGTCTTTCAGGCACCACCCAGAGAGTTATCTCCTCCCTCTGAGCCTTTGCAGCTAGGCCATACTAGGCTTACAGAGGAAGAGAGAACAAGGCGTTTTCGTGAGGGATTGTGCCTGTATTGTGGTTTAAAAGGACATTTACGATTTCAATGTCCCACTCGCTCTAGAATGCATGATAAGTCAGAAAACTACCCCACCTAAGGCAGCTGAGGAGACAGGCCTTGGGTGTGACGTGCATGTCTCCTGTCAAAGACACTAAACTTTTGTTACCAGTATCCGTGGCTTGGGAGACCAAAACCACGCATACTACCGCTTTTGTTTAATCTGGGGCTGCTGGTAACTTTATTGATGTTGAATACACTTCTTCCATTTCTCTACCTCTGGTTGTAAGAGAGATGACCTTAGCCATCGAAGCCATAGACGGCAGACCGTTATCCTGCCCTAGGATTACTCACGATATGGTTACAGTGGTTCTTACCACTGGTCTCTTGCATAAAGAAGAAATCATATTTCAGGTTATCCGTTCACCTTCCAATCCTGTTGTGCTTGATTTCCCTTGGTTGGTGGAACATAATCCTGTTATTGATTGGGCTAAGGGAGAGATACTGTCTTGGAGTCCTGCTTGTTTTGGGACTTGTTTAATACCCATTCAGCATGTTGGTGCCCTGAACACACCTACAGCTCCTCCATTGTCTACAGAGGTTCCTGACCAGTATGCCGACCTCAGGGCTGTATTTGATAAAAGAGAGGCAGAGAAATTACCTCCACATAGACCGTATGATTGCGCCATAGATATTCATCCAGGTACCATGCCTCCTCGAGGCAAAGTATATCCTCTTTCCATAAAGGAGAACCAAATCATGGAAGAGTACATAAAGGAGAATTTGGAGAGAGGTTTTATCCGACGTTTCTCTTCTCCAGCAGGGGCTGGGTTCTTTTTTGTGTCTAAAAAAGAAGGAGATTTACACCCGTGTATTGATTATAGGGGGCTTAACAAGATCACCATCAAGAACGTGTACCCTATCCCTCTCATATCAGAACTGTTCGACAGGTTAAGGGGATCAGCAGTATACACTAAACTCGATTTAAGAGGGGCTTACAACCTGATACGTATAAAAGAAGGGCATGAGTGGAAAACAGCATTTAACACCAGGAGTGGGCATCTGGTCATGCCTTTCGGTCTTTGTAATGCTCCAGTGGTATTACAAGATTTTATTAATGATGTGCTCAGAGATTTCTTGCAAACCTTTGTTATAGTATACCTAGACGATATATTGATTTACTCTCCCGATCTGAAAACCCACCATGAACATGTCAGACAGGTATTAGCAAAATTACTGGACAATGGTCTTTATTGCAAACTGGAGAAGTGTTTATTCGACATTACTACTGTAAAATTTCTTGGGTACATTATCACTCTAGAAGGTTTTGAGATGGATCCTTCCAAACTCACTGCCATCTCAGAATGGCCTCTCCCTCAAGGTCTCAAAGCCATACAGAGGTTTCTGGGGTTTTCCAACTATTATAGGAGATTTATCAAGAATTATTTCACTGTATCCTCTCCAATCATTAATATGACACATTAAGGTCTGAAGAACCAGGTCTGGTCTTCACAATCCAAACAGGCATTTGAAGCTCTCAAACAGGCTTTCACTTCCGCTCCCGTGTTATGGCATCCTGATTCCAGGATTCCGTTTGTTCTTGAGGTTGATGCTTCCGAGAGGCATTGGGGCTGTCCTGTCTCAAAGAGAGTCTCCAGGGAAACCTCTACATCCTTGTGGGTTCTTTTCAAGAAAATTATCACCAGCAGAACGCAATTATGATATCGGTAACAGAGAATTGCTTGCTATTGTGTCTGCCCTGTCAGAATGGAGACATTTGTTGGAAGGTACTCTTGACCCTTTGTTGATAATTACTGATCATAAGAACCTTACGTACATCGGGGATGCTAAACGTTTGAACTCGAGACAGGCCAGGTGGTCATTGCTACTGTCTCGGTTTAATTTTGTATTGACTTACAGACCAGGTGACCGCAATGTAAAGGCTGATGCCTTATCTCGTCAATATGACCCGTATGAATCAAATACACAAGACCACAATCCTATAGTCCCTCCTGAACGTATTGTGGCTTCCACGGTCTTGTCTGTCTCCTCGCCTTTCCTGGAACGCCTCCAGGCAGTTCAAGTAAGGGTTCCACCTAACAAGCCTCCAGATATGTTGTTTGTACCTGAAAAGGAAAGACAAGAATTACTCATAATGTTTCATGATTCTAAACCAGCAGGTCATCCTGGTATTACTAAGACTCTTACCAGTATCTCCAGACAGTTCTGGTGGCCCGCCATGCGACAGGACGTACGTCTGTTTGTTTTAGCTTGTCAAGTCTGTGCCAGAAGCAAAACCAGTAAAACCTTGCCTGTCGGTCTATTGCAGCCTTTACCCACGCCTAAGAGGCCTTGGTCTCATCTATCTATGGATTTTATTGTGGACTTGCCGAAGTCCAAGGGTCATACTGTGGTTCTGACAGTTGTAGACCGCTTCTCCAAAATGGCTCATTTTGTCCCTTTACCTAAGCTTCCTACAGCCAAAGAACTGGCAGTCGTCTTTGCTAGAGAGATTGTACGAATACATGGGGTTCCGTCTTTAATAGTCTGTGACAGAGGAGCTCAGTTCGTCTCTCGTTTCTGGAGGGATTTCTGTGCGGAGATGGGGGTGCGATTGGCCTTCTCTTCAGCATATCATCCACAAACCAATGGGGCAGCAGAGAGGGCAAATCAGGGTCTCGAGCAGTACATACGTTGCTTTACCACACAACAACAAGACAATTGGTCGGAGTTGTTGCCCTGGGCTGAGTATGGACGTAATAACGCCGTTAATGAGACCACTGGCCCCTCTCCTTTTTCTGCCATCTATGGTTTTTTCCCTCCGGCTCTACCGCTTCAGTTTGCTGAACAGGCCATCCAGGCTCTCGATGAACATCTCACTCAACTACAAGAGATTTGGAGACAGATTCGCGACAACATGGAGCGCAATGTTGCCGTCCAGAAACGCAAGGCTGACAGGCATAGGTTACAAGCTCCTTCCTATAACGTGGGGGATAGAGTTTGGTTGTCCACTAGGAACGTGAAGTTGCGGGTGCCTTCTATGAAAATGGCACCTCGGTTTATAGGTCCATACAAGATCATTTGCCGCGTTAACCCTGTGGCTTATGTTCTTGCCCTTCCTAAACATCACGTGACATCCAAATTTGCCGTTTGGAGCGGCTGATCCACCCTGCACCATGGTCGGGCCGGCCCTGCCTGTTCATCAATTCTGTAGCCAAGGAAATCCACACTGCTTACCCCAAAAACACACTTTTCTTTTTTAAGTTTTAGACCAGCATCCAGGAAATGTTTCAACACAAGTTGTAGCTGTGAAGCCAAGGACTGTATGCAGTCTGCTCCAATAAGAACATCATCAAAATAAGGTACCACACCTGGAAGTCCAGATAAGAGATCCTCCATTAATTTCTGGAACATACCGGGAGCAATAGAAACCCCAAACTGCAAACATCTGGCTCGGAAAGCTCCTTTGTGTGTTATGATCGTTTGTGCGTCAGCAGCTTCCTCATCCACAGGTAACTGCTGGTAAACTTGTGCCATATCCAATTTGGCAAATACCTTCCTTTTTGCCAAAGTAGTAAGAATGTGATGGACAGCTGGAATTTGATAAGGCTGCTCTTGCAATGCTTTGTTGATTGTACATTTGTAGTCGGCACAAATTTGAACATCACCATTTGGCTTCAATACTGGAACTATTGGGGTACACCAGTTAGGGTGAGTAACAGGTTCAAGTATACCTTGTTCCACGAGACGTGTAATCTCAACATCGATTTTAGGTCTGAGAGCTAATGCAATGCTGCGAGGTTTCATACGAATTGGGGGAACTGAAGAATCCAATACAAAAGACACAGGAGGACCTTTATACATGCCAAGTTCTTCTTCGAAAACTGCGCTAATGTCATCAATCACATTCTGTAGAGATGCTGTAGATACAGTATGAACTCCAGTTAATGAGATTCTTAGGGGTTCAAACCACTCTCTGCCCAGCAAACTTGCTCTTTTGTCCCTTAGTAATTATTAAACGTAAGTGTATCCTGAATTCACCATATTTTCACCATATTTTACTGTTATCACGCAAGCACCTTTAACATCCACAACCTGTTTGTTGTAGTCCTCCAACTGAACATCGCAAGGAACTACTGAAGGGCCATTATGAGGCCATAACCATGTAAATGTTTCTTCTGAAATCAAGTTCCATTTTGCAAGGAACATCTTGCAGCAGAAACTCAGTGTAAATTTTCGGTCCTGATGACGAGTTTTCCACTTTATTCACAAAGTCATTTGAGTAAACACCTGTAGATATGTCGCCATCCAAAACAGCAAGTGGAGTCTTAACAGAGAGCGCTGCAGCTGGTATTGTATTCACATTGTTATATTGGTTTTGTTTTCCAATGGCTTTTCTCTGGCAAACTGTCTGTATGTGACCTATATGTTTACACGTGTGGCAAACTGTCTGTATGTGACCTATATGTTTACACGTGGGGCAAACTGTCTGTATGTGACCTATATGTTTACACGTGGGGCAAACTGTCTGTATGTGACCTATATGTTTATACGTGTGGCAAACTGTCTGTATGTGACCTATATGTTACATGTTTGGCAAACTGTCTGTATGTGACCTATACGTTTACACGTGTGGCAAGCTGTATGTATGTGACCTATTATTATTTTTATTATTATTCTTTATTTATAAAGTGCCAGCATATTCTGCAGCGCATCACTACACGTGGGGCAAACTGTCTGTATGTGACCTATACGTTACATGTTTGGCAAACTGTCTGTATGTGACCTATACGTTTACACGTGGGGCAAACTGTCTGTATGTGACCTATATGTTTACACGTGTGGCAAACTGTCTGTATGTGACCTATATGTTTACACGTGTGGCAAACTGTCTGTATGTGACCTATATGTTTACACGTGTGGCAAACTGTCTGTATGTGACCTATATGTTTACACGTGGGGCAAACTGTCTGTATGTGACCTATACGTTACATGTTTGGCAAACTGTCTGTATGTGACCTATATGTTTACACGTGTGGCAAACTGTCTGTATGTGACCTATATGTTTACACGTGTGGCAAACTGTCTGTATGTGACCTATATGTTTACACGTGTGGCAAACTGTCTGTATGTGACCTATACGTTTACACGTGGGGCAAACTGCATTGCGAAACCGGCATTTATTCCGCCTGTGTCCTCCACCACAACTATAGCAAGTTCCTTTAAATGGTGCTGTGTTATTTGGTGAAAAGTCCTTTGATTTAACATCTGACTTCTTCACTGCGTGTATTACAGGTGAGTTTTCTTTGCTGGAGGTGGATTGTATTGCTTTTGAATGTACATACAGTATGCAGCCTCATATGCACGAGCTTTCTCTTGTGCTGTAGTAAAAGTTAAGTTCTTGTCACATCTCGGCCTTGCCCCCTGCTGGTGGTAGCAGGGATTCCTGTTTGTTTTCGTTTTCAGGCTGCAGGCTATCTGTTGGGCTTATTGGTCTGCGGTCACATGACCTGTTCAGCCCTATATGTAGGGCCAGGATTTCCCTTGATCAGGATAGACCTATTTCCTGTATTACTGGTCTGATAGTCCGTGTATGACCTCTGGCTCTTGTGTTTGGATCTCTCTCTTGTCTGACCCCTGAAGTTATTCTGATATTCCGTGTCGTGTATGACCTCTGGCTTTTGTGTTTGTGTATTATTTAGCGGTTTCACTCAGCAGGCATTTGGACACGAAGCCAATTTGCTGTTGAGTGGTACTCCGGACCTTATCTGTACTCCCCGGCTGGGAGTGTCTGGATCATCAGTCTGTACTATTGTATCGGTATTGAGTGCTGCCCTGCAGCTTGCAAAATTCATTGTCCCTTCAGGAATATTCTGTCTATTTATAATTTAAGCTGTTTCACTCCGCAGGCATTTGGCCACGAAGCCAATTTGCTGTTGAGTGGTTCTCAGGGCTCTATCTGTACTTCCTGGCTGGGAGTGTCTGGATCATCAGTCTGTTTGTATTTAGTTCTGTCCTGCGGCTTGCATAATTCATTGCCTGTTATACCATATACCTGCCCTAAAGGCTTCAACCTCCGCAGCTTAAAAGGCTCCCCATCACCCTATAGGGTGCTCACCGTCACAGTTCTGTTTTGCAAGAAGTCTCCTCTGCAGCGCTTCATCTTGTACACCACACACAAGCCTATCCCTTAGCAAGGATTTAAAACTGGCACCAAAATTGCAAATTTCAGGCAGCCTGTGCAGCTCTGCAATGTGTGCTGCAATGTATCCTGCAATGTGTGCTGCAATGTGTGCTGCAATGTGTGCTGCAATGTGTGCTGCAATGTATCCTGCAATGTGTGCTGCAATGTATCCTGCAATGTGTGCTGCAATGTATCCTGCAATGTGTGCTGCAATGTATCCTGCAATGTGTGCTGCAATGTATCCTGCAATGTATCCTGCAATGTGTGCTGCAATGTGTGCTGCAATGCTTTCTCCTGGTTGCTGATGTCATCTGTTAAAATGGAAACACCGCACTGTTTCAGATGGAGTGGGTGCAAAATGATTTTTTAACAGTGCCAGTATGTCTTCAAAAGAGCAGTCTTTTGTTTTTTTAGGAAAAATCAGTGAGCGAACAGTATCAAAAGTCTTAGCTCCAATAACACTCAGTAACACAGCTCTTTTCTGAGCAGCATCAATCACCTTGTTAGCTTCCAAGAAAAATTCTAAGCTGTCAGCGTATGAGTCCCATGAAGATGGATTAATCAGATCAAACTCCTCTATGTATCCCAGAGAAGCCATGCTGGAGATATTTGTAAATGTATATGTCTGAATAAAGTTTAACTTTCTCACTCTGATTTCTGTATGTTTTCTGCAGTGTTCTGTTACTGAGATCCCATCCTCGTCACCAGTTTAGTGTATTAGAATGAATAACTGCTCACTGATACAGACAAGCATGTGGAAGAGAGAGACTTCACTGATTTATTACAGCATAAAAACTAAAACACAGAGACATACACACAAGAGACACAAACTACACATAAGAACAAATGCACACATTTACTATGCTGCCATCTGCTGGATGGAGGACAACATAATACCTCAATACATAACAGCAGTGTTTATGATGGTGTCACAGAGCTCCACAGTAATGTGCTGTGTTTATGAGGATGTCACAGAGCTCCACAATAATGTGCGGTGTTTAAGAGGGTGTCATAGAGCTCTTGTCAGGGTAGCACCTGGCATGGGTCATGGTGGGACCCTAAGTTCAAGGGGGAGTCTGAGCCCAGTATGCAGGGAAACCCACACCTCAGTACCTTGATGGAAGTGGATACTGGGTGACGCCAGAGCGCGGTACAATGGAGTAGACAGAAGAGTGGTCAATGGGAGGTCCGAGGTCAGAGGATATCACAAGATGGTGGTCAGTGGGCAAAGCAGAGGGGTCTGGTACACAGTGAATAGAGAGCATATAGGTATGTCTGAACAGATCAGGATATAGACCAATACTGAGGTATTTGCACAGAGGAGGGAAAGGTCCTTTATGGACAAACAGGGGGGTGTGGTTGTGTGACTGTTCTGGTGCTTGACTTTAGTAACCCCTATCAGGGCCAGATTAAGATCTCTATGGGCCTGGAGCGGAATATTTTGGTGGCTTTTTTTGGAATTTAGTGAAATGAAAACATATTTTAGGTTATTTAATAATGCAGATACGGCTATATCTAACCAGGCAGATACTGTGTGATTAATTTTTAATTCAGATTTCAATAATTTAAAGAGTGCAAATTTTTTTTTTTCCATTTTATCATCCAAACCTTTGTGGTTATATATTCTATAGGGCATTCTTGTTTAAAGAAATGTAAAATGGGAACATGTTACTGCATTTTTCTGGGAAAATATACAATTTTAACCAAAGAATGAAGAAAGAAAAAGGAAATATTTCCCTTGTGTTTTGGAACATGTTTTTTTTATGAATAACGACTATGTATAAAACACTGATCTTGCTCCCAGCGTGGTAAATGAGAAGGTGAGTAATGGCAATGGTATTGCTCATTTTATACCTGACAAGTGGACAATGCCATCGCTTTGGAACTAAAAATAAATAAATAAAAAAAAATTGGTTTCTTTTTTCTTTTAAATTTTACATGGGCAGGTTTGGTATTATTGCAAAGGCCAGACTCTGCCCTGTCCAATGACACCTCACTTGACCTTGTGAGGTGTAAAGATTAGTGTCGCAGGGGTTCAAAGTTCCCCGCAGTGCTCTTCGCTGCAGTGCGGCGATTTAGGTTTTTGATGTAAAGAGGTGTAACAATGGATTTTACCATCACCCATCACCTCCACACTTGTTGGTGAAATGAGAAATGTGATGGTTAGTTAGTGCAGCCTCATTGTTTACTTTATAATTGAAAAGTGAAAAATATTACTGTTGGAAAGAAAAAGTAAAAGTAAATATTTATTATTTTATTCTATTTACTGAAGACCTGGTCATCTTTGGTATCATTAGAAAGGCCATGCTCTGGCCTTTTCAGTGATACCTCACTTGACCCTGTAGCAGCTATGGAGTTGGAGATACAGGTGTTCAAATGCAGACATAGTTATCCTTTCTCTGGGCATATTCTGAGGCATGGGCCTGGAGCTGCTGCTCCATCTGCCCCTATGTTAATCCGGCCCTGACCCCTATCAATGCTGGAGGTTACTGCAGACATAAGGGCAGCACCTCTCCTGGAGCTGCTCCAGCAGCGGTCATGGTTTTTGACAAGCAGGCATGGTTCCTGACAGCTCCACAGCAATGTGTGGTGTTTATGAGGGTGTCAGAGGTGGAAAGGGGGGGGGCAAATTATGTGTTTTTGCCTAAAGGTGCCAAAAATCCTTGCACCGGCCCTGTCCGTGAGTTTACAATCTAAGGGATGGGGGTATGGGAACAAAGGGGGAGCAAGCAGAATGTGTGGAGCCAGAAATGAGATTTCATGTGAAGCACCAGAAGCTTGGGCTAATTAGGCTGATTGGCAAAGTGGAAGCAGCTGGAACTGAAGCTACAAATTTTAGAACAGGACTAGGTGGGAGGGTGGATGGGGAGACACGTTCTGATTGGCTCTCTGCCCAAATAGCCCCGCCCATACATTTTGCTGTAGTTTTTTTCAGTGGATTTTGGTCACAATGTAAAGATTTAATCAGAAAGTATTGAAATTCCGTGCGATTCCAGCTCGCCGACGCTGCAGCGAATTCATATTTACCGCAAGGAACGTGGAGCCAAACTTCAGAAAGAAAAAAAAGGCAACTCTGCTATTCTTTAAAAAGGCGTTAAAAATAATAAAAATGAATGAAAATGGCTGGAAATAAGAAAAGTCCTAGAAAAAATAAAAAGCAGCAAAAAAATCCAAGAAATAAAAATACTTTTTGCCGAAACTGAAAAGAATAAACGATTGAATAAAAACCGGAATATTTTCCTCCATGGGATCCTGTGGGATTCTCCCGTTTAAGCCTGTGGAACTGAATCATTGCAAATCATGGCGTTTCACTGGCATTTCAGGGCGTTTCACTGGCATTTCAGGGCGTTTCACTGGCATTTCAGGGCGTGTCACTGGCATTTCAGGGCGTTTCACTGGCATTTCAGGGCGTTTCACTGGCATTTCAGGGCGTCTCTGAATACATTGTCCCATTAGAGAAGTAATGGTTAATGTCACTGCCAGCGAAGCCTGACAAATTGCGGCAAACTGCACCGGATTTCATGGTTAATTTGCCAGTATTCAGTGAATTGACAGCTTTCTGATAAGACGAACGGCCATGAAATTGAAGCGTACGGTTACATTCCCCGTTCAGGGCCCTCCGGTGGCAAGTTCGGCGCTCTTTGATTAACCCTTAGTGTTAAGTTATATTCGCTCCTGCTCAGCATTCCAGCGTCTCTGCCGCTACTTTACCCGCACCGTGGGAGCTCCTGACTGGCCCTCGTGTTGGAGCATTTTTTTTTGACTGTGCAGTGAGAGGGTCTCACCGGATTTCACCAAACCTGCTGCTGGTCGATTAGTCAAGCCTCGGTTATTGATATGATTTCTGGGTGTCCGTTCCATAGCCGCCGCATAGCTCCCTGTGCCGCCGCAGTTTCAGTGTCCTTGGTAACGTGGCAGCAGGAGCCGGGCAGCCGGCAAGCGCCAGATAAATCACTGGCAGGTAATTAGTGCAGAGCAAGGTTACCGCTGACACACAACTTCATCTTCATTACCGCGCGATGCCGTCCATTCATTCTATTTAGTCTGCCCGACAAAGCGCAGAATCTCACACCTATCACACCTCCGAGGGGCGCCGCGCTGTGCACCAGCCATGACATCACCTGGAGCCATGTGACCTCACAGGCTATCACTGCAACACAATCACCCTGTATACACACACACACACACACTGCAATCACCCTGTATATATACACACACACACACTGCAATCACCCTGTATATATACACACACACACTGCAATCACCCTGTATACACACACACTGCATCACCCTGTATACATACACACACACACACACTGCATTCACCCTGTATATATATACACACACTGCATTCACCCTGTATACACACACTGCATTCACCCTGTATATACACACACACACACACTGCATTCACCCTGTATATATATATACACACACACACTGCAATCACCCTGTATACACACACACTGCAATCACCCTGTATATATACACACACACACTGCATTCACCCTGTATATATACACACACACACACACTGCATTCACCCTGTATATATACACACACACACACTGCAATCACCCTGTATATATACACACACACACACTGCAATCACCCTTTAAATACACACGCACACACTGCAATCACCCTGTATATATACACACACACTGCAATCACCCTGTATATACACACACTGCATTCACCCTGTATATATACACACACTGCAATCACCCTGTATACACACACTGCAATCACCCCGTATATATATACACACACACTGCAATCACCCTGTATATATACACACACACTGCATTCACCCTGTATATACACACACACACTGCAATCACCTGTATATATACACACCACACACACTGCAATCACCCTGTATACACACACTGCAATCACCCCGTATATACACACACACACACTGCAATTCACCCTGTATACACACACTGCATTCACCCTGTATATATACCACACACTGCAATCACCCTGTATATATACACACACACTGCATTCACCCTGTACACACACACACACACACACTGCAATCACCCTGTATATACACACACACACTGCAATCACCCTGTATACACACACACTGCAATCACCCTGTATATATATATACACACACACACTGCATTCACCCTGTATATACACACACACACACACACTGCAATCACCCTGTATATATACACACACACACACACTGCATTCACCCTGTATATATACACACACACACACTGCATTCACCCTGTATATATACACACACACACACTGCAATCACCCTGTATATATATACACACACACACACTGCATTCACCCTGTATATATACACACACACACACTGCAATCACCCTGTATATATACACACACACACACTGCATTCACCCTGTATATATACACACACACACACACTGCATTCACCCTGTATATATATATACACACACACACTGCATTCACCCTGTATATACACACACACACACTGCATTCACCCTGTATATACACACACACACACACACTGCATTCACCCTGTATATACACACACACACACTGCATTCATCCTGTATATATACACACACACACTGCATTCACCCTGTAATACACACACACACACACTGCATTCACCCTGTATATATACACACACACACACTGCATTCACCCTGTATATACACACACACACACACACTGCAATCACCCCGTATATATATACACACACACACTGCAATCACCCCGTATATACACACACACACACACTGCAATAACCCTGTATACACACACACACTGCAATCACCCTGTATATACACACACACTGCAATCACCCCGTATACACACACACACACACTGCAATAACCCTGTATACACACACACACTGCAATCACCCTGTATATACACACACACTGCAATCACCCTGTATATACACACACACTGCAATCACCCTGTATATACACACACACACACACACACACTGCAATCACCCTGTATATACACACACACACTGCAATCACCCTGTATATATACACACACACTGCAATCACCCTGTATATATATACACACACACTGCATTCACCCTGTATACACACACACTGCAATCACCCTGTATATACACACACACTGCAATCACCCTGTATATACACACACACACTGCAATCACCCTGTATATATACACACACACTGCATTCACCCTGTATATACACACACACACACTGCAATCACCCTGTATATATACACACACACTGCATTCACCCTGTATAATACACACACACACACTGCATTCACCCTGTATATATACACACACTGCAATCACCCTGTATATATACACACACACTGCATTCACCCTGTATACACACACACACACACACTGCAATCACCCTGTATATACACACACACACTGCAATCACCCTGTATACACACACACACTGCAATCACCCTGTATATATATATATACACACACACACACTGCATTCACCCTGTATATACACACACACACACTGCAATCACCCTGTATATATACACACACACACACTGCATTCACCCTGTATATATACACACACACACACTGCATTCACCCTGTATATATACACACACACACTGCATTCACCCTGTATATATACACACACACACACTGCATTCACCCTGTATATATATACACACACACACACTGCATTCACCCTGTATATATACACACACACACACTGCAATCACCCTGTATATATACACACACACACTGCATTCACCCTGTATATATACACACACACACACACTGCATTCACCCTGTATATATATACACACACACACTGCATTCACCCTGTATATATACACACACACACACTGCATTCACCCTGTATATACACACACACACACACTGCATTCACCCTGTATATATACACACACACACACTGCATTCACCCTGTATATACACACACACACACACTGCATTCACCCTGTATATATACACACACACACTGCATTCACCCTGTATATACACACACACACACACTGCATTCACCCTGTATATATACACACACACACTGCATTCACCCTGTATATACACACACACACACACTGCAATCACCCCGTATATATATACACACACACTGCAATCACCCCGTATATACACACACACACTGCAATAACCCTGTATACACACACACACTGCAATCACCCTGTATATACACACACACTGCAATCACCCCGTATACACACACACACACACTGCAATAACCCTGTATACACACACACACTGCAATCACCCTGTATATACACACACACTGCAATCACCCTGTATATACACACACACTGCAATCACCCTGTATATACACACACACACACACACTGCAATCACCCTGTATATACACACACACACTGCAATCACCCTGTATATATACACACACACTGCAATCACCCTGTATATATACACACACACACTGCATTCACCCTGTATAACACACACACTGCAATCACCCTGTATATACACACACACTGCAATCACCCTGTATATACACACACACACTGCAATCACCCTGTATATATACACACACACTGCATTCACCCTGTATATACACACACATACTGCAATAACCCTGTATACACACACACACTGCAATCACCCTGTATATACAACACACTGCAATCACCTGTATATAGCCACACTGCAATCACCCTGTATATATACACACACACAATGCAATCACCCTGTATATACACACACTGCAATCACCCTGTATATACACACACACCACACACACACTGCAGTCACCCTGTTATACACACACACACTGCAATCACCCTGTATATATACACACACACTGCATTCACCCTGTATATATACACACACACTGCATTCACCCTGTACACACACACACACACACACTGCAATCACCCTGTATACACACACACTGCAATCACCCTGTATACACACATACACACACTGCATTCACCCTGTATATACACACACACTGCATTCACCCTGTATATCACCCTGTATATACACACACACTGCAATCACCCTGTATACACACACACACACTGCAATCACCCTGTATACACGCACACTGCATTCACCCTGTATATATAAACACACACTGAATTCACCCTGTATATATACACACACACTGCAATCACCCTGTATACATACACACACACTGCATCACCCTGTATATATACACACACACTGCAATCACCCTGTATACACACACACACTGCAATCACCCTGTATACACACACACACACACACTGCAATCACCCTGTATATATACACACACACAATGCAATTGCCCTGTACACACACACACACTGCAATCACCCTTTAAATACACACGCACACACTGCAATCACCCTGTATACATACACACACACACTGCAATCACCCTGTATACACACACACTGCAATCACCCTGTATATATACACACACACACTGCAATCACCCTGTATATACACACACACTGCATTCACCCTGTATATATACATACACACTGCAATCACCCTGTATATATACACACACACACACTGCAATCACCCTGTATATATACACACACACTGCAATCACCCTGTATATATACACACACACACTGCAATCACCCCGTATACACACACTGCAATCACCCTGTATACACACACCACTGCAATCACTGTTATATACACACAATCATCTTTCCACTAATAATACCGTAATCATATCACACTCACTCATCACCGTATTACACACTACACACACTGAATCACCCTGTATACACACACACTGCAATCACCCTGTATATATACACACACACTGCAATCACCCTGTATATACACACTGCATTCATTGTATATATACACACACCTGCAATCACCTGTATTACACCACTGCTTCACCCTGTATATATACAACACTGCAATCACCCTGTATATATACACACACACACACTGCAATCACCCTGTATATGTACACACACTGCATTCACCCTGTATATACACACACCACTGCAATCCCCTGTATCACACACACAGCAATCACCCTGTATATATACACCACACACTGCAATCACCCTGTATATATCACACACACTGCAATTCACCCTGTATATATACATACCACACGCAATCACCCTGTATATATACACACCACACTGCAATCACCTGTATATATACACACACACTGCAATCACCCTGTATATGTACACACACACTGCATTCACCCTGTATAATACCACACACACTGCAATCACCCTGTATATATACACACACTGCAATCACCCTGTATATATACATACACACTGCAATCACCCTGTATACACACACACATACTGCAATCACCCTGTATACACACACAACACACACTGCAATCACCCTGTATACACACACACACACACACACTGCAATCACCCTGTATACACACACACACACTGCAATCACCCTGTATACACACACACACACACACTGCAATCACCCTGTATACACACACACTGCAATCACCCTGTATATACTGTGGCGGAATGGTGCTTCCGCCTGCGGTCCTGCTCTATCTGACCCCCACTTTGGTGTTGCCAAGCCTGACTACCGAGTGGCACGGCACCCGGCGTCTCGAGCGGCTTGGGTAGAAGACCATGTGGCGGTGGAGATCTCGAGAGTATATGGGGCACCCACGGTGGAAATCCGCCCGACTACCGAGTGGCACGGCACTCGGCGTCCCGAGCAGCGGATCTGCTGACCTTTGGAAGGCTGGAGACGGTCTGCGTGGCGAACCGCGGTTCGGTAGAGTCTCCTTGAAGATGCGGGGCACGGCGCTGAGCCGAGGTCCCGATTCGGGGTGGTTGCGGTATCCCGAGGTACCGATCCAAGGTGGCGCAACGGCGCGGCGAATTGATGTTCTGCTGCGGAGTTAGAGTGACCCGTTCCTGGGCGGTGGTGATATATAGCTGGCGTTAAATGACAACACCAGACGGAGCTGCATGTATCAAACACTCAGATGAACTGGCTCTTTTAATGAACAACGCCACTATTTATGCTGAAGTACAACAGTCACAATTTGCATACCCATACTAATTAGTAGCATACCCATACTAATTAGATTATGTCAGTTATTTACAATCAACATTCTTCACATTCTCTTAGCCTTCAACTCACACAACATTTGTACATCCATTGTTCCAGCACATCAGATTAAACACACACTATCAGAGATCCCTTAAATTAAACATGTACCTAGATAATGGGGAAAATCCCTGATGCATAAATTACACAGCAGCAAAACTTGTTTACTGGCTACAGAAAAACACATTTACCTACAGGAATATAAGTATGTTTTAAAACCCAAGCTATGTCATTTCACTAAACTAAATTAAACTAAAACCAAACGATGTAAAGTATATTTAAAATCACACAGGTACATCTTAATACAGCACATCAAGTAAAACCACATCTAGCAAGGAAAAAACTGTTCATACATTGAAACGCACACTGCAAACGTTCAAAGGAAAACAAGGTCCTTTTAAAAATGTCTTGGGTTTGAGTCCTGGGTCTCGCTGCGCCGAGCCCCTATGTCCCTTCCGTGACACTCCTCCCCCTTTCCAAAGTCCGACGAGCCCGGTTGGACCCACACGGGTCGTATAGGGGGAGTCGGTGCAGTCTCTGCGGCCCATAGTCCGTGGGCAAGAGGCGAGCCGCCAGGCTTCTCCAGTGGTGCTCGCGGCCGTGCCTGGCAGGTTGTAAGTCCTTCGGGGTACCCCCTCCGGAATAAGTGTCCCGTGGTTGGGGAGAGGTACCACCTGTGCCATCTCCAGTGGTCTCGGGTACTCGGGGAGAAAGGGGGCTAAAGGCACGTGCCCCAAGTGCCTTGGTCAGCCGTTGATAAAAATGGTGACTGCAGGGGGCCTCCGGGCCAAAGGGTTGCAAAGAGGGGCAGGTTGCCAACCGAATCTGCTCCGTCACCAGCGCGTCGGCTGGGGTGGTGAATGCTGGGGAAGAACCACCCGGCGGGAGAAGGACGTCCTCCATCTCTGGTGGGGTTGGTGGCTGCAAATCAACCCGCTCAGGGGAATCCTCCTTCTGCTCCTCGGTGCAGATAAGGGAGAGTGGACAGAGGCCAGATGCACTCTGCCCCGTTGCCAGCGCTTATGCTGGGCAGGCGGGTGCGGGAGCAACATCCAGCGGGGAAGATGGGGTCAAGGGCTGCACAACAATCAGCCCGGGGAAATCCTCCTTCTGCCCTTCGGGACAGACGCCGGAGGGTGGACAGAGGCCAGATGCACTCTGCCCCGTTGCCAGCTCTTCTGCTGGAGAGGTGGGTGCCTGAACAAAGTCCAGGGGGTCGGACGAGGTAAGCGGCTGTGGGGGAGACAGCCCCAGGGTATCCCCCTCCTGCTCCTCGGGACAGCTGGGAAAAGGTGGGCAGAGGCCAGCGGGACTCTGCCCCGTGGCCAGCTCTTCGGTGGGGGTCCTCTTGTGGGAGGATGGTGTCTTCCATCCCCAGGGCGATCAATGGCTGCAAGCAACCCAGCCCGGGGGAACCATCGGTCTGCTCCTCCTGGCAGACTGTGGGAAGTGGGCAGAGGCCAGCGGCGCTCTGCCCCGTGGCCAGCTTTTCGGCTGGGTAGGGGTCTCCTTGCGGGAGGATGGTGTCTTCCATCCCTGGGGCGATCAATGGCTGCGAGCAACCCAGCCCGGGGGAACCATCTGTCTGCTCCTCCTGGCAGACTGTGGGAAGTGGGCAGAGACCGGCGGCGCTCTGCCCCGTTGCCAGCTCTTCTGCTGGACCCGCGGATACGGCCACCGTGTCTTCCCGCGGGTTTGAGGAGATCGCTTCTTCTGCCGTGGCCCCAACGAAGACCCATGGGAGCGGCTCGGCCTCCCCTACTTCGGGGTCTCTTGGACTGTTGGTTTCTTCCGCCGGACAGTCCCAGGACATGGGACTCAGACCTAACTGCGGAACGCTGTCCAACAATCTCCTGTAGGCCTTCTCGAGCTCCCATTCTCGCTCCACCAGGAACTCCAGTTCCTCGAACTCAGAGTCCCTGCTATCGTACGGGAGTTCCTCTTCCCGTCGCTCCAGTATCTCCTCCGATCGCTCTTCTGTCTCTTCTCCGAACCCAGGGTCACTGGCCGTTCTCTCGTACAGCAGCCCTGTGCCGCCGTAGTGGAGGCCTGCGGTGGAGGCGCCGTCGATGGTGCGGGTTAGCAGGGGGCCTGTGAGCCACCGGAGTGCGCGGTACGCGGCGTCCAGTGCAATCTCCTGCTGCACCAGGTATTGGAGCTCCGCCTCCCACTCCTCCGGGGGTCGATCTTGCAAGAACGCTGCTCTGGCGTTATACTGCACCTGGTAGATGACAGCGCCCGAAGGGACGTCAACCCCGTGGCAGTCCCTTTCATGGCGTAGCGCCTCATACCAAAGTTCTTGGCGGATCTCGTCCCGCCACTCGAGCCCGGTGGGCTCCACTGTGGACCCGTGGTACCGGTCCAGGCCCTCCTGCAGCCTTCTCGGAAATTCAGCCTCCATGTCGGCGAGGGTGCCTGCACAGGGGCACCACTCCTCGACGGGGAATGTGGCGTCCTCAGATGCAGCTCCAGGCGAGCTGTAAGTCTCCATCCAAGGGTCGCTGGGATGTGCGATTTCCCCAATACAGACTCCAGGCGAGCTGTAAGTCCCGAAAGGGGTATCGCTGGGGGCTGCAGATTCCCGGGGTGAAGCTCCAGTCGAGCTGTAAACCTCGACCCAGGGTTCTACGGGTTTGGGGACGGGGTTAGAAAGTTCATCACTCTTCATACAGAGCGCCGCCATCCGCAACTCGTGCTGACGGTCCCTCTCCTCAGCCGCTTGGAGGTCCACCATTAGCCGGCTCACCATGTCCTCGGAGGGGGTGAGGCCGAATCCCATGATCAACGACCGAGCGCTCCGCCGAAGGTGCTCGTTCGGGTCCTGAGTCAGAGTTGGGGGGCTCACCCTTTGCTGGTCCATCCTGGTCAGCTCCTTCACTAGGGTTTTCTTCTTTTTGTTGCCGGGAGTCCCTCCCCGATTCTCCAACATGCCCCGCAGGACGTCCCGCTTGTAAACGCTGTACCCGGCCATGGTACGGGTCTTCTGGGTATTCTGCTGATTGTGTCATTTTACCCCCCCATGTACACAATGTATTCTGCTGATTGTGTCATTTTACCCCCATGTACGCAATGTATTCTGCTGATTGTGTCATGATAACGCACCCCCCCCCGTTCATGTTTCTCATGAAATCCCATATTAAAGATCATTCGTCTTCCCTGCATTAAGCCGTGTCTGGTGTTTGGGGAGAGATACATAGAATATACAGCGCTCCCTCATGTTCTGGCTGAGGGTTATGAGAAGGAAAGCTGCTGCGGATCAGCTTGGCTGGAGAGAAAGACGGACGATCCAACAGGTTCAGGTCCACAAGCCAGAGACCAGTAAACAACAGTGAGTGTACATACAGACACACCACTCTGAGCACCAGCCATGGCATCGCCGAGCCGTATGACCTCACAGGAAAACACTGCCCTGCAATCCCCATGTACACACACTGCAATGACCTTGCACCAGCGATGGTGTCACACAGTCATGTGACCTCACAGGTGAGCACTGCACTGCAATCACTCTGCACGCACGCACCACAAACACTTTATATGCAGGTAGTAGTACATCCGTGTGAGTATTAGTACCCCCGGGGTGAGGGGATTGTGGGGGCGGGATGGGATCGTGGGAGCCGCATTGTGCTTGGAATCTGCTTAGTCTATAAATTCATTGTGTCAGAAAGCTTCGATTTTTGCCGGCCGTGTTTGGATAATATAATGCACTCAGTGACTGTGTAATTATGTTCTGCGGCCGCAGGATAACGAGATTCTGCAGTAATTACTGGCGTTGCGCGGCGGCTCCTCAGCCTCATGATTGATGGATAAGGTGTGATTGTTTGGATTGCGCACGCGCCATGGAACTTGTTTATGTTTATTGTAATTAGCGAAGATTTCAACATGAAAGAACAGAAAGAATCTCCTGGACCGTTCAGGAAGGGGAACGTGACTGATGGCTGGGCCGGATGATCAGAGAAGGAAATGTGGAGCTATTGGCCAGGGGATTGCAACATTGTTTCACTTACCTATATATGCTTCTGTGGTGGGTGTGTTCTGTCTCTTTGTTCCCATCCAGTGTGTATCAAGAAGATTCCCGCCCGCCAACCCTTTGGATTTCATCTTCTTCGTGTCACAGCTTTTGGATTGGCGTGATTCCTGGACAGCGGTGCTTTCAAATGGTTAAACCGCCTTCGGGTGAGGCATTAACGAGACAAGCCCCGCTTGATCTCGGTCAGGCGGGGTGACGAGTTCTTGGTTTGGTTATTACATGGGTAATAGGGCAGAGGAAGGGAAAGCACTGCAGGATTACATGGGTAATAGGGCAGAGGATGGGGAAACACTGCAGGATTACATGGGTAATAGGGCAGAGGATGGGGAAGCACTGCAGGATTACATGGGTAATAGGGCAGAGGATGGGGAAGCACTGCAGGATTACATGGGTAATAGGGCAGAGGATGGGGAAACACTGCAGGATTACATGGGTAATAGGGCAGAGGATGGGGAAGCACTGCAGGATTACATGGGTAATAGGGCAGAGGATGAGGAAACACTGCAGGATTACATGGGTAATAGGGCAGAGGATGGGGAAGCACTGCAGGATTACATGGGTAATAGGGCAGAGGATGAGGAAAGCACTGCAGGATTACATGGGTAATAGGGCAGAGGATGGGAAAGCACTGCAGGATTACATGGTAATAGGGCAGAGGAAGGGAAAGCACTGCAGGATTACATGGGTAATAGGGCAGAGGAGGGGAAAGCACTGCAGGATTACATGGGTAATAGGGCAGAGGATGGGGGAAGCACTGCAGGATTACATGGGTAATAGGGCAGAGGATGGGGAAGCACTGCAGGATTACATGGGTAATAGGGCAGAGGATGGGGGAAGCACTGCAGGATTACATGGGTAATAGGGCAGAGGATGGGGAAACACTGCAGGATTACATGGGTAATAGGGCAGAGGATGGGGAAGCACTGCAGGATTACATGGGTAATAGGGCAGAGGATGAGGAAACACTGCAGGATTACATGGGTAGGGCAGAGGATGGGGAAGCACTGCAGGATTACATGGGTAATAGGCAGAGGATGGGGAACACTGCAGGATTACATGGGTAATAGGCAGAGGATGGGGAGCACTGCAGGATTACATGGGTAATAGGGCAGAGGATGAGGAACACTGCAGGATTACATGGGTAATAGGGCAGAGGATGGGAAAGCACTGCAGGATTACATGGTAATAGGGCAGAGGAAGGGGAAAGCACTGCAGGATTACATGGGTAATAGGGCAGAGGAAGGGGAAAGCACTGCAGGATTACATGGGTAATAGGGCAGAGGATGGGGGAAGCACTGCAGGATTACATGGGTAATAGGGCAGAGGATGGGGGAAGCACTGCAGGATTACATGGGTAATAGGGCAGAGGATGGGGAAGCACTGCAGGATTACATGGTGTCACGGAATGGCTCAGCACCCTCAGCCAGGGGCGGTGCAGTGACAGTGAGATGGCCATGGACAATCAGGTGCGGTGGCACGCACGGAGTTTTAAAGTACTTTTATTTAGATGTGGTTATGTGTGGTGTAATAAAGTGTCCCCGTTGGTGTTGAAATGTGTTCCCTTTGTCTGCCTTGCCCGCCGCCATTTTCCGATTGCCTCGTGGCCGTTATCAGATTCTTCGAATCGTAAAATGGCCGATTCGGACCATCCGGTCCGAATCGGCGACTCCCCGAACTGTAATGGCCAATGGGTCCGGGGAGGGCGGGCAGGGATTCCCATTGTATTGTAATTTGTGTAAAGTTGATAAATGCTTGAGCTGTGAATAATAAAGCCAGATTTAGCAGTGCATCCAGCCTCGTCTGATGTGTTATCTCTCCGCCATGCTTTATCTTCTGAGTATCCCCCGCGGTCTCAGGGTACGGTGTCCAAGACGATCCGAACCGAACCGAGCGCTCTGTGCCTGCATCGAGCATCAGGGCAGAGGCGCAGCGTATGAGGTTCGGTTCCCAGACCATTAGACGGAGATCCGATCCGAAGGGCGCGGCCGTGTACCGCGCTTCGGTATTGCGAGGGACTGCGGTAAGATACGAAGACTCTGCGATCCCGCAAGATCCGAAGGCTACATCCATCCCCGATCCGAAAGTCCTCCGCGATCAGATCCGAATAGTTGCCGGAAGAGATCCGATTCCCGTAATCGGCCGGCCGCCCGCAGACGTACCCCACCACCCACAAGGCCAGTGAACCAGCTGCTCGGGACGCTGAGTGCCGTATGGCTCAGTGGTCGGGCTGGTTCTAGGCAGGGGTCCCCTCCACCGCCCGCTAGCCCTTCCCCAGGGTCACGCCAGGCCGCACGAGACGCCGAGTGCGCGTCACTCGGTAGTCGGGCCAGCGGTAAGCGACGGGGCCACGCAGATAGAGCACACCCGCAGGCGGACAACATCCCATTCCGTCATACATGGGTAATAGGGCAGAGGATGGGGGAAAGCACTGCAGGATTACATGGGTAATAGGGCAGAGGATGGGGAAGCACTGCAGGATTACATGGGTAATAGGGCAGAGGATGGGGAAACACTGCAGGATTACATGGGTAATAGGGCAGAGGATGGGGGAAGCACTGCAGGATTACATGGGTAATAGGGCAGAGGATGGGGGAAAGCACTGCAGGATTACATGGGTAATAGGGCAGAGGATGGGGAAGCACTGCAGCATTACATGGGTAATAGGGCAGAGGATGGGGAAGCACTGCAGGATTACATGGGTAATAGGGCAGAGGATGGGAAAGCACTGCAGGATTACATGGGTAATAGGGCAGAGGATGGGGAAGCACTGCAGGATTACATGGGCAATAGGGCAGAGGATGAGGAAAGCACTGCAGGATTACATGGGTAATAGGGCAGAGGATGGGGAAGCACTGCAGGATTACATGGGTAATAGGGCAGAGGATGGGGAAAGCACTGCAGGATTACATGGGTAATAGGGCAGAGGATGGGGAAGCACTGCAGGATTACATGGGTAATAGGGCAGAGGATGGGGGAAAGCACTGCAGGATTACATGGGTAATAGGGCAGAGGATGGGAGGAAGCACTGCAGGATTACATGGGCAATAGGGCAGAGGATGGGGAAGCACTGCAGGATTACATGGGTAATAGGGCAGAGGATGGGAAAGCACTGCAGGATTACATGGGCAATAGGGCAGAGGATGGGAAAGCACTGCAGGATTACATGGGTAATAGGGCAGAGGATGGGAAAGCACTGCCGGATTACATGGGTAATAGGGCAGAGGATGAGGAAAGCACTGCAGGATTACATGGGTAATAGGGCAGAGGATGGGAAGCACTTGCAGGATTACATGGGCAATAGGGCAGAGGATGGGAAAGCACTGCAGGATTACATGGGTAATAGGGCAGAGGATGGGAAAGCACTGCCGGATTACATGGGTAATAGGGCAGAGGATGAGGAAAGCACTGCAGGATTACATGGGTAATAGGGCAGAGGATGGGGAAAGCATTGCAGGATTACATGGGTAATAGGGCAGAGGATGGGGAAGCACTGCAGGATTACATGGGTAATAGGGCAGAGGATGGGGAAGCACTGCAGGATTACATGGGTAATAGGGCAGAGGATGGGGAAGCACTGCAGGATTACATGGGTAATAGGGCAGAGGATGAGGAAAGCACTGCAGGATTACATGGGTAATAGGGCAGAGGATGGGGAAGCACTGCAGGATTACATGGGTAATAGGCAGAGAATGGGAAAGCACTGCAGGATTACATGGGTAATAGGCAGAGGATGGGAAAGCACTGCAGGATTACATGGGTAATAGGGCAGAGGATGGGAAAGCACTGCAGGATTACATGGGTAATAGGGCAGAGGATGGGAAAGCACTGCAGGATTACATGGGTAATAGGGCAGAGGATGGGAAGCACTGCAGGATTACATGGGTAATAGGGCAGAGGATGGGAAAGCACTGCAGGATTACATGGGTAATAGGGCAGAGGATGGGGAAGCACTGCAGGATTACATGGGTAATAGGGCAGAGGATGGGAAAGCACTGCAGGATTACATGGGTAATAGGGCAGAGGATGGGGAAGCACTGCAGGGTTACATGGGTAATAGGGCAGAGGATGGGGAAAGCACTGCAGGATTACATGGGTAATAGGGGCAGAGGAAGGGAAAGCACTGCAGGATTACATGGGTAATAGGGCAGAGGATGGGGAAGCGCTGCAGGATTACATGGGTAATAGGGCAGAGGATGGGGAAGCACTGCAGGATTACATGGGTAATAGGGCAGAGGATGGGAAAGCACTGCGGATTACATGGGTAATAGGGCAGAGGATGAGGAAAGCACTGCAGGATTACATGGGTAATAGGGCAGAGGATGAGGAAAGCACTGCAGGATTACATGGGTAATAGGGCAGAGGATGGGGAAACACTGCAGGATTACATGGGTAATAGGGCAGAGGATGGGGGAAAGCACTGCAGGATTACATGGGTAATAGGGCAGAGGATGAGGAAAGCACTGCAGGATTACATGGGTAATAGGGCAGAGGATGGGGAAGCACTGCAGGATTACAAGTGTAGCGATGTGTTAAAGTTTACTGTGGCAGTACCCATTTTTGGCCACAAGATGGAGACAATCACGATTAAAGACCCTGGACACTCGAACTACATGTCCCGGCATGCTTTGCGAAGAAACAGGAAGTGGGTGGGTTTGTGGAGACGCTGTACATCCTGCACCTCGTGGAGAACAGGCAGAGCGCGCCAGGGAGCAGAGGAGAGTGGATGCACACACAGAGAAGGAGAGACCAAAAGATAGGCCGGAGCGCAGACAGAGTGGATCGGGCCTTAGGATTGGGCTCACCCAGCCTTGCGGGAGACAGACATCACCATCTAATATTTATCCGAGTGCAGTGCTGAGGGAGAGAAGACCCTCGAGTAAGGAGTACCGCGGTCGATTGAAGCGGGAGCAGGCGGTAAGCTGGCTGAGTCGCGGCTGACAGACAGAAGGCCCAGACAACAGATCCGGTGGTCGTCGTCCCCAGTCACATCGAGCGGAAGAGACGTCCTGGGTCAGCGGAACCTCAAGCTTGCGCTGGATGGGTGAGAGGCCCCCAAGGCCGTATGTAAATAAGAGCGTACGCTGCTGTTTTCCTTTCTAAAACCCACAGGCCCCACTGACTAGTCGAAGACATCATTAAAGTAAACTCACTGGCCAGTTTGAAAAGTACCCGGGTACCCTACACACACACGAATACACACCACTTCATGTTCTGGGACTTAACCTGTGCAGGACTCAGTTTCCTTTTCCGAATCGGGACAAGGGGGCAAAGTTAAAGTTACATTCTGAACGATTTTTCCTTTTTTGTTCCCGCTGCGCGTTTTACCGTGATACGAGAACTGTGTATTTTATTGTGTCCCGCTACGCGGTTTTTCCTCGAATTTCGTATCTTTTAATTTTCTGCTCGGTCGGGGTTTTTTCCGAAAATACGAAGCCCTCGTGTTTTCGTTTTCTTTTACCGCTACGCGTTTATCGTGTTACGAAAGTACTGTAAATCTTCCTGCATATACCGGTGTCTCAAGAGCTGCAAACCTTTTTAGTAACCTTTTAACTTGTAAAACTTACAGCGTGTTGGAGTATATTTATTCCCTAGTGCGGGGAGACTGACCCGTGGTTCATTTTCAGCGGCTCCTCCGGGAGTGAGCGCTACACATGGGTAATAGGGCAGAGGATGGGGAAGCACTGCAGGATTACATGGGTAATAGGGCAGAGGATGGGGGAAAGCACTGCAGGATTACATGGGTAATAGGGCAGAGGATGAGGAAAGCACTGCAGGATTACATGGGTAATAGGGCAGAGGATGGGGAAAGCACTGCAGGATTACATGGGTAATAGGGCAGAGGATGGGGAAGCACTGCAGGATTACATGGGTAATAGGGCAGAGGATGAGGAAAGCACTGCAGGATTACATGGGTAATAGGGCAGAGGATGAGGAAAGCACTGCAGGATTACATGGGTAATAGGGCAGAGGATGGGAAAGCACTGCAGGATTACATGGGTAATAGGGCAGAGGATGGGAAGCACTGCAGGATTACATGGGTAATAGGGCAGAGGATGGGGAAGCACTGCAGGATTACATGGGTAATAGGGCAGAGGATGGGGAAGCACTGCAGGATTACATGGGTAATAGGGCAGAGGATGGGGAAAGCACTGCAGGATTACATGGGTAATAGGGCAGAGGATGGGGAAAGCACTGCAGGATTACATGGGTAATAGGGCAGAGGATGGGGAAAGCACTGCAGGATTACATGGGTAATAGGGCAGAGGATGGGAAAGCACTGCAGGATTACATGGGTAATAGGGCAGAGGATGGGAAAGCACTGCAGGATTACATGGGTAATAGGGCAGAGGATGGGGAAGCACTGCAGGATTACATGGGTAATTGGGCAGAGGATGGGGAAGCACTGCAGGATTACATGGGTAATAGGGCAGAGGATGGGGAAGCACTGCAGGATTACATGGGTAATAGGGCAGAGGATGGGGAAAGCACTGCCGGATTACATGGGTAATAGGGCAGAGGATGGGGAAAGCACTGCAGGATTACATGGGTAATAGGGCAGAGGATGGGAAAGCACTGCAGGATTACATGGGTAATAGGGCAGAGGATGGGGAAGCACTGCAGGATTACATGGGTAATAGGGCAGAGGATGGGGAAAGCACTGCAGGATTACATGGGTAATAGGGCAGAGGATGGGGGAAGCACTGCAGGATTACATGGGTAATAGGGCAGAGGATGGGAAAGCACTGCCGGATTACATGGGTAATAGGGCAGAGGATGGGAAAGCACTGCAGGATTACATGGGTAATAGGGCAGAGGATGAGGAAAGCACTGCAGGATTACATGGGTAATAGGGCAGAGGATGAGGAAAGCACTGCAGGATTACATGGGTAATAGGGCAGAGGATGGGGAAGCACTGCAGGATTACATGGGTAATAGGGCAGAGGATGGGGAAAGCACTGCAGGATTACATGGGTAATAGGGCAGAGGATGGGGAAGCACTGCAGGATTACATGGGTAATAGGGCAGAGGATGGGGAAGCACTGCAGGATTACATGGGTAATAGGGCAGAGGATGGGAAAGCACTGCAGGATTACATGGGTAATAGGGCAGAGGATGGGAAAGCACTGCAGGATTACATGGGTAATAGGGCAGAGGATGGGAAAGCACTGCAGGATTACATGGGTAATAGGGCAGAGGATGGGAAAGCACTGCAGGATTACATGGGTAATAGGGCAGAGGATGGGGAAAGCACTGCAGGATTACATGGGTAATAGGGCAGAGGATGGGGAAGCACTGCAGGATTACATGGGTAATAGGGCAGAGGATGGGGAAGCACTGCAGGATTACATGGGTAATAGGGCAGAGGATGGGGAAAGCACTGCAGGATTACATGGGTAATAGGGCAGAGGATGGGAAAGCACTGCAGGATTACATGGGTAATAGGGCAGAGGATGGGAAGCACTGCAGGATTACATGGGTAATAGGGCAGAGGATGGGAAAGCACTGCAGGATTACATGGGTAATAGGGCAGAGGATGGAAAAAGCACTGCAGGATTACATGGGTAATAGGGCAGAGGATGGGGGAAGCACTGCAGGATTACATGGGTAATAGGGCAGAGGATGGGGAAGCACTGCAGGATTACATGGGTAATAGGGCAGAGGCTTTCCCATCCTCTGCAGGATTACATGTAATAGGGCAGCTTGGGGATCCTCTGCAGGATTACATGTAATAGGGCAGCTTGGGAAGCACTGCAGGATTACATGGGTAATAGGCAGAGGATGGGGAAGCACTGCAGGATTACATGGTAATAGGGCAGAGGATGGGGAAGCACTGCAGGATTACATGTAATAGGGCAGAGGATGGGGAAGCCTCTGCAGGATTACATGGGTAATAGGGCAGAGCTTGGGGATCCTCTGCCCTATTACATGGTAATACCTGGCAGTGCTTTCCCCAATCACTGCAGGATTACATGGGTAATAGGGCAGTGCTTTCTCGTGTTACGAAAGTTACTGTAAATCTTCCTGCATATAACCGTGTCTAAGGCACTGCAAAACCTTTTTTAGTAAAGCCTTTTAAATTGTAAAACTTACAGCGTGTTGGAGTATATTATTCCTTAGTGCGGGGAGACTGACCGTGGGTTCATTTTAAGCGGCTCCTCCGGAGAAGAGCGCTAACATGGGTAATAGGGCAGAGGATGGGGAAGCACTGCAGGATTACATGGGTAATAGGGCAGAGGATGGGGAAAGCACTGCAGGATTACATGGGTAATAGGGCAGAGGATGGGGAAAGCACTGCAGGATTACATGGGTAATAGGGCAGAGGATGGGGAAAGCACTGCAGGATTACATGGGTAATAGGGCAGAGGATGGGGAAAGCACTGCAGGATTACATGGGTAATAGGGCAGAGGATGGGGAAAGCACTGCAGGATTACATGGGTAATAGGGCAGAGGATGGGGAAAGCACTGCAGGATTACATGGGTAATAGGGCAGAGGATGGGGAAAGCACTGCAGGATTACATGGGTAATAGGGCAGAGGATGGGGGAAGCACTGCAGGATTACATGGGTAATAGGGCAGAGGATGGGAAAGCACTGCAGGATTACATGGGTAATAGGGCAGAGGATGGGGAAGCACTGCAGGATTACATGGGTAATAGGGCAGAGGATGGGGAAAGCACTGCAGGATTACATGGGTAATAGGGCAGAGGAGGGGAAAGCACTGCAGGATTACATGGGTAATAGGGCAGAGGATGGGAAAGCACTGCAGGATTACATGGGTAATAGGGCAGAGGATGGGGAAAGCACTGCAGGATTACATGGGTAATAGGGCAGAGGATGGGGAAGCACTGCAGGATTACATGGGTAATAGGGCAGAGGATGGGAAAGCACTGCAGGATTACATGGGTAATAGGGCAGAGGATGGGGAAGCACTGCAGGATTACATGGGTAATAGGGCAGAGGATGGGGAAGCACTGCAGGATTACATGGGTAATAGGGCAGAGGATGGGGAAAGCACTGCAGGATTACATGGGTAATAGGGCAGAGGATGGGGAAGCACTGCAGGATTACATGGGTAATAGGGCAGAGGATGGGGAAAGCACTGCAGGATTACATGGGTAATAGGGCAGAGGATGGGAAAGCACTGCAGGATTACATGGGTAATAGGGCAGAGGATGGGGAAGCACTGCAGGATTACATGGGTAATAGGGCAGAGGATGGGGAAAGCACTGCAGGATTACATGGGTAATAGGGCAGAGGATGGGGAAGCACTGCAGGATTACATGGGTAATAGGGCAGAGGATGGGAAGCACTGCAGGATTACATGGGTAATAGGGCAGAGGATGGGAAAGCACTGCAGGATTACATGGGTAATAGGGCAGAGGATGGGGAAGCACTGCAGGATTACATGGGTAATAGGGCAGAGGATGGGAAGCACTGCAGGATTACATGGGTAATAGGGCAGAGGATGGGGAAGCTGCAGGATTACATGGGTAATTGGGCAGAGGATGGGGAAGCTGCAGGATTACATGGGTAATTGGGCAGAGGATGGGGAAAGCACTGCAGGATTACATGGGTAATAGGGCAGAGGATGGGGAAAGCACTGCAGGATTACATGGATAATAGGGCAGAGGATGGGGAAAGCACTGCAGGATTACATGGGTAATAGAGGCAGAGGATGGGGAAAGCACTGCAGGATTACATGGGTAATAGGGCAGAGGATGGGGAAGCACTGCAGGATTACATGGGTAATAGGGCAGAGGATGGGAAAGCACTGCAGGATTACATGGGTAATAGGGCAGAGGATGGGGAAGCACTGCAGGATTACATGGGTAATAGGGCAGAGGATGGGGAAGCACTGCAGGATTACATGGGTAATAGGGCAGAGGATGGGAAAGCACTGCAGGATTACATGGGTAATAGGGCAGAGGATGGGAAGCACTGCAGGATTACATGGGTAATAGGGCAGAGGATGGGGAAAGCACTGCAGGATTACATGGGTAATAGGGCAGAGGATGGGGAAAGCACTGCAGGATTACATGGGTAATAGGGCAGAGGATGGGGAAGCACTGCAGGATTACATGGGTAATAGGGCAGAGGATGGGAAAGCACTGCAGGATTACATGGGTAATAGGGCAGAGGATGGGGAAGCACTGCAGGATTACATGGGTAATAGGGCAGAGGATGGGAAAGCACTGCAGGATTACATGGGTAATAGGGCAGAGGATGGGGAAGCACTGCAGGATTACATGGGTAATAGGGCAGAGGATGGGGAAGCACTGCAGGATTACATGGGTAATAGGGCAGAGGATGGGGAAGCACTGCAGGATTACATGGGTAATAGGGCAGAGGATGGGGAAGCACTGCAGGATTACATGGGTAATAGGGCAGAGGATGGGGAAGCACTGCAGGATTACATGGGTAATAGGGCAGAGGATGGGGAAGCACTGCAGGATTACATGGGTAATAGGGCAGAGGATGGGGAAAGCACTGCAGGATTACATGGGTAATAGGGCAGAGGATGGGGGAAGCACTGCAGGATTACATGGGTAATAGGGCAGAGGATGGGGAAAGCACTGCAGGATTACATGGGTAATAGGGCAGAGGATGGGGGAAGCACTGCAGGATTACATGGGTAATAGGGCAGAGGATGGGGGAAGCACTGCAGGATTACATGGGTAATAGGGCAGAGGATGGGGAAAGCACTGCAGGATTACATGGGTAATAGGGCAGAGGATGGGAAGCACTGCAGGATTACATGGGTAATAGGGCAGAGGATGGGGAAAGCACTGCAGGATTACATGGGTAATAGGGCAGAGGATGGGGAAGCACTGCAGGATTACATGGGTAATAGGGCAGAGGATGGGGAAAGCACTGCAGGATTACATGGGTAATAGGGCAGAGGATGGGGAAGCACTGCAGGATTACATGGGTAATAGGGCAGAGGATGGGGAAAGCACTGCAGGATTACATGGGTAATAGGGCAGAGGATGGGGAAGCACTGCAGGATTACATGGGTAATAGGGCAGAGGATGGGGAAAGCACTGCAGGATTACATGGGTAATAGGGCAGAGGATGGGAAAGCACTGCAGGATTACATGGGTAATAGGGCAGAGGATGGGGAAGCACTGCAGGATTACATGGGTAATAGGGCAGAGGATGGGGAAAGCACTGCAGGATTACATGGGTAATAGGGCAGAGGATGGGAAAGCACTGCAGGATTACATGGGTAATAGGGCAGAGGATGGGGGAAGCACTGCAGGATTACATGGGTAATAGGGCAGAGGAGGGGAAAGCACTGCAGGATTACATGGGTAATAGGGCAGAGGATGGGGAAAGCACTGCAGGATTACATGGGTAATAGGGCAGAGGATGGGGAAGCACTGCAGGATTACATGGGTAATAGGGCAGAGGATGGGAAAGCACTGCAGGATTACATGGGTAATAGGGCAGAGGATGGGAAAGCACTGCAGGATTACATGGGTAATAGGGCAGAGGATGGGAAAGCACTGCAGGATTACATGGGTAATAGGGCAGAGGATGGGAAAGCACTGCAGGATTACATGGGTAATAGGGCAGAGGATGGGGAAGCACTGCAGGATTACATGGGTAATAGGGCAGAGGATGGGAAGCACTGCAGGATTACATGGGTAATAGGGCAGAGGATGGGGAAGCACTGCAGGATTACATGGGTAATAGGGCAGAGGATGGGGGAAGCACTGCAGGATTACATGGGTAATAGGGCAGAGGATGGGGAAAGCACTGCAGGATTACATGGGTAATAGGGCAGAGGATGGGGAAGCACTGCAGGATTACATGGGTAATAGGGCAGAGGATGGGGAAGCACTGCAGGATTACATGGGTAATAGGGCAGAGGATGGGGAAGCACTGCAGGATTACATGGGTAATAGGGCAGAGGATGGGAAGCACTGCAGGATTACATGGGTAATAGGGCAGAGGATGGGAAAGCACTGCAGGATTACATGGGTAATAGGGCAGAGGATGGGGAAGCACTGCAGGATTACATGGGTAATAGGGCAGAGGATGGGGAAGCACTGCAGGATTACATGGGTAATAGGGCAGAGGATGGGAAAGCACTGCAGGATTACATGGGTAATAGGGCAGAGGATGGGGAAGCACTGCAGGATTACATGGGTAATAGGGCAGAGGATGGGGAAAGCACTGCAGGATTACATGGGTAATAGGGCAGAGGATGGGGAAGCACTGCAGGATTACATGGGTAATAGGGCAGAGGATGGGGAAAGCACTGCAGGATTACATGGGTAATAGGGCAGAGGATGGGGAAGCACTGCAGGATTACATGGGTAATAGGGCAGAGGATGGGGAAGCACTGCAGGATTACATGGGTAATAGGGCAGAGGATGGGAAGGCACTGCAGGATTACATGGGTAATAGGGCAGAGGATGGGGAAAGCACTGCAGGATTACATGGGTAATAGGGCAGAGGATGGGGAAGCACTGCAGGATTACATGGGTAATAGGGCAGAGGATGGGGAAAGCACTGCAGGATTACATGGGTAATAGGGCAGAGGATGGGGGAAGCACTGCAGGATTACATGGGTAATAGGGCAGAGGATGGGGAAAGCACTGCAGGATTACATGGGTAATAGGGCAGAGGATGGGGAAAGCACTGCAGGATTACATGGGTAATAGGGCAGAGGATGGGGAAGCACTGCAGGATTACATGGGTAATAGGGCAGAGGATGGGAAAGCACTGCAGGATTACATGGGTAATAGGGCAGAGGATGGGAAAGCACTGCAGGATTACATGGGTAATAGGGCAGAGGATGGAAAGCACTGCAGGATTACATGGGTAATAGGGCAGAGGATGGGGAAGCACTGCAGGATTACATGGGTAATAGGGCAGAGGATGGGGAAGCACTGCAGGATTACATGGGTAATAGGGCAGAGGATGGGGAAAGCACTGCAGGATTACATGGGTAATAGGGCAGAGGATGGGGAAGCACTGCAGGATTACATGGGTAATAGGGCAGAGGATGGGGAAGCACTGCAGGATTACATGGGTAATAGGGCAGAGGATGGGGAAAGCACTGCAGGATTACATGGGTAATAGGGCAGAGGATGGGGAAGCACTGCAGGATTACATGGGTAATAGGGCAGAGGATGGGGAAGCACTGCAGGATTACATGGGTAATAGGGCAGAGGATGGGGAAAGCACTGCAGGATTACATGGGTAATAGGGCAGAGGATGGGGAAGCACTGCAGGATTACATGGGTAATAGGGCAGAGGATGGGAAAGCACTGCAGGATTACATGGGTAATAGGGGAAAGCACTGCAGGATTACATGGGTAATAGGGCAGAGGATGGGGAAAGCACTGCAGGATTACATGGGTAATAGGGCAGAGGATGGGGAAAGCACTGCAGGATTACATGGGTAATAGGGCAGAGGATGGGGAAGCACTGCAGGATTACATGGGTAATAGGGCAGAGGATGGGGAAGCACTGCAGGATTACATGGGTAATAGGGCAGAGGATGGGAAAGCACTGCAGGATTACATGGGTAATAGGGCAGAGGATGGGGAAGCACTGCAGGATTACATGGGTAATAGGGCAGAGGATGGGAAAGCACTGCAGGATTACATGGGTAATAGGGCAGAGGATGGGAAAGCACTGCAGGATTACATGGGTAATAGGGCAGAGGATGGGGAAAGCACTGCAGGATTACATGGGTAATAGGGCAGAGGATGGGGAAAGCACTGCAGGATTACATGGGTAATAGGGCAGAGGATGGGGAAGCACTGCAGGATTACATGGGTAATAGGGCAGAGGATGGGGAAGCACTGCAGGATTACATGGGTAATAGGGCAGAGGATGGGGAAGCACTGCAGGATTACATGGGTAATAGGGCAGAGGATGGGGAAGCACTGCAGGATTACATGGGTAATAGGGCAGAGGATGGAAGCACTGCAGGATTACATGGGTAATAGGGCAGAGGATGGGAAAGCACTGCAGGATTACATGGGTAATAGGGCAGAGGATGGGAAGCACTGCAGGATTACATGGGTAATAGGGCAGAGGATGGGGAAAGCACTGCAGGATTACATGGGTAATAGGGCAGAGGATGGGGAAGCACTGCAGGATTACATGGGTAATAGGGCAGAGGATGGGGAAGCACTGCAGGATTACATGGGTAATAGGGCAGAGGATGGGGAAGCACTGCAGGATTACATGGGTAATAGGGCAGAGGATGGGGAAAGCACTGCAGGATTACATGGGTAATAGGGCAGAGGATGGGAAAGCACTGCAGGATTACATGGGTAATAGGGCAGAGGATGGGAAGCACTGCAGGATTACATGGGTAATAGGGCAGAGGATGGGAAAGCACTGCAGGATTACATGGGTAATAGGGCAGAGGATGGAAAAGCACTGCAGGATTACATGAGTCATAGGGCAGAGGATGGGGAAGCACTGCAGGATTACATGGGTAATAGGGCAGAGGATGGGGAAGCACTGCAGGATTACATGGGTAATAGGGCAGAGGATGGGGAAAGCACTGCAGGATTACATGGGTAATAGGGCAGAGGATGGGGAAGACTGCAGGATTACATGGGTAATAGGGCAGAGGATGGGGAAGCACTGCAGGATTACATGGGTAATAGGGCAGAGGATGGGGAAAGCACTGCAGGATTACATGGGTAATAGGGCAGAGGATGGGGAAAGCACTGCAGGATTACATGGGTAATAGGGCAGAGGATGGGAAAGCACTGCAGGATTACATGGGTAATAGGGCAGAGGATGGGGAAAGCACTGCAGGATTACATGGGTAATAGGGGAGAAAGCACTGCAGGATTACATGGGTAATAGGGCAGAGGATGGGGAAAGCACTGCAGGATATACATGGGTAATAGGGCAGAGGATGGGGAAAGCACTGCAGGATTACATGGGTAATAGGGCAGAGGATGGGGAAGCACTGCAGGATTACATGGGTAATAGGGCAGAGGATGGGGAAAGCACTGCAGGATAACATGGGTAATAGGGCAGAGGATGGGGAAAGCACTGCAGGATTACATGGGTGAGGAATGAGGTGTTATCCGTCTGCGTTGTGCTCACAATCTGACCCCTGCAGATTGATGGCGTCAGGCCTGACTACGAGTGTCATGGCACTCGGCGTCTCGAGCGGCGCCTGAGATGACCCTGGCGTTACTTGGCGAGATGGTGCTGCCAAATTAAGTTGACCCGTTCTGCGTAGTGGGGAGCTAGGAGACCGCAGAGTGTCTCCTGCACTGTGATTTTATCGATGAAATGACGACACCAACGGGGCTGTATCTTCAAGTCAAACGTAGTTGAACTGACTTTTTACTCAAATGGGACACGCATTTAAACATCTCACAAACAAAGGAGACTGCCAGGCTTGAATGGGAACTCAATTTGCATACAATGGCATGCTTGCATCATCAGATTACACACACAACACAGCTAATGTACACAGAGATTAGCATACAATTGAATTTCAACACAGCCTTTCACTCCTAGCAACCAAGGGAAATATATACCTTAAATGCATCACACAATTACACATCTGAATCCACACTCATACAATACAGGATACATGGTAATATCACACCAATAAAACCACATCTAGAAAAGGTATAACTGTTCATTTCAACACGCAACCGAAGAGTCTCAAACAAAGAAAAAAGGTCTTTGATGTCCCAGGCTGTTAGTTTCAGGGGCTCGCTGGTCAGAGCCCCTATGTCCATTCCATGACAATGGGTAATAGGGCAGAGGATGGGGAAAGCACTGCAGGATTACATGGGTAATAGGGCAGAGGATGGGGAAAGCACTGCAGGATTACATGGGTAATAGGGCAGAGGATGGGGAAAGCACTGCAGGATTACATGGGTAATAGGGCAGAGGATGGGAAAGCACTGCAGGATTACATGGGTAATAGGGCAGAGGATGGGGAAAGCACTGCAGGATTACATGGGTAATAGGGCAGAGGATGGGGAAAGCACTGCAGGATTACATGGGTAATAGGGCATAGGATGGGGAAGCACTGCAGGATTACATGGGTAATAGGGCAGAGGATGGGGAAAGCACTGCAGGATTACATGGGTAATAGGGCAGAGGATGGGGAAAGCATGAAAGGTATTTTAATATGATAGGTAGTTTTTAATTTTTGCATTAGTGTGAAATCCCCCCTCCTTTTTCCAGCATGGTGTCTGTTCAATTTCGTTTCCTCTCGAGGCTAGTCAGCGGGGTGATGGAAATAGATATCCTGTGTTGACTTAGAATGCCCGCGAAATCTTTCTTACATGATGTAGAAATGTATCTGCTCTGATTGGTTGTTGTATCACATTCCTATGTTGGGAGTGAAAACTGCAGGAAGTTTTTATGTATGTATAACGAACATTTCTATTGGATGTTGAAACAATAAACCAATCTGACAGACCACGGACTGATCAGATGCTAATCTGCCATATCTCGGTGTGGTTGGGTCTGTCGTCTCCTCTGATCAGAGTCGCACAGCGCCTTACTTCATTTTTGATATATAAGAAGAAACTTGAAAAAGGTTTATGGTAATTATAATGGAAATTAGAACTTAACAGTTGGATTTAATAATTCAATTGTCTGATATGATTTATTTCATGTTAAACAATTGCCTATATAGATAAAATAATTTTTGCTTCCATGGGAGGCTGTCTGTGAGAGCCACTGTGTTGTTGTAGGACGCTGTGTTTGTTTTTCTTTGTTGTTTATCTTAACTCGCCTGATAGAGAACTGTTAATGAGCGGTGACTCACTCGTTATGTTGATGTACCCTGATGAGGTTCTGGTGCTGAGTATTCGTTATGTCACTCACCCGGGAAACTGAAAGATGTTTCTAGCGTTGAGTAAATGTGTGTGTCTTTGTGTCCATAGTGTAGCTCTATTGTGTTCTGGAGTTCTGGCTCCTAGCATTTTTATTTTAATTGATTAGATTTTGATTTAGAAACATAGAAAAATGTCGGCAGATAAGAACCTTTCGGCCCATCTAGTCTGCCCAATTACATGGATACTTTACCTGGATTTATCTTTTGTTTAGGATAGCCTTATGCCTATCCCATGCCTGCTTAAATTCAATTACTGTTTTGGCCTCTACCACTTCAACTGGAAGACTGTTCCATGTATCCACCACCCTCTCAGTAAAATAATGCTTCCTGATGTTACTTTTATACATAATATATGATTTCTTCTTGTATATCGAATAATTTTATCTCCCATTGAGAGACAGTTTTTTCTTTTTCCTCTTAATTTTTTATTTTTATTTTCTTGCGCGCTGCTGCCATTTTTTCTTTATTTTTTTGGCGGCATGTGTTTGCGCGCTGATTCTAAAGGATTTTGCTAACCGTTTTTTTCTTTCAGATTGCATGTTTGTTTTGTTTTATATTTTATTTTGTTTTCTGGCCATTGATTGCGTCTGTTTATTTAAATGTTTGTCTTTACTAACTATTAATATATGCGTTTATCTTTGATGTTTTGTATTTCGGAGTTTTGATATTATGTTTTTTCATATGTAATTTATGTATAGGGACTGCTCTTAGAACGGGTTGCTTTGTTTCAGTCTTTACTGCCTTGCCTCGTGTAAAAAAAAAAAAAAAGGCACAGGAAATGGAGACAATAGGGCTTTACTTTTACAGTGACTTGTACCGGCTGGGTGGAGTAGAGGTAATGTCACCGCTCTGCATGGAGAGAGCCTGTGGAGTCATGGGTTCGATCCCAGCGAGCAACCTCTCCAGTAAGTGTCCTTGGCAAGACACCTAACGGTACATACTCGCCACCCAGGACATACTTGAAAACGAGAGAAATCTCAATGTATCCTTCCTGGTAAAATCCTTTCACAAAAAAAAAAAAAAGCGCCTGCTAACTTTCTTTCTCATACATTCATTTTTTCTCTCTTTGTTTTTTTTTTATTTGATTAAAAAAAACTCTTTATTTGTAATGTATAATGTGTTTGTATAAGGACTTTTTTTCTTTGAATGCTAGTAGTCTTTTAGCAGTGCAAGTTGGATAATGGAATATGTAGTTATTTTTGTTGTTCTGTGAGTATCTATTTGGGATAATTGAACAGTATATACAAATGACATGTGTCTAATGCCTTGAAAGACTGTAGTAGCAGTTGAATTCTGGAGCTATTAGTGCTTTATAAAACTGTAACTGTAACTGTTGTGGAATGGGCGCGGTTTGAGTGCTTCGGCGTGCGTACAGTAGTGGAACAAAAGAAAGTAATTATGGGAGCTGATTTACTGTAAATGGATTATAAATTGATGTATGATATATATATAAAAAAAGTAGCGTATCAAGGTGATGGGCTCAAAGTTGTACATTTTTCCAAAGAGAGGCGTGGTCGGTTATTTTCCTCTGGTCTTTGTTTGAGTCCAGCACTAAGGGATTGACCGCACCTTAATATAGGTTATATGTTTTTGCCAAAATGGCTGACTGAGATCATTTACAGTGTTTGTAACTTGTATAATGGAATATATATGAAGGGTTCATGTTTAGTTGTTTGGAATCTAAGAGGATGAAGTGATATAAAGCTGAAGGATTTGAGTGAAAGTTTAAAGGAAAGCGCCTACAGGTTTAGTAGCGCTGTACAAAGGAATTTAGGCATATTTCAAATAAGAGAAGGTGTTTTTTTGGTTTTATTTTAGTTGACTAAGGGAGATGGAAGGTTGTAGTTTGGTATCTGAGTATTGTTTGATTGTTTTCTTTTTCTGCAGTGGTAGCCAGATGTCTAGTATTATTTTTTTTTGCTGTCTGAGGTTTTTGTCTTTTGGTGTGAAGTGCAATAGCGTATAACTTTGCCTCCATTGAATATTCTTGGAGGGAATAAAACAGGTTGTAAAATAGCTGCACAAACACCTCACATTTGAATGTTTGTTTTTAACCAATATCCTTAATAAAGATTATTGATGTTTATTAAGAATCTTTTTCTCTGAGTTTCCTCTGAGAACTTTGTGCTAATTAACGCGTCAAGTTTTAAACACGCCCTTCTATACTTTCTTTCCCAGTTCATGATATTTTTGTTGTGTTTTTTTTTTTTTTTTGAATTGAAGTTCACATTATTTTCCTAGTCTCCTCCATTTTGTCTCACTCATGACCCCTCCTCTCCTCCGTGTTGTCTCACTCATGACCACTCCTTTTCTTTGTGTCCAAAAAATGTGTTGCATTTTTTTTCTCCATTTTAAAAGTATTTTAACCATATGAATTTTAAAGTTTTTGACAGGTTAATAATACATTTTTTTCCCAAGTTTTTACTTTAGGTGAAAATTACCCATGCAAGCCAACTTTACTCAAGCTGGATGGAAGATTATGTGATACCAATATTGATAAAGCTGTTGGAATTGAAGGAAATTTACTCAAACACATTATCATTTCACATTGCAATGTTACATCAACTGGATAATAAGGAATTATCAGACACCAGGCAATAAAACAATCCTAATTTATCGACAACTCATCAATAAATCATGTGATTAAAGAAGATCATTGATTTGGAAATAAAACTTAAGACATATCAGTTTTACAAAACTGTTATTTTCAACCAGTAAAACAGAAGACAAAGAAAGAAGATAATGTATTTTTATATTCTGATGTCGTCTAAGTGATAATTATTTTGTGTCTTTTATTATTTTATATTTTATTATTTTTGTTGTTTAGTTACAATCAATATTGTTAAAATTCCCTGACACATTTAGGATTACTGGAGATCACATCCAATTAAAATTAGAGTTAATTAATGTATTTAGGGACATATAATTTAATGCATTTGCATGCATACGTTTCATGACATATATAGTGGTAAATGGAAAGTTTTAATTCGATAAAATTAATGCTGTTTTTATTTTTTTGATTTCATTTGAGGATTGGTGTGTTTTATAACCGCCAGGTTTGTTTCAAAACACCGAACAAGACTGAATAGGATAGTAATTAAAAAATAAAAATAAATTTATATTTAATAAAGGGTGGAGTATGCACTTCGGCTATTTCCCTTTTGAGCCAAAGTTGCGAATATATATTTTTCTCTAACAATGAGTCAGAAGTAGTATAATTTTTTTTATTGCGTGAGGCCGACAGGCTTCGCGGGGACATTTTGAAATTTATTATCTGTGTCTCTTCTTGTGTAAATTAACATTTTTATTGTTTTCGTGCATTTGAGAGTGACAATGAATGAATGGATGTATATGATTACCGGGGTATACCATATTTTCTTTTCTTTTTTATTTTCTTTATTGTTGCTAAAACCATATCACATCATCAAGAAACCTGACAGTCACAATGACTGCATATGGAACGAATCATGGACATTTTGTGTCAAGGTCAAAGGTCACAGGTAATAAGCAACCAGCGCAAAGAGACAGCTTGTTCAGGAGTCCCTATGGTGGGAGCTCTGATGACATTCAATGATTATGCGTCTCAAGCTGGGATGTTAAAAAAAAGACCACACCTTGATCTCGCACTGTGGACTACGGTATTAGGTTATGGAATATTATTTTTTTTATTTAATCCCCTACATAAGTGTGAGAAAGGATTTAATTTGTGAAAATGAGAATGTATTTCTTGAATGTGTGTATGAATGCAGGTGTGTATGCGTTTTGTGGAGTGAAGCTGAACATAGGAAAACACACAGATATAGATCTGACTCATGTTGATTTATTAGATAAATGAACTTTTACATTCAAGTTATTATACTTTTCTTGTTCGGTGAATTAAAATTTTGGGAAATAGGAATAAATAGTTATTTAAGGTCTAGATTAGGTATTTTTGCCTACGCTCCAAATGTGGTTCGCTGGAAGAGTGAATCTAGATAGATAAGTGTATTTTATGCTCATAAAGGGCATCCTTGGGGAATCCTTTTCGTATATCATGTAGGTATTAGGCGAGGATACTATGGCCCCAGGTATAATTAGTTTAATTGTCTAGTTTGTTTCATCCATTTTTGTGATCACGATTGTATATGTGATCAATGAGACGATTGAAAGGTATTTTAATATGATAGGTAGTTTTTAATTTTTGCATTAGTGTGAAATCCCCCCCTCCTTTTTCCAGCATGGTGTCTGTTTAATTTCGTTTCCTCTCGAGGCTAGTCAGCGGGGTGATGGAAATAGATATCCTGTGTTGACTTAGAATGCCCGCGAAATCTTTCTTACATGATGTAGAAATGTATTTGCTCTGATTGGTTGTTGTATCACATTCCTATGTTGGGAGTGAAAACTGCAGGAAGTTTTTATGTATGTATAACGAACATTTCTATTGGATGTTGAAACAATAAACCAATCTGACAGACCACGGACTGATCAGATGCTAATCTGCCATATCTTGGTGTGGTTGGGTCTGTCGTCTCCTCTGATCAGAGTCGCGCAGCGCCTTACTTCATTTTGATATATAAGAAGAAACTTGAAAAAGGTTTATGGTAATTATATTGGAAATTAGAATTTAACAAAGCACTGCAGGATTACATGGTTAATCGGGCAGAGGATGGGGAAAGCACTGCAGGATTATATGGGTAATAGAGCAGAGGATGAGGAAAGCACTGCAGGATTACATGGGTAATAGGGCAGAGGATGGGGGAAGCACTGCAGGATTACATGGGTATTAGGGCAGAGGATGGGGAAGCACTGCAGGATTACATGGGTAATAGGGCAGAGGATGGGAAAGCACTGCAGGATTACATGGGTAATAGGGCAGAGGATGGGGAAAGCACTGCAGGATTACATGGGTAATAGGGCAGAGGATGGGGAAAGCACTGCAGGATTACAGGGGTAATAGGGCAGAGGATGGGGAAAGCACTGAAGGATTACATGGGTAATAGAGCAGAGGATGAGGAAAGCACTGCAGGATTACATGGGTAATAGGGCAGAGGATGGGGAAGCACTGCAGGATTACATGAGTAATAGGGCAGAGGATGGGGAAAGCACTGCAGGATTACATGGGTAAAGGGGCAGAGGATGGGGAAAGCACTGCAGGATTACATGGGTAATAGGGCAGAGGATGGGGAAAGCACTGCAGGATTACATGGGTAATAGGGCAGAGGATGGGGGAAAGCACTGCAGGATTACATGGGTAATAGGGCAGAGGATGGGGAAGCACTGCACGATTACATTGGTAATTGGGAAAAGCACTGCAGGATTACATGGGTAATAGGGCAGAGGATGGGGGAAGCACTGCAGGATTACATGAGTAATAGAGTAGAGGATGGGGAAGCACTGCATGATTACATGGGTAATAGAGCAGAGGAATTTGTGCTTTCTTTCTTGACACTCTGTAACCTGCTTGGCTTAGCAGATGTAGCAGGGCTTTTGTGGCAGATAAACAGTCTTTTTCTGTGGGGGAAGCCAGTAATAAATCATCTACATACTGTAGTAAAACAACTTTGTCTGGCTGAGCATTGAAGGAGAGGAGGTCTTGGCTGAGCGCGCATCCGAAGATCGGGGGCGAGTTTTTGAAACCTTGAGGGAGGCGTGTCCAGGTCATCTGATGGCGCGCTCCCGTGGTAGATTCCTCCCACTGAAATGCAAAAAGGGGCTGGCTTGCTGGAGCCAGTCGGATGCAAAAGAAATCGTCTTTTAAATCAAGCACCGTGTAATATTTTGTATCTCCGGGAATTAATGCCAATAAATTGTATGAATTAGGGCCAGTATACCCACCAGAATGGTGTTTCCAATTAGGACCAGATAGAGAATCAAATAATGAGGGTGGCGGGTGCTACTCAAGCAAGTTCAACTGGACATCATACATCTACACATTTAACACAAAGGAGCAGTCAAATTTTCTATACATACGATGTAGAAAACTCACGAGTGAGTAAGAGGCGGTGATTGCAAAGGTGACAGTTGGGAGGCAGAGTGCACAAGATATGATGAAACGGCTGAGACAACTGATGATAGAGATAGCAAAGGGAACACTACATTTGTCACCATTTATATTGAGAGGGGGGTACCAGGTGTGTTGTGGAAAGGTGTGTTACACATGGGTACCACCAACAATAACGGGAATGTGTTACCTGGCTAAATTGATCCCAATTCAGAGGGTAAGGGGAAAAGACACTAATACAGACACAGCACTCCACCCTAGGTACCCACTGGTGTTTGAAAGACAGAAGAGAGAGATGTTTAGGAAGGTGGATCGAATATGGTCATGGCTGCCGGCATGGACTGGATGGGGAAGAGAATTGATGATAAGAATGAACAGTTATGCCAGTCTGATGGATGAGATTCTGAATAAGACTAGTATGGATATTCAGTTGCTGAATCTGGAGGTGCGTGAGATACGGAAGGTACAGATGATACATGATATGGCACTAGAGCAGATCAGTGCGGCCTTGAATGGATTATGTGAAATGACAATGCATTACGAATGTTGCACCTTCATCAGGAACACCACACACGATGTCCCTGACTATTACCAGGTAATCCAAGATCACCAGGAGAAGGTAGCACAGTTGCAGAACACAGCAAGGAGAATCGCTGCTGAAGGCTGGAATCTACTCCGTGGGTTCGGAGCAATCGGAGAATGGTTCGGATCCATTCTGAGATTCATCTCACAGATTGGATCCATGATTCTGATGATAGTGGTGATCTTGGTCGTAGGGACACTAACGTACCGCATAAGGCTATGTCTATGGCCACTATGCAAGAGAGCACTGACACCCACACAGACACAAAAGATACCACTGATAATCCCACAAGACATGTTCCCAACGAAAATAGGTCCCCTAAAGTATGAGGAACTCAAGAATAATACTAGTGGGGTGTGATGGCTACAAGCATCAGGAAAAAGAACCTGAGGCTTGAGCCAAGGGGGACATGAAGTGGAATCAGGCTGGAAGATGGTCGCCATTATGAGCCAGGCGGCCATCTTGTTCAGAATATTGGTTCACTTGAAATAATTAGGTAGATTTCAGTAGAAACTAGAATGAAGCTTACATAGAAGCAATTAGAATTGAGGAAGATCCAGGCCGCTCTTGGCACGGAGAGACAGGATGACGAATGGATACATCAAGGTCACAAAGGCCTGCAGAGAGACAAAGAGAGCATAGAAACCAGACCATGCCTTATCTGTGACAAATAAACATAGCCTTTAGGGAGGTGGGCACGGCCCAGATTGAGTGCCGCAGCAAATCTCGAACTGTCAGACTAACATGAAGTTTGCCAATTTACGGTCAATGTATGGAATGCCTTTATTATTAACCAAGGGAGGTATTAATCCACGTGGGGTGGGATAAGTGTCCCGGGAGGTGGGCTAATTGGGATGTACCTAATTATGTATTCGGGGTATAAAACCCCTCGTCGGGGTGAGATCGGAGCTCACTCTTTGCAATTTAATCCTGTGTGAGCATTGTGTGACGACACAAATAAAGTTTGCCTTTCCTGAAGAGACTCGTGTTCAGACAATCCTTGCTCGTGTCCGGTCCGGCTTTGTCCCGAGTGAACCTAGCAGATTCCGGTAACACTATAACACTCAGGTGTAAAGGGGTTTTACCTATGTGTGCTTTATCTACATGTATTGCAGATATTCTCCCTTTTTCGATTTTTTTGAAGAATATATATATCACAGGTTGTGTGTGTGTGTGCAGTGTGTAGATTACAGTGTGTGTGTGCAGTGTGTATATATCACAGGATGGGAGTGTGTGTGTGTGTGCAGTGTGTATATCACAGGATGGGATTGTGTGTGTGTGCAGTGTGTATATGACAGGATGGGAGTGTGTGTGTGCAGTGTGTATATCACAGGATGTGAGTGTGTGTGCAGTGTGTATATGACAGTATGGGAGTGTGTGTGTGTGTGTGCAGTGTGTATATGACAGGATGAGAGTGTGTGTGTGCACAGTGTGTATATGACAGGATGGGAGTGTGTGTGTGTGCAGTGTGTATATGACAGGATGGGAGTGGTGTGTATATCACAGGATGGGAGTGTGTGTGTGTGCACAGTGTGTATATCACAGGATGGGAGTGTGTGTGTGTATCACAGGATGGGAGTGTGTGTGTGCAGTTCGTATATCACAGGATGGGAGTGTGTGTGTGCAGCAGGCCCGTCTTTAATATTGATTGGACCCTGGGCAAACATTTTCTTGGGCCCCCCCCCACCAAAAGCCCTGCCCACCGCATAACTACCCAACACTTCCAAGAGCTCCACAGCAATAAAACTCACAGTACTGTGCAATGTGTGTGTATGTGTATGTGTGTGTATCACAGAGCTCTGCTGCAATAGAACTCTCAGCAATGTTCACTGTATGAGCGTATCACAGCTCCAAAGCGATAAAACTCACAGCAATGTGTGGTGTATGAACGTATCAGAGCTGCACAGCAATAAAACTAACAGCATATATGAACGTATCTCAGAGCTCCACAGAAATAACTCACTGTAATGTGTAGCATGTATTCAACCCCCCAGCATATCAATTTATTCACATCCCCCAAGCCCCAGTATATAAATTTATCCCCCTCCAAGCCCCAGTATATAAATTTATTCACCCCCAGGCCCCAATATATCACTTTATTCAACCCCCCCCAGGGCCTACATTGTGTCTCCTCATCTGCCGGCCCTCATCCATTCATCCTGACTCCTGCGAGTAATGGGCTGGCTGAGCGGCTGCTGGCCTCCTCTGTTGTGCTGTGCAGCCACCAGTGAGACGTGCGGGGATGTGCTGCACCTGCGCGACGCCTCGCGTCACGTGGTAGGTACCGAGGGCGGCGCCAATACAGCGTTGAGTGCCGTTCCCAGCCTTGTGTTCGCTGGGAGGCACGCACGCTGCAGCAGCTAGCAGCACGGCCCCTCAGTCAGTCAGATGGTGACGGCAGGCAGGGGGCCCGCAGCGCAGTGTGACAGTCGGACTTCGTGTAAAATCAGCACCGGATTCATACCGGAGTTGAAAATTAACAAGTCGGATTCGGTGATAGGCATTTATGCGGGCCCAAGGGGCAGCTGCTTTGGGCCCCTCAGCAATGACTGGGCCCGGGGCAGCTGCCCCTTTTGCCCCGCGTTAAAGACGGCCCTGGTGTGCAGTGTGTATATCACAGGATGGGAGTGTGTGTGTGTGTGCAGTGTGTATATCACAGGATGGGAGTGTGTGCAGTGTGTATATCACAGGCTGGGAGTGTGTGTGCAGTGTGTATATCACAGGCTGGGAGTGTGTGTGTGCAGTGTATATATCACAGGCTGGGAGTGTGTGTGTGTGTGCAGTGTGTATATCACAGGATGGGAGTGTGTGTGTGTGTGCAGTGTGTATATCACAGGCTGGGAGTGTGTGTGTGCAGTGTGTATATCACAGGATGGGAGTGTGTGTGTGCAGTGTGTATATCACAGGCTGGGAGTGTGTGTGTGTGTGCAGTGTATATCACAGGATGGGAGTGTGTGTGTGCAGTGTGTATATCACAGGCTGGGAGTGTGTGTGTGCAGTGTGTATATCACAGGATGGGAGTGTGTGTGTGTGCAGTGTGTATATCACAGGATGGGAGTGTGTGTGCAGTGTGTATATCACAGGCTGGGAGTGTGTGTGTGTGCAGTGTGTATATCACAGGATGGGAGTGTGTGTGTGCAGTGTGTATATCACAGGCTGGGAGTGTGTGTGTGCAGTGTGTATATCACAGGATGGGAGTGTGTGTGTGCAGTGTGTATATCACAGGATGGGAGTGTGTGTGTGTGTGTGCAGTGTGTAGATCACAGGATGGGAGTGTGTATATCACAGGATGGCAGTGTGTGTGTGCAGTGTGTTTATCACAGGATGGGAGTGTGTGTGTGCAGTGTGTATATCACAGGATGGGAGTGTGTGTGTGCAGTGTGTATATCACAGGCTGGGAGTGTGTGTGTGCAGTGTGTATATCACAGGATGGGAGTGTGTGTGTGCAGTGTGTATATCACAGGATGGGAGTGTGTGTGTGCAGTGTGTATATCACAGGCTGGGAGTGTGTGTGTGCAGTGTGTATATCACAGGCTGGTAGTGTGTGTGTGCAGTGTGTATATCACAGGCTGGGAGTGTGTGTGTGTGCAGTGTGTATATCACAGGCCGGGAGTGTGTGTGTGCAGTGTGTATATCACAGGCTGGGAGTGTGTGTGTGTGTGCAGTGTGTATATCACAGGCTGGGAGTGTGTGTGTGTGCAGTGTGTATATCACAGGATGGGAGTGTGTGTGTGTGCAGTGTGTATATCACAGGCTGGGAGTGTGTGTGTGCAGTGTGTATATCACAGGCTGGGAGTGTGTGTGTGCAGTGTGTATATCACAGGCTGGGAGTGTGTGTGTGTGTGCAGTGTGTATATCACAGGCTGGGAGTGTGTGTGTGCAGTGTGTATATCACAGGCTGGGAGTGTGTGTGAGTGTGCAGTGTGTATATGACAGGATGGGAGTGTGTGTGTGCAGTGTGTATATCACAGGCTGGGAGTGTGTGTGTGTGCAGTGTGTATATCACAGGATGGGAGTGTGTGTGTGTGCAGTGTGTATATCACAGGATGGGAGTGTGTGTGTGTGCAGTGTGTATATCACAGGCTGGGAGTGTGTGTGTGTGCAGTGTGTATATCACAGGATGGGAGTGTGTGTGTGTGCAGTGTGTATATCACAGGATGGGAGTGTGTGTGTGTGCAGTGTGTATATCACAGGCTGGGAGTGTGTGTGTGCAGTGTGTATATCACAGGATGGGAGTGTGTGTGTGTGCAGTGTGTATATCACAGGATGGGAGTGTGTGCAGTGTGTATATCACAGGCTGGGAGTGTGTGTGTGCAGTGTGTATATCACAGGATGGGAGTGTGTATATCACAGGCTGGGAGTGTGTGTGTGTGTGCAGTGTGTATATCACAGGCTGGGAGTGTGTGTGTGCAGTGTATATATCACAGGCTGGGAGTGTGTGTGTGTGTGCAGTGTGTATATCACAGGATGGGAGTGTGTGTGTGTGTGCAGTGTGTATATCACAGGCTGGGAGTGTGTGTGTGCAGTGTGTATATCACAGGATGGGAGTGTGTGTGTGCAGTGTGTATATCACAGGCTGGGAGTGTGTGTGTGTGTGCAGTGTATATCACAGGATGGGAGTGTGTGTGTGCAGTGTGTATATCACAGGCTGGGAGTGTGGTGTGTGTGTGCAGTGTGTATATCACAGGATGGGAGTGTGTGTGTGCAGTGTGTATATCACAGGCTGGGAGTGTGTGTGTGTGCAGTGTGTATATCACAGGATGGGAGTGTGTGTGTGTGCAGTGTGTATATCACAGGATGGGAGTGTGTGTGCAGTGTGTATATCACAGGCTGAGTGTGTGTGTGTGCAGTGTGTATATCACAGGATGGGAGTGTGTGTGCAGTGTGTATATCACAGGATGGGAGTGTGTGTGTGCAGTGTGTATATCACAGGCTGGGAGTGTGTGTGTGCAGTGTGTATATCACAGGCTGGGAGTGTGTGTGCAGTGTGTATATCACAGGATGAGTGTGTGTGTGTGTGTGCAGTGTGTAGATCACAGGATGGGAGTGTGTATATCACAGGATGGCAGTGTGTGTGTGCAGTGTGTTTATCACAGGATGGGAGTGTGTGTGCAGTGTGTATATCACATGATGGGAGTGTGTGTGTGCAGTGTGTATATCACAGGCTGGGAGTGTGTGTGTGCAGTGTGTATATCACAGGATGGGAGTGTGTGTGTGCAGTGTATATATCACAGGATGGGAGTGTGTGTGTGCAGTGTGTATATCACAGGCTGGGAGTGTGTGTGTGTGCAGTGTGTATATCACAGGCTGGGAGTGTGTGTGTGCAGTGTGTATATCACAGGCTGGGAGTGTGTGTGTGTGGCAGTGTGTATATCACAGGCCGGGAGTGTGTGTGTGCAGTGTGTATATCACAGGCTGGGAGTGTGTGTGTGTGTGCAGTGTGTATATCACAGGCTGGGAGTGTGTGTGTGTGCAGTGTGTATATCACAGGATGGGAGTGTGTGTGTGTGCAGTGTGTATATCACAGGCTGGGAGTGTGTGTGTGCAGTGTGTATATCACAGGCTGGGAGTGTGTGTGTGCAGTGTGTATATCACAGGCTGGGAGTGTTGTGTTGTGTGCAGTGTGTATATCACAGGCTGGGAGTGTGTGTGTGCAGTGTGTATATCACAGGCTGGGAGTGTGTGTGAGTGTGCAGTGTGTATATGACAGGATGGGAGTGTGTGTGTGCAGTGTGTATATCACAGGCTGGGAGTGTGTGTGTGTGCAGTGTGTATATCACAGGATGGGAGTGTGTGTGTGTGCAGTGTGTATATCACAGGATGGGAGTGTGGTGTGTGCAGTGTGTATATCACAGGCTGGGAGTGTGTGGTGTGTGCAGTGTGTATATCACAGGATGGGAGTGTGTTGTGTGCAGTGTGTATATCACAGGATGGGAGTGTGTGTGTGTGCAGTGTGTATATCACAGGCTGGAGTGTGTGTGTGCAGTGTGTATATCACAGGATGGGAGTGTGTGTGTGTGCAGTGTGTATATCACAGGATGGGAGTGTGTGTGTGTGCAGTGTGTATATCACAGGATGGGAGTGTGTGTGTGCAGTGTGTATATCACAGGCTGGGAGTGTGTGTGTGTGCAGTGTGTATATCACAGGATGGGAGTGTGTGTGTGTGCAGTGTGTATATCACAGGCTGGGAGTGTGTGTGTGCAGTGTGTATATCACAGGCTGGGAGTGTGTGTGTGTGTGAGTGTGTTATACAGGATGGGAGTGTGTGTGTGTGCAGTGTGTATATCACAGGCTGGGAGTGTGTGTGTGTGCAGTGTGTATATCACAGGCTGGGAGTGTGTGTGTGTGCAGTGTGTATATCACAGGATGGGAGTGTGTGTGTGTGCAGTGTATATATCACAGGCTGGGAGTGTGTGTGTGTGCAGTGTGTATATCACAGGCTGGGAGTGTGTGTGTGTGCAGTGTGTATATCACAGGATGGGAGTGTGTGTGTGCAGTGTGTATATCACAGGATGGGAGTGTGTGTGTGTGCAGTGTGTATATCACAGGATGGGAGTGTGTGTGTGTGCAGTGTGTATATCACAGGCTGGGAGTGTGTGTGTGCAGTGTGTATATCACAGGATGGGAGTGTGTGTGTGTGCAGTGTGTATATCACAGGATGGGAGTGTGTGTGTGTGCAGTGTGTATATCACAGGATGGGAGTGTGTGTGTGCAGTGTGTATATCATCACAGGCTGGGAGTGTGTGTGTGTGCAGTGTGTATATCACAGGCTGGAGTGTGTGTGTGTGCAGTGTGTATATCACAGGCTGGGAGTGTGTGTGTGTGGCAGTGTGTATATCACAGGATGGGAGTGTGTGTGTGTGCAGTGTGTATATCACAGGCTGGGAGTGTGTGTGTGTGCAGTGGTATATCACAGGCTGGGAGTGTGTGTGTGTGCAGTGTGTATATCACAGGATGGGAGTGTGTGTGTGTGCAGTGTGTATATCACAGGATGGGAGTGTGTGTGTGTGCAGTGTGTATATCACAGGCTGGGAGTGTGTGTGTGTGCAGTGTGTATATCACAGGATGGGAGTGTGTGTGTGTGTGTGTGCAGTGTGTATATCACAGGCTGGGAGTGTGTGTGTGTGTGTGCAGTGGTATATCACAGGCTGGGAGTGTGTGTGTGCAGTGTGTATATCACAGGCTGGGAGTGTGTGTGTGCAGTGTGTATATCACAGGATGGGAGGGGGTGTGTATATCACAGGCTGGGAGGGGGTGTGTCTGTGTATTTGACTTCCTGTCACGCTGGCTCTGTGGCTCCGCCTCTCTTTCTGTGATTTAACTTGCAGTTCCTGTTCTCGTGATGTTTTATTGGCCCCGCCCCTCTGTGTCACTGGGACGCACCAAGCGAGGTTGAAGGGGCGGAGAGGGACCGGATAGACTGAACCATGGCCGGGAGTCGCGGGGACCCCGCGCAGGTACCTGGTTACTATGGAGACAGCATTAACCATTTATGTACCGTGAGCTAACCCACTGTCATGCAGATACCCCTATGCAAATCCTGTATGCAAACCGTGTGTCACCCCCCCCCCATTCCATGTGCCCCCTCCTGTAGCCCTATGACCCCCCCTCCATCCTCCAACCCCCCCTCCACATTCACTGTGCCCCCCCTCAAACCCTATGACCCCCCCTCACCATCCCAAACACCGCGAGTTACTGTTACAAGTGTTTATGAGGCGCTAACGAGTTCCATAGCGCTGTACAATGGGAGAGACAGAACAAATATACAAACAAGTTAAACAGGAGGAGAGGGGACCCCAAGAGCTTACAATCTAAGAGGAGAGGGGACCCTGCCCCAGAGCTTACAATCTAAGAGGAGAGGGGACCCTGCCCCAGAGCTTACAATCTAAGAGGAGAGGGGACCCTGCCCCAGAGCTTACAATCTAAGAGGAGAGGGGATCCTGCCCCAGAGCTTACAATCTAAGAGGAGAGGGGACCCTGCTCCAGAGCTTACAATCTAAGAGGAGAGGGGACCCTGCCCCAGAGTTTACAATCTAAGAGGAGAGGGGACCCTGCCCCAGAGCTTACAATCTAAGAGGAGAGGGGACCCTGCCCCAGAGCTTACAATCTAAGAGGAGAGGGGACCCTGCCCCAGAGTTTACAATCTAAGAGGAGAGGGGACCCTGCCCCAGAGTTTACAATCTAAGAGGAGAGAGGACCCCCAGAGCTTACAATCTAAGAGGAGAGAG
>CM019069.1:739683-831957 GCA_009667805.1 Leptobrachium leishanense | reverse complement strand
CAGACCCCTCCCCGTCACCGCGCGCACCCAGACCCCTCCCCGTCACCGCGCGCACCCAGACCCCTCCGTGTCACCGCACGCACCCAGGACTGCCCTCCCCGTCTACCCGCCCGCACCCAGGACCCCCTCCCCGTCACCGGCACGCACCCAGACCCCCCCCGTCACCTGCGACGCACCCAGACCCCTCCCCGTCACTGCACGCACCCAGACCCTCCCCTTACTGCACGCAACCCAGAGCCCCTTCCCGTCACTTGCACGCACCCAGACCCCTCCCCGTCACTGCACGCACCCAAGGTGACCCTCCCCGTCACTGCACGCACCCAGACCCCTCCCCGTCACCGCACGCACCCAGACCCCTCCCCGTCACCGCACGCACCCAGACCCTCCCCGTCACTGCACGCAACCCAGACCCTGTCACTGCACGCACCCAGACCCCTCCCCGTCACTGCACGCACCCAGACCCTCCCCGCACTGCACGCACCCAGAACCCCTCCCCGTCATCCGCACGCACCCAGACCCTCTCCGCCCGGTCCACCGGGCACGCAACCCAGACCCCTCCCCGCACGCACTTGGCAGCAGATTGATTATTTGCTTCATTTCCTGTTCAAATCCAACCTCGAGGATTCGATCGGCCTCGTCGATGACCAGACATTGCAGGTTCTTGTACATGAATCCAGGAGTGTTCTGAAACACAGGGAGATGATCAGGGCACAGAAACGAGGGACCTGTGAAAGCACCAATTGCTGCCCCCTCACTCCTACTCACCTGCATGTGATCGAGTAGTCGCCCTGGGGTGGCCACCACAATGTTAACCCCATTGGCGAGTTTCTGTGCCTCAGCCGAGCGGTTGCTGCCACCCATGACTAGACCATAAGTGTGGACATGATGAGCCATCAGCTCCTTCAGAACCCCGTACGTCTGCATGGCCAACTCACGGGTCGGTGAGAGTATGAGAACACCTGTACCTGTAAGAGGTCGGAGGTAAGAAAGGAAGGGGTGGGGGAAGAGAAGCGCGGCGGGGGAAGAGAAAGAGAAAGAGGCGGGGGAAGAGAAAGAGAAAGAGGCGGGGGAAGAAGAAAGAGGAAGAGAGGCGGGGGAAGAGAAAGAGAAAGAGGAAGAGGCGGGGGAAGAGAAAGAGAAAGAGGAAGAGGCGGGGGAAGAGAAAGAGAAAGAGGCGGGGGAAGAGAAAGAGGAAAGAGCGCGGGGAAGAGAAAGGAAGAGGCGGGGAAGAGAAAGAGGAAGAGGCGGGGGAAGAGAAAGAGGAAGAGGCGGGGGAAGAGAAAGAAAGAGGAAGAGAGGCGGGGGAAGAGAAAGAAAGAGGAAGAGGCTGGGGAAGAGAAAGAGGAAGAGGCGGGGGAAGAGAAAGAGGAAGAGGCGGGGGAAGAGAAAGAGGAAGAGGCGGGGGAAGAGAAAGAGGAAGAGGCGGGGGAAGAGAAAGAGGAAGAGGCGGGGGAAAGAGAAGAGGAAGAGGCGGGGGAAGAGAAAGAGGAAGAGCGGTGGGGGAAGAGAAAGAGGAGAGAGCGGGGGAAGAGAAAGAGGAGAGGCGGCGGGAAGAGAAAGGAAGAGGCGGGGAAGAGAAAGAGGAAGAGGCGGGGGAAGAGAAAGAGAGAAGAGGCGGGGGAAGAGAAAGAGGAAGAGGCGGGGGAAGAGAAAGAGGAAGAGGCGGGGGAAGAGAAAGAGGAAGAGGCGGGGAAGAGAAAGAGGAAGAGGCGGGGGAAGAGAAAGAGGAAGAGGCGGGGGAAGAGAAAGAGGAAGAGGCGGGGGAAGAGAAAGAGGAAGAGGCGGGGGAAGAGAAAGAGGAAGAGGCGGGGGAGAGGAAAGAGGAAGAGGCGGGGAAGAGAAGAGGAAGAGGCGGGGGAAGAGAAAGAGGAAGAGGCGGGGAAGAGAAAGAGGAAGAGGCGGGGAAGAGAAAGGGGAAGAGAAAGAGAAGACTAGCTCAGCGGACATCAGCCTTAATACTCACCATTACGAGGCATGAACTTGAGTTTGTAGATGAGTTCTATGGCGGGAATGAGGAACGCCAGCGTCTTTCCACTGCCGGTCCGTGCTGCGGCCAGGACATCTCTGAATGTGGAAAGAAATTTTTAAAGACAGACATCGGCAGCGGCACGCACAGCAGGCAGCGGCACGCACAGCAGGCAGCGGCACGCACAGCAGGCAGCGGCACGCACAGCAGGCAGCGGCACGCACAGCAGGCAGCGGCACGCACAGCAGGCAGGATAGGAAATTTCCAAAATTGATCAGTGCAGACCTGGACGGCAGCCGCTTCATCGTAGGCCGCACCTCTGTCATTTCCAATTCCAAATCACTTTAACGGACTTGACCCCCCCCCCCCCCCCCACCATCCCCGCGTCCCGTACCTGCCCTCTAAGAGGGGTCTGATGGATTTGTGCTGGATCTCCGTCATGTGTGTGAAGCCCATCTCTGTCACGGCGCGCAGCGTGTTCTCATTCACAGAGTTGGCCAAGGAGGAGAAAGCCGTGTCTTCAAACGCACCTGAGAGCAGGAGAGCAAAGTCATGGACGTAGAAGTCAACCCCACCCCATGAATGGACAAGATACACAATGACCCCTGATCAGAGCGCAGCCCCCGCAGCTCACATGCCATAGAGCGCAGCCCCCGCAGCTCACATGCCATAGAGCGCAGCCCCCGCAGCTCACATGCCATAGAGCGCAGCCCCCGCAGCTCACATGCCATAGAGCGCAGCCCCCGCAGCTCACATGCCATAGAGCGCAGCCCCCGCAGCTCACATGCCATAGAGCGCAGCCCCCGCAGCTCACATGCCATAGAGCGCAGCCCCCGCAGCTCACATGCCATAGAGCGCAGCCCCCGCAGCTCACATGCCATAGAGCGCAGCCCCCGCAGCTCACATGCCATAGAGCGCAGCCCCCGCAGCTCACATGCCATAGAGCGCAGCCCCCGCAGCTCACTTTACGTGCAAAGAGAATGTCGATCCTTTTAAGTTTCACTTGGATAAGGAGTTTCCATTTTAACCCTTAATTGGGCAGATCCTGCTGAGCCTCTGCCCAGTGGGTTTATTGGGGATTTTACTCCCCCCCCCCCCCCTTGTCCCTCGCTGCTGCTGCACCTCCGCTCAGGGACCCTCGAACAGAGTCCATGCAGCTTTATAACACAACTTGCACTCCTATGCAAATCATACACACATTCAGCAGCGCCTGCGCAGAGCGATGTATCGGAGCCACATGCGCATGTACAGTGATCAGCTGCCTCTCTAGAAAGCCCACTGACGTGCGTCGTTTGGACTTGGGGTGCAGGGAGTCTAAACAATTCGCTGTTCCAGCGCAAAGCTCCAGATCTGCAACCTCAAACTTATTCCTGGGGGGGGGGGGGGCTAGCAAAGCTTTCTGTGTGTACCCTTCTTTAAGCTGCGGCTAAATCCCAGGAGATGGGCACGAGGAGAACATGGGGGTCCAGCAAGGAAGCGGCATTGGAAGAAGTGACCCTGCTGAGGCACGGAGAGGATACACTCCCTACTGCAACTCCGATTAATCCCTCCAAGGGAAGAGAAGGAGCCCCCCCCGCGTGTTCCTTCTGGGCACAGGGGAGCAAGGAATGAATATGTACCCCCCCCCCCTCCAACACCATGATAAAAATCCCAACATCTGTCAGGGTTATTAAGAGAGAGGTGAAAAGCAGGAGAATGACTGGAGAATGGAAAATTCTAGGTCAAAATAGCCAATTTGGAAAGTGAGATAAATGAGAGAATGTTTCTGGTTTGTCTACTTTGACCTAGAATTTTCCATTCTCCAGTCATTCTCCTGCTTTTCACCGCATAATGCCTGTGTATGGCAATTACAGCAACACCTTGTATCTGTATGTGCCCCATAATGCCTGTGTATGGCAATTACAGCAACACCTTGTATCTGTATGTGCTGCATAATGCCTGTGTATGCAATTACAGCAACACCTGATCTGTATGTGCTGCATAATGCCTGTGTATGGCAATTACACCAACACCTTGTATCTGTATGTGCTGCATAATGCCTGTGTATGGCAATTACACCAACACCTTGTATCTGTATGTGCTGCATAATGCCTGTGTATGGCAATTACACCAACACCTTGTATCTGTATGTGCTGCATAATGCCTGTGTATGGCAATTACAGCAACACCTTGTATCTGTACGTGCTGCATAATGCCTGTGTATGGCAATTACAGCAACACCTTGTATCTGTATGTGCTGCATAATGCCTGTGTGTGGTAATTACAGCAACACCTTTATCTGTATGTGCTGCATAATGCCTGTGTATGGCAATTACAGCAACACCTTGTATCTGTATGTGCCGCATAATGCCTGTGTATGGCAATTACAGCAACACCTTGTATCTGTATGTGCCGCATAATGCCTGTGTATGGCAATTACAGCAACACCTTGTATCTGTATGTGCTGCATAATGCCTGTGTGTGGCAATTACAACACCTTGTATCTGCATGTGCTGCATAATGCCTGTGTATGGCAATTACAGCAACACCTTGTATCTGTATGTGCTGCATAATGCCTGTGTATGGCAATTACAGCAACACCTTGTATCTGTATGTGCCGCATAATGCCTGTGTATGGCAATTACAGCAACACCTTGTATCTGTATGTGCTGCATAATGCCTGTGTATGGCAATTACAGCAACATCTTGTATCTGTATGTGCCGCATAATGCTGTGTGTGGCAATTACAGTAACACCTTGTATCTGTATGTGCTGCATAATGCCTGTGTATGGCAATTACAGCAACACCTTGTATCTGTATGTGCTGCATAATGCCTGTGTATGGGAATTACAGCAACACCATGTATCTGTATGTGCCGCATAATGCTGTGTGTGGCAATTACACCAACACCTTGTATCTGTATGTGCCGCATAATGCCTGTGTGTGGCAATTACAGCGACACCTTGTATCTGTATGTGCCGCATAATGCTGTGTGTGGCAATTACACCGACACCTTGTATCTGTATGTGCCGCATAATGCCTGTGTGTGGCAATTACAGCGACACCTTGTATCTGTATGTGCCGCATAATGCTGTGTGTGGCAATTACAGCAACACCTTGTATCTGTATGTGCTGCATAATGCCTGTGTGTGGTAATTACAGCAACACCTTGTATCTGTATGTGCTGCATAATGCCTGTATATGGCAATTACAGCAACACCTTGTATCTGTATGTGCTGCATAATGCCTGTGTGTGGTAATTACAGCAACACCTTGTATCTGTATGTGCTGCATAATGCCTGTTAGGGCTGTGCAATATTGACAAAATAATCATATTGCGATTTCTTGAATGAATATTGCGATTTTATTTGCGATTTAGCCAATTGTTTTTGCTTTTTCAAACATGCTACATACATTCTAAAATGTATTCAGTATTCAGCACATGGATACACTGCCCCAGCACATGGATACACTGCCCCAGCACATGGATACACTGCCCCAGCACATGGATACACTGCCCCAGCACATGGATACACTGCCCCAGCACATGGATACACTGCCCCAGCACATGGATACACTGCCCCAGCACATGGATACACTGCGTCGCAGCTCACCTCTGTGCGCTGCTGTGTTCTGTGCGCTGCGTGTTCGGCTCCCTGTTAACTTCCAGCGGCACATGGAGCTTGGGCGCTCGCCTGGGGGAACCATGTGACGAGCTGCGAGAACGCGCCTCGTCACGTGGTTCCCCCTGCGAGCGCCCAAAGCACCATGCCGCCGCCAGGAAGTTAACAGCTGAAAATCGCAGCCTTATGAGATTTAGAAATCGCAGGGTCGGAAATCGCGATTCGATTGCGATTGCAATTAATTGCACAGCCCTAATGCCTGTGTATGGCAATTACAGCAACACCTTGTATCTGTATGTGCCGCATAATGCCTGTGTATGGCAATTACAGCAACACCTTGTATCTGTATGTGCCGCATAATGCCTGTGTGTGGCAATTACAGCAACACCTTGTATCTGTATGTGCCGCATAATGCCTGTGTATGGCAATTACAGCAACACCTTGTATCTGTATGTGCTGCATAATGCCTGTGTGTGGCAATTACAGCAACACCTTGTATCTGTATGTGCTGCATAATGCCTGTGTGTGGCAATTACAGCAACACCTTGTATCTGTATGTGCCGCATAATGCCTGTGTGTGTCAATTACAGCAACACCATGTATCTGTATGTGCCGCATAATGCCTGTGTATGGCAATTACAGCAACACCTTGCATCTGTATGTGCTGCATAATGCCTGTGTGTGGCAATTACAGCAACACCTTGTATCTGTATGTGCCGCATAATGCCTGTGTGTGGCAATTACAGCAACACCATGTATCTGTATGTGCCGCATAATGCCTGTGTGTGGCAATTACAGCAACACCTTGTATCTGTATGTGCTGCATAATGCCTGTGTGTGGTAATTACAGCAACACCTTATATCTGTATGCGCTGCATAATGCCTGTGTGTGGTAATTACACCAACACCTTGTATCTGTATGTGCTGCATAATGCCTGTGTGTGGCAATTACAGCAACACCTTGTATCTATGTGCTGCATAATGCCTGTGTGTGGTAATTACAGCAACACCTTATATCTGTATGCGCTGCATAATGCCTGTGTGTGGTAATTACACCAACACCTTGTATCTGTATGTGCTGCATAATGCCTGTGTGTGGCAATTACAGCAACACCTTGTATCTGTATGTGCTGCATAATGCCTGTGTGTGGTAATTACACCAACACCTTGTATCTGTACGTGCTGCATAATGCCTGTGTGTGGTAATTACACCAACACCTTGTATCTGTACGTGCTGCATAATGCCTGTGTGTGGTAATTACACCAACACCTTGTATCTGTATGTGCTGCATAATGCCTGTGTATGGCAATTACAGCAACACCTTGTATCTGTACGTGCTGCATAATGCCTGTGTATGGCAATTACAGCAACACCTTGTATCTGTACGTGCTGCATAATGCCTGTGTATGGCAATTACAGCAACACCTTGTATCTGTACGTGCTGCATAATGCCTGTGTCTGGCAATTACAGCAACACCTTGTATCTGTATGTGCTGCATAATGCCTGTGTCTGGCAATTACAGCAACACCTTGTATCTGTATGTGCTGCATAATGCCTGTGTGTGGCAATTACAGTAACACCTTGCATCTGTATGTGCCGCATAATGCCTGTGTGTGGTAATTACAGCAACACCTTGCATCTGTATGTGCTGCATAATGCCTGTGTATGGCAATTACAGTAACACCTTGTATCTGTATGTGCTGCATAATGCCTGTGTATGGCAATTACAGCAACACCTTGTATCTGTATGTGCCCCATAATGCCTGTATATGGCAATTACAGTAACACCTTGTATCTGTATGTGCTGCATAATGCCTGTGTATGGCAATTACAGTAACACCTTGTATCTGTACGTGCTGCATAATGCCTGTGTATGGCAATTACAGCAACACCTTGTATCTGTACGTGCTGCATAATGCCTGTGTCTGGCAATTACAGCAACACCTTGTATCTGTATGTGCTGCATAATGCCTGTGTCTGGCAATTACAGCAACACCTTGTATCTGTATGTGCTGCATAATGCCTGTGTGTGGCAATTACAGTAACACCTTGCATCTGTATGTGCCGCATAATGCCTGTGTGTGGCAATTACAGCAACACCTTGTATCTGTACTGTACAGGGATTTACACTTATAACCCCCTGAATCTTATCACTGTACAGCAGCCACTGACCCCACAGCTCTCCCTGTATTCTGACAAATCCCTGGCTGCTGGAATGAAGCAGTAACGTTTGTTACAGTGAGCGGGGGGGGGGGGGGATTAATCCAGCACAATTTTTTTAAAAAGGTGAAAATTGGGTTATTAAGCTATATTTTTGGCTTATTTCAATGTGAGGTTGTTTATCCACATCAGCAGTGGAAGAGTTAAGTCCCGCAATGCTCTTTATGTACCTGTTAAACCCATGGGTAATCCAGGCGACTCATCGTCCTCCTCGCCTCTCGTTTCTGCAGCTTTTCCTTCCTCTTCCTCCTCACTTCCAGACTCGGTCTTTGCTTTCTTGGCAGCTAGAAAGTTGAAACCAAAAAACAATAAAGCAGAGGACCCCGGTCACACCACCGCCCCGTCACCACCCTCCCCCACCCCCTTCCAACCCGGCCCCCACCCCCTTCCAACCCAGCCCCCCCAGCACTGCCCTCCGCCATACTGTCTGCCCCCCCCCCCATGCCACCCTGAATACCTCACCTGTCTTTTCAGTCTTCAGTTTCCTTTTGGGCCCCGGTGATTTGGTGGGAGTTGGCGCATTTTGTCTTGAGGTCTCTCCATTCTCCGTGATGTCCTGGTCACCGCTCACAGCATCTTCAGCAGCTTCTGGAACAAGTGAAAATAAGTTTATTTAAACCCATGACATGGGACACAGTGGGACCGCCCCCGAGGAACCCTTTCCTCCTGCCAGATCCACCCCGCGGAAAACAGACCGCCTCTCAGACCTTACCTGTCACATTCTGCTCCAAAAGCCGCTTCTTTTCCTTTGGCGCCTGTAAACTGGCAGCGACAGTCCTGTCCGGCTTCACCTCCTGCACCGACACCGCGTCCGACACCTCCTGCACCGACACCGCGTCCGACACGCACACCGCTGGATTCACAAAGAAAACCCCCCCCCACAGATTAACACCAGATCCACTCCAGCCCCCCCCAAGATCCAGCAATGACCTGCTCCTGGCTTCCTCCATCATTAACTCTTCACATGCCAGACTGCAGGACTTCTCTGGTGCTGCGCCGACCCTATGGAATATCAGCCTGTCCCCAAATCTGGCTTCATTTAAAGCAGTGTTTCCGGCGCCTGTCCTCGGGACCCCCCGCCTCGCCAGGTTTGCAGGATACGGGAAGCACAGGGGATCAGTGATTGCAGGATTCTATGCTTTTCCTCAAAGTGATCTGCAAAACCTGTCCTGGCTGAGGGACCCGAGGACGAGCGCGGGGAAACACGCTCCCTAAAGACACTTCTGTTTAGGGAAGCGACCACCTGACTCCATAACAAGACATCACCCCAAAAACGCTCCTCACCTCTCCCTGCATTAACCCATCACCATCTAGATTGTAAGCTCCCGCGGGAATAGGGTCCTCACGCCCTCCTGTATGTATTGTACAATTGTCCTGTCTTTACCCATTACACCTTGAACAGCGCTGCGGAATGTGTTGGCGCTCAATAAAGAGGTGACCCCCCCCCCACTCCAGGATTGAGAGGTTTGGGTCAGTCCAGATCATGTGATGCAGAAAAAAATAGAAATAGTTTGCTCATTTTTTGGTGGTGACCGACATGTTGGTCGTTTAAAGCAGATTATTAAAGTTTATTTTCACGTTTCCGTTTTATGCGACACATTTTTGTTAATTACATCATTTGGCTTCTTGTTTCCATGTGAATGAAATTTCATGACGACTTTAACGCTCGCGGTTATAAAAAATTCATGCTGCGGAAAGGGTTAAAAATATTCAGTTTCAGATTTTATTTGCAAGTCCCTGTGATTGGCCGGGATACTGCTCCCCTTTATTTACAGGGACCCACAAATATGGGATTTTAAGGGATATACAGGTTGTGCTGCTCAGTTTGCAGCCGCCGCTGCAGCCGCTGCAGAGCTTGTGATTTCTGGGCCGTTATTCAGGGAATACGAATGATCAGACGGTGACGTTTCTTTCATGGTTTGTGTTTGAAGCCATTTATCATCAAGTGCGTTTACTCGTTATAAATCATAACGACAACAGGAACTCCCCAAATCACCCAAAACCTTTACACCCCCTGCTGATTCTGACCTCATAACATGCGCACAAGTTGACGCAGACGGGTTTGAATGGCTATTAACCCTTTCGCTGCTGAGGCTTTTCCCGCCCCTGTGCTGAGGTCATTTTTACCGGTTTTGCTCATCATGTTTAAACGTGTTTTGAAGCTTATTTTAGTATATGACCCAGACATATTACCGTATTTTTCGCTCCATAAGACGCACCTAGTTTTTAGAGGAGGAAAACCGGAAAATAAATATTCTGAATGAAATAGTGTAATAATGGATATTGCCCCAGCTCGTGGATATGCCTTAGCTCACACGTGGATATGCCTTAGCTCACACATGGATTTGCCCCATCAGCTCACACATGGATTTGCCCCATCAGCTCACACATGGATTTGCCCCATCAGCTCACACATGGATTTGCCCCATCAGCTCACACATTGATAATGCCCCAGCTCACATATGGATATGGCCCAGCAGCTCGTGGATGTGCCTCCGCTCACCTGCCGCCGCCGCGTTCGTCCCCTCTGAGCATGCGTCTGGCGGCAGGAAGCTTGGGCACTAGCCTGGGGAGCCACGTGACCGCGATCTCGGAGATGCGGGTCACGTGGCTCCCCCAGGCGAGTGCCCAAGCTTCCTGCCGCCGGACGCATGCTCAGAGGGAGACGAACGCGGCGGCGGCAGGTGAGCGGAGGCACATCCACGAGCTGCTGGCGCATATTCGCTCCATAAGACGCACCCACTTTTCCCCCCACTTTTTGGGGGGAAAAAAAAGTGCGTCTTATGGAGCGAAAAATACGGTATATATCGTTCTTTCCGGCAGACTCGAGATTCATAATATGTCATTATTATATGTATACGTCATGACCTGTCTGTATATTATAACAAAAAAATGCAATAAAATATGTATTTTCAATAATTTACAGCGTGTAAAGTGGTTTTTTTTTCACCATTTAACATGCGAGCAATTGCGGTTATATTTTGTATGGGGTGCGCTTGTTAAAAAAATTAGAGATGGGGTCTCATTACATTTTTCTTTGGGGAAAATGTCGCTATTTTTAACAAACGCACCGCATACAAAAATCGTTAGTGCAGCATCATTGTTCACATTATAATTGAAATGGGAACAAATATCGCTGCACTAACAAAAACTTGGTTTAATATAGTTTTATTTTTAAAAATAAACTTTTTTCATGGTCATGTTTGGTATCGTTGGAAAGGCCATGCTCTGGCCGATCCAACAATTTCAAACATTAACCCCTAGCTGCCACAGATCGGGAGATAGGGGGTTCCAATGAACCCCCTATCTCCACCATTGGTGGCAGCTAGGGGTTAACTCCAGGACTGGCGTCATCGTGCTATCCTCAGGGGGAGTTCCCGGAGGCTTGGTGGACATCCAAGATGTCAGCCAGCTCCAGGAGATGATCACGATCTGCGCTGAATTGTGATCCGGCTCCCCAGGGGTTAATGACAGCCACCGTTTGGGAGGGCAGGCTGTGCCCTTCAAAACGGTGCCTGCCTTAACTTTGTGCCCCCCCGGCGATCTCTGAAGGACCTCTCCCCCCTCCCTTTCAGGCGCCTCCTCCGCACACACGGGGGGGGGGCCCTGAATTAGATGTCATTGCGCTGCCGCGATGACATCTAATGGCCCCGCCGGCGTCCCGGAGTGCTGGGCTGACATCCAAGATGTCAGCCTGTACCAGGGGGGGTGCGCAGCAATCCGCTGGATTGCTGCCTCCTGTGCATGGACACGCTCATTGCGTCCACAGCACAGGAGAACCACTTAGCTGGACGCGCTCAGCGCGCCCATAGCAGCCAAGTGGTTAAAAGGTCACCATCCTCACCTGTGATCTGTTTGCTTGGAATTAGTGTGTGTATAAAAGGTCAATGAGTTTCTGGACTCCTGACAGACCCTGCATCTTTCATCCAGTGCTGCACTGACATTTCTGGACTCCTGACAGACCCTGGCATCTTTCATCCAGTGCTGCACTGACGTTTCTGAACTCCTGACAGACCCTCACATCTTTCATCCAGTGCTGCACTGACGTTTATGGACTCCTGACAGACCCTCACATCTTTCATCCAGTGCTGCACTGACGTTTCTGGATTCTGAGTCATGGGGAAGGCAAAAGAATTGTCAAAGGATCTGCGGGAAAAGGTATAAAGGAACTGTATAAAACAAGAAAGGGATATAAAAAGATATCCAAGGAATTGAGAGTCGGCAGCGTTCAAACTCTAAGACGCCGAAAATGAGCGGTTCTGCTGAAACCAAACCACTGTCAGGTAGAACAACTAAAATATCAGCCACAACTGTCGGGAAAATTTCATGAGCTGTAACCAGAATCATCACAATTACGACCAATCACCGCTTGCGCGATCTCGCTTTGCAGGAAACGAGTCTCATATATTCCTTTTAACTTGCGTTACTGAACCGTGTGATCCTTCATATTCTCTGAATAACGGCCGAGAAATCACAAACTCTGCCGGCTGCAGCCTGAGGAGCTGTATGTGACAATGTGCGATCTGCTGCCACTAAAGTATAATATGGGGTAAAAGCCGAGTTACACAACACGAGATCAGACAATACTATACACAGCGAATGGGACGCTTTAACCGGGGGGGGGGGGGGTGGCACGGGGCTCTCTCTCCGGATATGGATTGGGGGGGCACGGGGCTCTCTCCGGGGGGAGGTGGCACGGGGCTCTCTCTCCCGGGGGGGGGTGGCACGGGGCTCTCTCTCCGGATATGGGGGGGGGGCGGCGCGGGGCTCTCCCGGGGGGGGGGTGGCACGGGGCTCTCTCTCCGGGTGAGGGGGGGGGTGGCACGGGGCTCTCTCTCTCCGGGTGAGGGGGTCGCTCGGTCTCTCCCCCGGTGTCTCACCTGACGTGTCTCGCTTCCCCCGGTTCCTCTGGCGGATTTTTTCATTCCTTTTCTGCAGTTTCCGCCGCAGCAGCTTCATCTGTAAATCCGCCATGCTGGCTGCCACACGTGGGTCTAACCGGAAGCTACGCGGTGTGTCCAATGATCTGTCAGCGACTCCCCCACGTACACAGGAAGAGGCGGAGCCCACACACGTCACCATGGAAACACGGAACCTTAGCCAGGCAGAGAGCGAGGGCGGAGACTGAGAGGAGAGAGGCGGGGTCAGACTGTTAACCCTTCAAGGTCCTGAGCCCAGTGTCTGGATCCGGGGATTTCTGACATTACACACTCACCAGATCACACACACATGATCCCAGGTCTCACACACACCAGATCCGGGGCCACACACACACACCAGATCCCGGGTCACACACACCAGATCCCGGGTCACACACACACACCAGATCCCGGCACACACACACACCAGATCCCACACACACCAGATCCCAAGTCACGCACACCAGATCCTGGGTCACACACACACACACACCAGATCCCGGTCACACAGAGACACACACCAGATCCTGGATCACACACACCAGATCCCAGGTCTCTCACACACAAAAGATCCCGGGTCACACGCACACACTAGATCCCGGGTCACACACACACACTAGATCCCGGGTCACACGCACAGACGGCGCTATCATACTGGGACCACCTAAACATCAGCAGCCTCAACTCATACCACCATAAAGCCCTACTGGCCAACAAGGACCACCCCAAACCATGTGGGCTGCAACAACTCATATCCACCCTGATCATCCAAAGCCCCCATGAAGGCAACCTGACAAAATATCAAATAAAGGCCCTAATTAATGATTCCAGGGAAAACTATATCATGTTAGAGATTATTGACTTCTTTAATAGGTCAGGGATATATTAATTATGACGTATATTTTTCTTATTGTAGATGTATATAGATATATGACAGTGCCTCCAATACCAGTGGTATAAATTGGTATTTAACCCCTAAAATAGGGATTAATAACCAATCAATGAATATACATCTTAACAAATATATGGCGCGTTATCCCGAGTTCTTTTGATGCTCTCTAGATATTTTTAAACACAATAAAATCAATAAAGATATGAGACTGCGTAACGGTAAAACAATTCAAACCAAAATTTATTTACACGTCAAGTTTCATACAACCGTATGTTATCAACGGATTAGCAAAATACAATTTACAAGTGATTATAGATCGTGATTAGTAGCGATACTGCGACACGCAATAATCTAATGGACAAATATTTTAGGTTTATAGACCGCACCACAGATATACACGCCTCAGCTCTTAAACACCAAACTCTATTCTATTCACTTAAACCTTTCCCATTATAAACCAATCCTCCACCTGGCTAAAATAAACACTCAGTTACTGGGCATCACCTGCAGCACAATTTATTATTGTGGGGGCCTATTCACTAAATGCAACGTCCTTCAGGGAGATACATAACACACTCAATAGTCTACCTATCTCTTCCACAGATCGATCACGGCACTTCATTCAATATATGTTAACCCAAAGCTCCTTATTGACTTACATGCAATTAATCGAAAGGGCTGCAAGATGGATATGGAAGGAGTTCTGCTAGTTTTACGAATGGGGCTGACGGCACTTGACATATAAAAGCTATTTCACGGTCCCAGCGTATCTCACTATGGGTATACAATTGATCTTTAGATGTCCACAACACGTATTCTTGGAATACAAATAAATTCACTAAATTATGGCTCAAGTATTTAGCCTGTAATAGTCTCTTCCTTAGCACTCCTCTGCAGGGGAGTGGAAAGGCTGATACTATTCTACTGATTAGGCTTCAACAGCAAAATGATTCATTTATATTCCTTTAGTTTGTGATGGACATCTAAAGTAAGGACTATGCAATTAGAAAATAGATATCAAGTTATTCAGGCATACTTTACCATCCGGTTAGTGAAGATAGAGTGGTGGAAGATTAGGGTGTGGTCACGTCTTATTGGGGGGCTGATGATATTTGCCCTTCTCCCCTCCAAGTGTCCCTCAGGTCTCTCCCCAAGCTTTTCTCAGTGTCTTGATCCTTCTGCTCTGGATTGTCCCCTCTATATAGTGGTCTTCCGCCCAGTTTTCAATCTAGCCCATCACTATGTGGCCTCATTTGATTGGAGGATATATATATTCATCAACTCCAGGGGTCTGTCCAGGTGTTATATTACCTGGCCAGCAGATGGCGCTCTCAGATCGACCATCAACCTTCTGCAGGAATTAATTTATGTGTTTGGCCAATCTTTTACTGGTTTGGGGTCGTTTTATTCCTATACCCCGGGACTCCATAGATTTTATTAACCAAAATTTATTTCTATTGTGGCATCGCCGGCATACTTCGCCACGGCGTGTGTGCATTTCATCCCCCTTTACTTACATCCACAGGGATGTGTATATGACAGGATCCTGCAGACATACATTCATTCATTCGTGATATCGTCTTTAACATTCACAATTACCAGACTTAATCGGCTTCATGCAGGCTAGTACCCCAGACATTTGTAATAATCAACTGAATGTGGTAGGGCCTCTGTTTTTTATAAGATGCCAAGGTTATCTATTCTAACTGACCACATAAATTAAATATTCAAATACCATATAGTGTTGGATCATATCGCCGAATAGCATAGCATTACAAGCTGGTTTATCCAAGCCATTAAGGCTAGGGTCAGACTGAGGCAGTGCGAACGCGCGTTCTGGCGCACATAATCACGGCCGCACTAGCAGCAGATGCCGGGCAATGACGGCCAATATACGAAGTACGGTCGCACAAAAGTCCGGCCGCGCAACGCAAGTGGAAAATGAACGCATTTTTTCGAGAACGTTAAACCGCTGGTACTGACGTACAGAGTGCGCTGCGGCCGCATAGCAGCGTGTGTGCGTGATTAGGAGATGTCAGACGCTGCTAGTGTGCGGCCAACATAACGTTCAAACAGCCGGATTTCCCTAGACTTCTTTTCACCCCATCGTCATGAAATACGTCCAGAATTGCGCATCGTCTGACCACTTAAGCGTATTCCGTGAAAAAATGCGTGCGCACGCATCGACGTACATTTTGACGGTGGCCGCAGAAAATGCGCTCATCTGTCCCTAGCCTTAACCTTCTCTGGGTTTTTTTTTCTTTATTGGGCAACCCATTGTTCAATGTTTACGTGGCTTTCAGAGTTTCGATCTGACAAAATAAACACAATACTGAGATACCTATCCTAGGGTAAAATCAGCTGTCATTGTGTTCCCTTACTTTTAAACCATTTGATCTAACATCTGGTTATTTTTCTTACAACCAGAATTAATTAAGGACAATGGATGTTTGCTGATAACGAGTCTCGCTTGTTACATTGTCTTTAGAACGCATATTCTTGTTATATATTAACGAGTTGTCTGGGTGAAGTAATTCCTGGCCCCAAATTTAAATAGTCCTGGGAAATATAGAAATTTCATATCTGAAAAGGTCTGACAATCAGAGAATGGAGACATGATATAGCAAGCTCCCAGAAACTCACCATCTACCAATCCTTACAGAGGGAATACAAACTGGCCCCATACCTGGAGGGAATACAAACTGGCCCCATACCTGGAGGGAATACAAACTGGCCCCATACCTGGAGGGAATACAAACTGGCCCCATACCTGGAGCTACTACAAGACCCCAAGGACAGACAGATCCTGAGACGCTACAGACTGAGCGCCCACAGCCTGGAAATCCAATCAGGGCGGCATAGACAGACCTACAAGCCCAGGGAGAATAGACTGTGCCAGCATTGTGACCAGGGGGCCCTGGAAGATGAGGTCCACTTCCTCCTACAGTGCCCCAAGTACTCAGCACTAGGGATGAGCTGTTCAGTTCGATCAGTTCGGAGTTTGATTCGAACTTTAGCCATTCACAAGTTTTCGAACTTTTTGGCGTGTTCGGTCCAAGTTCGAAAAAAAAAATTGTGAATAAAGTATATAAAATGCTTAAAAAATACAAAAAAATCTAGAAATAAAGAGACTCTTTACTGCAGAATATTATAAGCAACAGTTTATTAGATATTGAATTAAAAACTAATGTGTACGTGCAAAGATTCTCACCTCTAAATGACCTGTGCTCTCAAACGGCGTAAACAACAGGTGTTTAATTAGTGTTTGGAAATAACATGTGCTTCTAATTAGTCCGGTCTCATGAATTTGATACATTGTATGCAGACTGGGAGTGCTAGGTGTCGTGTGTGGGTCTGTGATGGCGATGTTTCCATACATCCTAGAAATCCGCCACGTCACGGGCAGGTTATGGGGACCTCCTAGGCACGATATTTGAAGGAATTTTTCATTTTTAACCCTTATTTTATGGAAAAATCACTGTTCCTTTAACCCTTTCACTGCTGAGGCATTTCACCGCTGTGTGGTGAGCTAATTTTTACCGCTTTCGCTCATCATGTTTCAACGCGATTTGAAGCCACATTTTATTATACGACCCAGACATATTATATATCGTTCTTTCCGGCAGTCTCGACAGATTCATAATATATCATTTTTATATGTATACGTCATGTCCTGCCTGTATATTATAACAAAAAATGCAAAAAACTTGAATTTTTAATCATCTGCAGCGTGTAAAGTGTTTTTTTTCACCTTTTATCACATGAGCGTTTGCGGTTATGTTTTCTATGGGGTGCGCTTGTACAAAAATTAGAAATGGGGAATTTTTTGGGGGGAATTATGTGATTTTTAGCAAACGCACCCCATAGAAAAAAATCCATTAGTGCAGCATCATTGTTCACATTATAATTGAAATGTGAACAACATTGCTGCATTAATAAAAATAACACACAAAAAAAAAATACATTTTTTTTTCTACTTTATACCTGGTCATGTTGGGTATCATTCGAAAGGCCATGCTCAGGTTCTGGAGATATCGGGGTTCAAATGAACCCCCTATCTCCACCAGGGGATTCCGGGCAGCTAGGGGCTCCCCGGCTATCTGACGTCTTCACGCTATGCGTGAGGACGTCAGGCAGTGAGGGGGGACCCGGGGGTGGAGCCGCCATCCAAGATGGCGGCCCCCACCGGAGCTAGGCCGCACTTTGGCGCTGCTCCTTCCCGATCGGGAGGGAGAGGGATCCGAACGGACCCCCCCCCCTTCCAGGCGATCTCCCGGCATTGCCGGGGGCAGGGCCGGCGCTAGCGTAAGGCGGCACAGGCGGCTGCCTTACTATCTGGCTTCCTGCCAGTTTGTGGGGGCGGAATTCCCTGGCCCGAGCGCCGCCATCTTGGTTGGCCGGGGAGACCCGGCGCAGCGCTAGGGGCCGAACCACCTTGACCAGCGCTGCGCGCAATCTCGTGGGGACGAGGCTGCGCTGGTCATGTGGTTCCTGCCTGGCGAGCGGCAAAGCTGCATCATGTCAGTGGCCGTTCGCCACCATGAGGAACGCCGGCGGAGCCTGGGGGGCCTGGCAGCACGTGAGAGCTGGGGGCAGATATATCCATATGTGAGCTGGGGGCAAATATCTCCATATCAGCTGGGGCAATATATACCCATGTAATCTGGGGGCAAATATATCCGTGAGTTGGGGGCAAATATATCCACATGTGAGCTGGGGGCAAATATTTCCATATGAGCTGGGGCAATATATACCCATGTAATCTGGGGGAAAATATACTTATATGAGCAACCCTATTGTGTGTATATATAGAGATTATCATGGCACCTCTATCCTGATTGGCTTGACATGACACGGATGGGGGGGGGCACCAAAATGCACCTTCGCCTGACTAGATAAAAATGCTTGCACCGGCCCTGGCCGGGGGTCGCCTGGAAATGACGTCATCGCGCGTGGCGCGATGACATCACTTACATGGGGAGTATCACAGAGAGGTGAGTATCTCCGCCGGGGGTCCCGCAAAGCTGATGACGTGTGGGACACGTCCTCCTCAGCATACAGCGGGAGTAACTGAGGACGTGTCCCACACGTCATCAGCAGTGAAGGGGTTAAAACGTCTTTTTTTACTTTTTGTCCTTGTTTCCTCTGCCCCAGGGCACTACCCGGACCCCCATACACCTTTTATGGCAAATATCTAGCATATATGCCCTCTTGGAGGGCACGCTAAAAATCGAATTTTGAGTCCCATTGACTTGCATTGAGTTCGTGTTCGAGTTCGAACTTTTGAAAAGTTCGAGTTCGAATGCGAACCGAACTTGGGGGTGTTCGGCTCATCCCTACTCAGCACTGAGGGACACTCACTTCCAGAGACTCTCTGCTCTCATCCCGGACTTCACCTCTATAGAAGAGACGAGGAAACTCCACATCATACTGGGAGAAGAGACGAGGAAACTCCACATCATACTGGGAGAAGAGACGAGGAAACTCCACATCATACTGGGAGAAGAGACGAGGAAACTCCACATCATACTGGGAGAGAGACGAGGAAACTCCACATCATACTGGGAGAAGAGACGAGGAAACTCCACATCATACTGGGAGAAGAGACGAGGAAACTCCACATCATACTGGGAGAAGAGACGAGGAAACTCCACATCATACTGGGAGAAGAGACGAGGAAACTCCACATCATACTGGGAGAAGAGACGAGGAAACTCCACATCATATTGGGAGAAGAGACGAGGAAACTCCACATCATACTGGGAGAATGTCATGGGAACCATGCAAGGATTGTAGGTGTGAGCCTAATGTGCAGTGAGCCATGAAGTATGCAGGTTAAGGGGTTTAAACAAGGTCTTTATTATACTAAACAGAAATATAAACGGAACTGATAGTTAATAAAGTCCAGAGCAAGGTATCCAGGTAAAGGGTGAGCCAGTCTCGTAGTCAGGTATCAAGCAGTAATCGTGGGATACAGAACACAGAATATGCCAAAGTCCATAGCCAGGGGTCATACACGAGAAATCAATATAGGAACTGGGTAGCAGTTACCAGTAGAGTAGAGGTAGTTCAGAAGGGTCAAAAATCGGGTATGATGAAGGTCCAGAGGGAAACAGATAGGGGGGGTACAGCGGATCCAGAAACCAGGAGCTTCTCCAAAAACAGGTCAGCGTGGTGCAAGGTTCAGACTTCAGGTTCAGACTTCAATGAGGAAGTCCAGCACATGGGGTGTGACCTCCTTAAATACAGGGAAACTGGGCAGGATGATCTGCAGGTGATGGTCTGATTTGCATACAAGAAATCAAAGTCCAGAACTGAGCGTGGAAAAAAAAAGAAAAACCAAAACAAAGTCCCGGCATCTGCATAAGTAATGCAGGACATGGCAAAAAGAGCAACAGATGGAGGCGTCAGAGGATCAGGGGGTCCAGACCATGACAGCGCCCAGGTGGGCCATGACAGAGAAGAGCCGAGGAAACTCCACATCATACTGGGAGAAGAGACGAGGAAACTCCACATCATACTGGGAGAAGAGACGAGGAAACTCCACATCATACTGGGAGAAGAGACGAGGAAACTCCACATCATACTGGGAGAAGAGACGAGGAAACTCCACATCATACTGGGAGAAGAGACGAGGAAACTCCACATCATACTGGGAGAAGAGACGAGGAAACTCCACATCATACTGGGAGAAGAGACGAGGAAACTCCACATCATACTGGGAGAAGAGACGAGGAAACTCCACATCATACTGGGAGAAGAGACGAGGAAACTCCACATCATACTGGAGAAGAGCCGAGGAAACTCCACATCATACAGGGAGAGAGACGAGGAAACTCCACATCATACTGGGAAAAGAGACGAGGAACTCCACATCATACTGGGAGAAGAGACGAGGAAACTCCACATCATACTGGGAGAAGAGACGAGGAAACTCCACATCATACTGGGAGAAGAGACGAGGAAACTCCACATCATACTGGGAGAAGAGACGAGGAAACTCCACATCATACTGGAGAAGAGACGAGGAAACTCCACATCATACTGGAGAGAAGAGACGAGGAAACTCCACATCATACTGGAAGAAGAGCCGAGGAAACTCCACATCATACAGGGAGAAGAGACGAGGAAACTCCACATCATACTGGGAGAAGAGACGAGGAAACTCCACATCATACTGGAAAAAGAGCCGAGGAAACTCCACATCATACAGGGAGAAGAGACGAGGAAACTCCACATCATACTGGGAGAAGAGACCAGGAAACTCCACATCATACTGGGAGAAGAGACCAGGAAACTCCACATCATACTGGGAGAAGAGACGAGGAAACTCCACATCATACTGGGAGAAGAGACCAGGAAACTCCACATCATACTGGGAGAAGAGACCAGGAAACTCCACATCATACTGGGAGAAGAGACCATGTTAAGTTCTAATTTCCATTATAATTACCATAAACTTTTTTCAAGTTTCTTCTTATATATCAAAATTGAAGTAAGGCGCTGCGCGACTCTGATCAGAGACGATATACACAACCACACCGAGATATGGCAGATTATCATCTGATCAGTCCGTGGTCTGTCAGATTGGTTTATTGTTTCAACATCCAATAGAAATGTTCGTTATATATAAAAACTTCCTGCAGTTTTCACTCCCAACATAGGAATGTGATACAACAACCAATCAGAGCAGATACATTTCTACATCATGTAACAAAGATTTCGCTGGCATTCTAAATTAACACAGGATATCTATTTCCATCACCCCGCTGACTAGCCTCGAGAGGAAACGAAATTGAACAGACACTGTGCTGGAAAAGGAGGGGGGGGGATTTCACACTAATGCAAAAATTAAAAAACTACCTATCATATTAAAATACCTTTCAATCGTCTCATTGATCACATATACAATCGTGATCACTAAAATGGATAAAACAAACTAGACAATTAAACTAATTATACCTGGGGTCATAGTATCCTCACCTAATACCTTTACGATATACGAAAGGGATTCCCCAAGGAGGCCCTTTATGAGCATAAAATATACTTATCTATCTAGATTCACTCTACCAGCGAACCACACTTGCAGTTTGGGCCAAAATACCTAATCTAGACATTGAATAACTATTTATTCTCATTTCCCAAAATCTACTTCACCGAACAAGAAAAATATAATAACTTGAATGTAAAAGGTTATTTATCTAATAATCAACATGAGTCAGATCTATATCTGTGTGTTTTCCTATGTTCAGCTTCACTCCACAGACCGCATACACACCTGCATTCATACACACTCTCAAGAAATACATTCTCATTTTCCCAAATCCATTCCTTTCTCACACTTATCTAGGGGATTAAATAAAAAAAAAAATATTCCATAATCTAATACCGTAGTCCACAGTGCGAGATCAAGGTCTGGTCTTTTTCAACATCCCAGCTTGAGACGCATAATCATTAAATGTCATCAGAGCTCCCACCATAGGGACTCCTGAACAAGCTGTCTCTTTGCGCTGGTTGCTTATTACCTGTGACCTTTGACCTTGACACAAAATGTCCATGATTCGTTCCATATGCAGTCATTGTGACTGTCAGGTTTCTTGATGATGTGATACGGTTTTAGCAACAATAAAGAAAAGAAAAAAGAAAAGAAAATATGGTATACCCCGCTAATCATATACATCCATTCATTCATTGTCACTCTCAAATGCACGAAAACAAAAAAAATGTTAATTTACACAAGAAGAGACACAGATAATAAATTTTAAAATTTCCCCGCAAAGCCTATCGGCCTCACGCAACGAGAAAAAAATTATACTACTTCTGACTCATTGTTAGAGAAAAATATATATACGCAACTTTGGCTCAAAAGGGAAATAGCCGAAGTGCATATTAGTGCATATTCCACCCATTTTAAATATGAAAAAAAAATAAAAAAATTAATTACTATCCTATTCAGTCTTGTTCGGTGTTTTGAAACAAACCTGGTGTTTATAAAACACACCAATCCTCAAATGAAATGAAAAAAATAAAAACAGCATTAATTTTACCGAATCGGAACTTTCCATTTACCACTATATATGTCATGAAATGTATTTATGCAAATGCATTAAATTATATGTTCCTAAATACATTAATTAATTCTAATTTTAATTGGATGTGATCTTCAATAATCCTAAATGTGTCAGGGAATTTTGAACAATATTGATTGTAACCAAACAACAATAATAATAAAATATAAAATAATAAAAGACACAAAATAATTATCATTTAGACGACAACACAAAGATAATACATCAGCATATAAAAATACATTATCTTCTTTGTCTTCTGTCTTATTGGTTGAAAATAACAGTTTTGTAAAACTGACATGTCTTAACCACTTCAATGCGGAGGACGCGCTCAGCGCGTCCTCCGCATTACTGCTGGTATGCGGAGGACGCGCTGAGCGCGTCCTCCCATTGGGGTCAGCGTTCGGCCGGGTTCCGGCCGATCGCTGGCCCCCCCGGTGTGGGCTGACATCCTCGATGTCAGCCCGGCATCTGGAACCGCAGCCGCTGAAATTAGGTGTCATCGCGGCAGCGCGATGACACCTAATTCAGGCGCCCCCCCCCCGCATGTGCGGAGGAGGCGTCTGAAAGGGAGGGGGGGAGGTCCTTCAGACCTCCCTCCCGATCGGCGGCGTTGCGGGGGTTAACCCAGGCACCATTTGGAAGGGCACAGCCTGCCTTCCAAATGGTGCCTGGCATTAACCCCTGGGGAGCTGGATCGCGAATCGGCGATCCTTTCCCAGAGCATAGCACGATGACGCCAGTCCTAGAGTTAACCCCTAACTGCCACCAACGGTGGAGATAGGGAGTTCCAATGAACTCCCTATCTCCCGATCCGTGACAGCTAGGGGTTAAAGTTTGGTATGGTTGGATCGGCCAGAGCATGGCCGTTCCAACGATACCAAACACTACTGTGAAAAGTTTTGTAAAAAAAAATAATTAAAAATAAATAAAAAAAATTTAAAAAATTATATAAAAAATAAACTATTTTTTTTTCTTTTTTTTGGTTTGTTAATGCAGCAATATTGTTCCCATTTCAATTATAATGTGAAAAATGATGCTGCACTAACGATTTTTGTATGCGGTGCGTTTGTTAAAAATCGCGTAATTTTCCCAAAAAAAAATGTAACGAGACCCCATCTCTAATTTTTTTAACAAGCGCACCCCATACAAAATATAACCGCAATTGCTCGCATGTTAAAAAAAACACTTTACACGTTGTAAATTATTGAAAATACATATTTTATTGCATTTTTTGTTATAATATACAGACATGACATAACGTATACATATAATAATGACATATTATGAATCTACCGAGTCTGGCAGAAAGAACGATATATAATATGTCTGGGTAATATACTAAAATAAGCCTTCAAAACACGTTTAAACATGATGAGCAAAACCGGTAAAAATTACCTCAGCACAGAGGTGTGAAAAGCCTCAGCAGTGAAAGGGTTAAGTTTTATTTCCAAATCAATGATCTTCTTTAATCGCATGATTTATTGAGGAGTTATCGATAAACTAGAATGTTTTATTGCCTGGTGTCTGATAATTCCTTATTATCCGGTTGATGTAACATTGCAATGTGAAATGATAATGTGTTTGAGTAAATTTCCTTCAATTCCAACAGCTTTATCAATATTGGTATCACATAATCTTACATCTAGCTTGATCAAAGTTGGCATGCATGGGTAATTTTCACCTAAAGTAAAAACTTGGGAAAAAAATGTATTATTAACCTGTCAAAAACTTTAAAATTCATATTACATAGTTACATAGTTATATAGGCTGAAAAAAGACATGCGTCAATCGGGTTCAGCCTCTCCCACATAACCTACTGCTGTTGATCCAAAAGAAGGCAAAAAACCAGTCTGAAGCGCTCGCCAATATGCAAACATACTGGGAAAAATTCCTTCTTGACCCCAGAATGGCAGTCAGATTTCTCCTTGGATCAAGAAGCTTTTACCCACATATTAAATATTATAACCCTTAATATTCTGTGTCTGCAGGAAGTCATCCAGTCGTTTTTTAAAAGTCTGTACAGACTCTGACCCAACCACCTCAACAGGCAGAGAATTCCACAGCTTTATTGTTCTCACCGTAAAATAACCCTTCCTATGCTTTAAGCTAAATTTTCTTTCTTCCAGTCTAAATGGATGACCCCTTGTCCTATGTATAGTCCTGTTAATGAATAGGTTATCAGACAATGGTTGATAATGGCCCCGTATATATTTATATAAGGTTATCAGATCCCCTCTAAGGCGCCTTTTCTCTAAACTAAACAGGTTTAAGCTTGTTAGTCTTTCCTCATAACTTAACCCTTCCATCCCCCTTATTAATTTAGTTGCCCGTCTCTGCACTTTTTCTAACGATATAATATCTTTTTTTAAGACAGGTGCCCAAAATTGCACGGCATATTCAAGGTGCGGCCTGACCATTGATTTATACAGAGGCAAAATTATGTTTTCATCCCGTGAGTGAACTCCCCTTTTGGTTAAAATACTTTTAAAATGGAGAAAAAAAAATGCAACACATTTTTTGGACACAAAGAAAAAGAGTGGTCATGCGGGAGAAAAAATGGAGGAGAGGAGGGGTCATGAGTGAGACAACACGGAGGAGAAGAGGGGTCATGAGTGAGACAAAATGGAGGAGACTAGGAAAGAATGTGAACTTCAAATCAAATAAAAAAACACAACAAAAATATCATGAACTGGGAAAGAAAGTATAGAAGGGCATGTTTAAAACTTGACGCGTTAATTAGCACAAAGTTCTCAGAGGAAACTCAGAGAAAAAGATTCTTAATAAACAACAATAATCTTTATTAAGAATATTGGTTAAAAACAAACATTCAAATGTGAGGTGTTTATGCAGCTATTTTACAACCTGTTTTATTCCCTCCAAGAATATTCAATGGGGCACAGTTATACGCTATTGCACTTCACACCAAAAGACAAAAACATCAGACAGCAAAAAAAATAAAACTAGACATCTGGCTACCACTGCAGAAAAAGAAAACAATCAAACAATACTCAGATACCAAACTACAACCTTCCATCTCCCTTAGTCAACTAAAATAAAACCAAAAAAACACCTTCTCTCATTTGAAATCTGCCTAAATTCCTTTCTACAGCGCTACTAAACCTGTAGGCACTTTCCTTTAAACTTTCACTCAAATCCTTCAGCTTTATATCACTTCATCCTCTTAGATTCCAAACAACCAAACATGAACATATATATTCCATTATACAAGTTACAAACACTGTAAATGATCTCAGTCAGCCATTTTGGCAAAACATATAACCTATATTAAGGTGCGGTCAATCCCTTAGTGCTGGACTCAAACAAAGACCAGAGGAAAATAACCGACCACGCCTCTCTTGGGAAAATGTACAACTTTGAGTCCATTACCTTGATACACTACTTTTTTTATATATATATCATACATCAATTTATAATCCATTTACAGTAAATCCAGCTCCCATAATTACTTTATTTTGTTCCACTACTGTACGCACGCCGAAGCACTCAAACCGCACCCAATTCCACAACAGTTACAGTTTTATAAAGCACTAACAGCTCCAGAATTCAACTGCTACTACAGTCATTCAAGGCATTAGACACATGTCATTTGTATATACTGTTCAATTATCCCAAATAGATACTCACAGAACAAAAATAACTACATATTCCATTATCCAACTTGCACTGCTAAAAGACTACTAGCATTCAAAGAAAAAAAATCCTTATACAAACACATTACATATTAATTATACATTACAAATAAAGAGTTTTTTTATTAAATAAAAAAGAACAAAGAGAAAAAATGAATGTATGAGAAAGAGAAAAAAGTTAGCAGGCGCTTTTGAAAGTCACTGTAAAAGTAAAGCCCTATTGTCTCCATTTCCTGTTCCTTTTTTTTTTTTTTTTTTTTTTACACGAGGCAAGGCAGTAAAGACTGAAACAAAGCAACCTGTTTTAAGAGCAGTCCCTATACATAAATTACATATAAAAAACATAATATCAAAACTACGAAATACAAAACAAAGATAAACACATATATTAATAGTTAGTAAAGACAAACATTTAAATAAACAGACGCAATCAATGGCAAGAAACAAAATAAAATATAAAACAAAAACAAACATGCAATCTGAAAAAAACCAGTTAGCAAATCCTTTAGAATCAGCGCGCAAACACATGCCGCAAAAAAATAAAGAAAAAAATGGCAGCGCGCAAGAAAATAAAAAATTAAGAGGAAAAAGAAAAAACTGTCTCAATGGGAGATAAAATTATTCGATATACAAGAAGAAATCATATATTATGTATAAAAGTAACATCAGAAAGCATTATTTTACTGAGAGGGTGGTGGATACATGGAACAGCCTTCCAGTTGAAGTGGTAGAGGCCAAAACAGTAATTGAATTTAAGCAGGCATGGGATAGGCATAAGGCTATCCTAAACAAAAGATAAATCCAGGTAAAGTATCCATGTAATTGGGCAGACTAGATGGGCCGAAAGGTTCTTATCTGCCGACATTTTTCTATGTTTCTAAATCAAAATCTAATCAATTAAAATAAAATGCTACGAGCCAGAACTCCAGAACACAATAGAGCTACACTATGGACACAAAGAAACACACATTTACTCAACGCTAGAAACATCTTTCAGTTTCCTGGGCGAGTGACATAACGAATACTCAGCACCAGAACTTCATCAGGGTACATCAACATAACGAGTGAGTCACCGCTCATTAACAGTTCTCTATTAGGCGAGTTAAGATAAACAAACAACAAAGAAAAACAAACAGAGCGTCCTACAACAACACAGTGGCTCTCACAGACAGCCTCCCCATGGAAGCAAAGATTCTTTTATCTATATAGGCAATTGCTTAACATGAAATAAAGCATATTAGACAATTGAATTATTAAATCCCACTTCTGACACCAACTGTTAAGTTCTAATTTCCATTATAATTACCATAAACCTTTTTCAAGTTTCTTCTTATATATCAAAATTGAAGTAAGGCGCTGCGCGACTCTGATCAGAGGAGACGATATACACAACCACACCGAGATATGGCAGATTATCATCTGATCAGTCCGTGGTCTGTCAGATTGGTTTATTGTTTCAACATCCAATAGAAATGTTCGTTATATATAAAAACTTCCTGCAGTTTTCACTCCCAACATAGGAATGTGATACAACAACCAATCAGAGCAGATACATTTCTACATCATGTAACAAAGATTTCGCTGGCATTCTAAGTTAACACAGGATATCTATTTCCATCACCCCGCTGACTAGCCTCGAGAGGAAACGAAATTGAACAGACACCGTGCTGGAAAAAGGAGGGGGGATTTCACACTAATGCAAAAATTAAAAAACTACCTATCATATTAAAATACCTTTCAGACCAGACCAGGAAACTCCACATCATACTGGGAGAAGAGACCAGGAAACTCCACATCATACTGGGAGAAGAGACCAGGAAACTCCACATCATACTGGGAGAAGAGGAGCCGGCGGTGAAAATATCTGCCCAATACATCACAGAATGTCACAGACTGAGAGGAACATGAACCCTGCACAGGCACCGTATTTCACCAAAATTAGCAAACTGCCTGCTCTGCGATTAGACGAATGGCCCCGAAATGTCACCGTACGAGGAAACTTACTGTTTGGTGTAATTTGTCTCTCTCTGAATAAGTGTGTGTGTGTGTGTGTGTGTATTTTGTTTCATCCATGATTTTCACTATTTTGGAAGCATTTCGGATAACGAAAAACGTCCGTCTGAAATTTCAAATCGATCCAAAATAATGAATCACGTACAATCCGAAACGACAAAAAAAAAAAAAAACTAGATGATCTGAAACGAAACAAACCGGAACGAAAGTATCCAAAACACACAGGGTTATCCAAAGAGATCCGAATTGCTGGAGAAAGTTAACCGAACGCTGAAATTCAGGGTACGGTTACCTTTCTGGGCCATTCAGCTATCCAGAGAGCAGGCAGTTCCCCAAATCCTGGCGAATTGCCTGCACATACGGTCAGAGGCGGCTCTAGACTTGCTGAGGCCTTAGGCGAAGGCAAGATATGAGGACCCTATTAAACACAGGACCATAGCAGAGGCCATATGAAAAGGTAATGACATAACTGATTTAAAACAAAAGCAAAGAATCTTATTTACAGGCAGCGATTTCTAACATTGATTATAGTTTACAGACTCATTGCAATGCAGCTCTGTCATACACAGAGGACACCCTGAACATATGGAGCAAGGCTCGAGTCGAGCGGGAACGTGCGGGAACGGCGTTCCCGCACTTCTCCCACAGCGGGAACGCAGCGTTCCCGCTGTGGCCCGAGCCCGAAACGCTGGAGCAGGCCACCGTCGCACATTGCCAGCAACCGCGTGCTTCCTTCTAGAACGGCCAATGACCGGAAGTGCAGCCACTCGCCTGGCTGTTTCATCGATCACAGGCGAGCGGCTGCACTTCCTGTCAGCGGCCGTTCTAGCAGGAAGCACGTGGCCACCGGCAATGTGCAGCAGAGGTGAGCTGGCTGCTGGGGGGCAATAATATCCATGAGACCTGGGGGCATTATCCATGAGACCTGGGGGCAATATCCATGAGCTGGGGGCAATATCCATGAGCTGGGGGCATTATCCATGAGCTGGGGGCACTATCCATGAGACCTGGGGGCACTATCCATGAGACCTGGGGGCACTATCCATGAGACCTGGGGGCACAATCCATGAGACCTGGGACATTATCCATGAGACCTGGGGGCACTATCCATGAGACCTGGGGGCACTATCCATGAGACCTGGGGCATTATCGAGACCCTGGGGGCATTATCCATGAGAGCTGGGGCATATATCCATGAGACCTGGGGGCATTATCCAGGAGACCTGGGGGCATTATCCAGGAGAGCCGGGGGGCATTATCCAGGAGAGCCGGGGGGCAATATCGATGAGACCCTGGGGCATTATCCATGAGAGCTGGGGCAATATATACCCGAAATGTAGGCGGGCAAAAACAGGTTCACTTTCAGAACGGCGCCGGACCAGACACAAGCAAGGATTGTCCAAACACGAGTCTCTTCAGGAAAGGCAAGAGTTTATTGTGTCGTCACACAAGTGCTCACACAGGATTGAATCGCTTAGAGTGAGCCCCGATTACACACAGACATGAGGTTTTATGCCCCAAATACATAATTAGGTACATCCCCATTAGCCCACCTCCCGATGACACTTTATTCCACCCCACGTGGGTTAATACCTCCCATCATTAATTCGAACACAAAGAACATTCCACATATAACTATAAATTGATACACTTCTCGTTAGTTTGACAGTCTGTGATTTGTTTGTGCTGTCTTTCTCCGGGCAGTGCCTCCCTCCCTATCGGCTATGTTTATTCAGATGGCCTGGGGCCCGGTCTTCTATACTCCTTCGTCTTTCCGCGGGCCCCAACGACCTTGGAGTATCTACTTCTCCGTGCCTGAAACAGCAGAGATCCTTCATAAAGCTTTAATTGCTTTTCTGCTAATCTAAACGCATTCCTAAATTTCTACATATACCTCATTCTAGTTTCAGTTACAAACCTGTCTAGTTATATACAAGTGAACCAATATTCTGAACAAGATGGCTGCCTGGCTCATAGTAACAACCATCTTTCAGCCTGATCCTCCTTCAATATGAGCTGGGGTGAATTATATCCATGTGAATTGGGGGCAATTATATCCATGTGAATTGGGGGCAATTATATCCATGTGAATTGGGGGCAATTATATCCATGTGAATTGGGGGCAATTATATCCATGTGAATTGGGGGCAATTATATCCATGTGAATTGGGGGCAATTATATCCATGTGAATTGGGGGCAATTATATCCATGTGAACTGGGGGCAATTATATCCATATAACCAGTGCTGTGTATATTATTCTGGGGGTTCAGTGCTGTGTATAATATTATTCTGGGGGTTCAGTGCTGTGCATATTATTCTGGGGCTCAGTGCTGTGCATATTATTCTGGGGCTCAGTGCTGTGCATATTATTCTGGGGCTCAGTGCTGTGCATATTATTCTGGGGCTCAGTGCTGTGCATATTATTCTGGGGCTCAGTGCTGTGCATATTATTCTGGGGCTCAGTGCTGTGCATATTATTCTGGGGCTCAGTGCTGTGCATATTATTCTGGGGCTCAGTGCTATAGATAGATAGATATAACGTGTTAGTCCAGTTGCCAAAATCCTGAGTATACCTGTAGGTAGTGATACCTTTCACTGATCAGTATAGTTTCCAGGTTACACTCTTGAAAGCTTGTCTTTTAAATGTAAAGTTAACCCAATAAAAATGGTATCACCGGCTCGTCCGGCTATACTAATTATATATATAAAATCACATTTTTCTTCAGGTAATGGGGGGTTGTGGAATTCGTGGGTGAGTTCCCTCACTTTTTTTCCCAGGACTTGACCCCTGATATGGAGGATCATTATACATAAAGGAGGATCATTATACAAAGACGGGCAAAGTAGTTTGGGCCCAAATTAGGGATTACACCCACACTAACAGTAAATGATATTTTACAAGACATTGCATTTCATACACAGCTATACAGCTTTAAAAGAAACCCTAATAGAGACCAGGGGCCCCATCACCTCCTTAACACTAGTGCTCACATAAATGAAGGTTAGCGCTAGGTTAAAAGAGGTGATAGCGTTACGCTCGTATCACATCCCAATGCGCTAACGGGTTAAAAAAAATCCATTAGCGCATCGGTATTAGCGCTTTTTAGTGTCAGCTTACTGTACTTTGCGCTCCCTATACTTAACATGGAGAGCACAAAGTGTAAGCAGAGAGTAATTAGCGTCAGGATCACATAGTCCTAATGCTAATTACTTACTGTCACGATAACTACGCGCGCTGCTGCGAAAGACGCAGGGTTAAGCCGCTTACTATTAGGGATGAGCTGCTCGGTTCGGAGTTTGACTAGAACATTGGCAGTTCTAAAGTTCCCGAACTTCAAACTTTTTGGCGTGTTCGAAAAAAAATGCTAAAAAAAAATCTAGAAATAAGGAGACTCTTTACTGCAGAATATTATAAGCAATGGTTTATTAGATATTGAACTACCCAGGGCAAGAAGGCATGCATGTGGGCGATGATTACGGACGCAGTCAACGCGGTGGGAGGCAATGGATGGACTGTGTATGTCGTCAAGAAGCGGTATGTATAATAGCATAAACATGTTACATACACATAACACACATCTACCAACATATGTCAACACATTCTGCAGCGTAATGTATTATCTGTTTCTCAGACAAATGTGACTGTCATAAAATTATTCTGGCTTTATTTAAAATATTTGCACACGTTTACATTTTTCTGAAACTTTCACACCTCAAAATTACATGGTGCAAAGATTCTCACCTCTAAATGACATGTGCTCTCAAACGCCGTAAACAGGTGTTAGTGTTTGGAAATAACATGTGCTTTTAATTAGTCTGCTCTAATGAATTTGATACATTGCCTGTAGACTGGGGGTGTCTGGGGGTGTCTCCTGAACATGTATCAACAACACCTGTGCTTCTGAATTCTAAGTAGTGTTCATTTCTCTACTAACAGGGTTATTCAAAGAGATTCGAAAAGTCGGTGACTTTTCGTTCACTTCAATTCGGTTCCTTTTGCCGATCCCATTTCGGTGACCCTGCGGTGTATTCAGCAAGCAGCACAGGGTCCCCAAATTGCAGGGAAAAGCTGCAGCAAACCCGATGAAAACTAATCGCAAAACCCAGCGAATGCACGCCGAAAACCTGCAAAAACATCTGGATTAACCTGCCGAAAACCACAGAAAAACCCGAGCAGGAGTCGATCACACGCAGCGAAGCCGCCGGAAAAAGCCGAGAAAGCCGAGACCGCAGAGGGCAGTGAATAAATTAGGAAAACAGTTTGTATGAATGTTTGAAAAGTGAAAAGCTGTTTGCAAAGAAACTACTGAGCGAAAATGTCTGAAATTTACATAAAATCCAATGAATGAGAATAAAGAGGCTGTTACAGGAAAAAGAAGTAAAGTTAAAAAAATAAAAAGACTTTTAAAAAAAAAAAAAAAAAAAAAGCTTAAAATATCCTACAAAATCTATAAATAAAAGACTTTTTGCTGCAGAATTTTATAATGAACAGTTTATTAGATATTGAATTAAAACGGGAATATTTTTAACATTGAAGCCTATGGGATTCTCCTGAATAAACCTGCCGAATTAAACCACCGAATGGCAGGGCATTAGGGGAACCTTTCACTGCTGGTTTGTGTTCTCTGAATAGCCGAAGCAGTGCTTTTTCATGGGGATTTCACTGCCCTCGAACAGGCACCGTATGTGCAGGCAATTCGCCAGGATTTGGCGAACTGCCTGTTCTCTGAATAGCCAGGAAAGGTAGCCGAACTCTGATTTTCACTGCTACGTTACCTTTCTCAAGCAATTCGGATCTCTTTGAATAACCCTGTAAATCTTCCTCTGATATGCTGTTTAACCCCTTAACCCTTTCACCGCTGTGTGCTCAGCTCATTTTTACCGCTTTCGCTCATGTTTCAACGCGATTTGAAGCCACATTTTATTAAATGACCCAGACATATTAGATATCGTTCTTTCCGGCAGTCTCCGCAGATTGATAATATATCATTTTATATGTATACGTCATGTCCTGTCTGTATTTTATGACAAAAAAAATGCAATAAAAATTGAATTTTTAATCATCTGCAGTGTGTAAAGTGTTTTTTTTCACATTTTAGCACATGAGCGTTTGCGGTTATGTGTTCTATGGGGTGCGCTTGTACAAAAATTAGAAATGAGGACTTGTTACATTTTGTGGGGGGAATTACGTGATATAAAGCAAACGCACCCCATAGAAAGAAATCATTCGTGCAGCATCATTGTTCACATTATATATTGAAATGTGACCAATATTGCTGCATTAATAAAAATAACACAAATGTATAATTATTTGTATTATTATTATTAATATTATTATTCTTCTTTACCTAGTCATGTTGGGTATCATTCGAAAGGCCATGCTCAGGAGAGTGAGGATTGAATGACGCTATGCGTGATGACATTGGGCAGCGAGGGGGACCCGGGGGTGGAGCCGCCATCCAAGATGGCGGCCCCCACCGGAGCTAGGCCGCACTTTCCAGGGGGCGGCGGCCCGCACTGGGTGGCCCCACCCCTAATTTTTTTTTTTTTTTCTCACTTTTGCAAAGTATTTTACCAGGAAGGATACATTGAGATTTCACTTTCCAGGGGGCAGCAAAAAACCTCACCACTAGATGGGTTACTCACAGAGCACCGAAATGACGCCAACATTTTGGTGTTCTGTAGTTCCCTGCACTCAGGAGAATAAAATTTCCCCACCCTGCAGTGAATTCACCGCAGGGTCCCCAAAGTGCATGGAGTCGGCCGCTGAATGCTGCCACGCAAACCCGTGGCCTGCGGTTTTCAAAAGAACTACTGAACGAAAATGTCTGGAATTTACATATAAGATCCTATGACTGATAATAAAAAGTTCTGTTACAGAAAAGAAAAACTGCTATTAAAAAAAAAAAGGGGGGAAATTTTGCCAAAAAAAAAAAAAAAAAAAAAAAAAACAATAAAGACTTTTTACTGCAGATTAACCACTTCAATGCTAAGGACGCGCTCAGCGCGTCCTCAGCATTGCCCCTGGTATGCGGAGGACGCGCTGAGCGCGTCCTCGCATTGGGGTCAGCGTTCGGCCGGGTTCCGGCCGATCGCTGGCCCCTCCGGTGCGGGCTGACATCCTGGATGTCAGCCCGGCATCCGGAGCAGTGGCCGCCATTATTATGTGTCATCGCGCCCCCGCGATGACACATAATTCAGGCGCCCCCCCCGCATGTGCGGAGGAGGCGCCTGAAAGGGAGGGGGGGGGGGAGGTCCTTCGGACCTCTCTCCCTCCCGATCGGCGGCTCACAGGGCTTAACCCAGGCATCATTTGGAAGGGCACAGCCTGCCCTTCCAAATGATGCCTGGCATTAACCCCTGGGGAGCTGGATCGCAAATCGGCGCTGAAAAGCGCCGATTTGCGATCCTTCCCGGGAGCTGGCCGACATCTTGGATGTCGGCCAAGCTTCCGGGAACTCCCCCAGAGGACTGGCGTCATCTGTGCGCAGCACGATGACGCCAGTCCTAGCATTAACCCCTAACTGCCACGAAGTGTGGAGATAGGGAGTTCCAATGAACTCCCTATCTCCCGATCCGTGGGCAGTTAGGGGTTAAATTTTGATATCGTTGGATCGGCCAGAGCATGGCCGTTCCAACGATACCAAACATGAAAATAAAAAAAAATTAAAAAAAAAAAATAAACACTTTTTTTTATTTTTTTTGTTTTGTTATATGCAGCAATATTGTTCCCATTTCAATTATAATGTGAACAATGATGCTGCATTAACGATTTTTGTATGCGGTGCGTTTGTTAAAAATGGTGTCATTTTTCCCCAAAAAAAAAATGTAACGAGACCCATCTCTAATTTTTTTAACAAGCGCACCCCATACAAAATATAACCGCAATTGCTCGCATGTTAAAATGTGGAAAAAAACACTTTACACGCTGTAAATTATTGAAAATACAGATTTTATTGCATTTTTTGTTTATAATATACAAACATGACATAACGTATACATTATAATAATGACATATTATGAATCTACCGAGTCTGACGAAAGAACGATATATAATATGTCGATGTCATATACTAAAATAAGCCTTAAAAACACGTTTAAACATGATGCGCAAAACAGGTAAAAAATGACCTCAGCACAGGGGCGGGAAAAGCCTCAGCAGCGAAAGGGTTAAAATAATAAATGCTTTATTAGATATTGCATAAAAACAGGAATATTTTTAACATTGAAACCTATGGGGTTCGTCTGAATAAACCTGCTGATTGAAACCACCGAACATCAGGGCATTTCACTGCCATTTCTCTGAGTCTCAGTACCACATGACTGGCTGAACCACGTGAAACGCACGCGCGCAGCTGCCCGCCCTTTCGTTAACACAGACTCTATTCTGGACTGAACACCCACCGGGAAGGGAATCAAAGCTACAGTACACCCTCTGACAGTGACACCCCACTGCTGACAAGATGCTCCACAGCATAATGCTGTGTGTGTAAGACACCAGCGTGACAGGCAAGGTTCCGAACCCAGGATGCAGTGACACACGGAGACCAGGTTAGGGAAAACAGGGGTTTATTTGTAGGATTCAGATAAATAATAAGTCCAGGTTATGCAGGATGAAGGGCAGAACTTAAGGAGAGGGACCAATGGAATATGCAATCTTTGGTGGACACAAAGGGATGCAGGAGACACAATACAATGAGACACAGAGGGCAGACACACGTAGGAGACTTACTGGGGATACGAGACAGGACAGGAAAAGGGCTGAATGGTTTCTTGATAGCTGAGGAATCAGGAGACAGTTGATCAGCGGGAAACCAGGATGCAGGGGTCTAGGATGAAGTCTCTGGATGGCTCGGGAGACTTGATGCAGAGAGTAAGCACAGGATAGCGTCTGGATCTGTGTACTTCGCTTGCTGGCTCAGGAACCATACTGCTGAAGCATTGCCTTCTGGGTGCTCCACCCTTAAATAGGGAAATAGTCTCTGCGTGGATTAGAGGCACCTGTTAGGCCTGCACTGCTGAGAGCAAGGTGGGACATAGGCTACGCCGTCTTGTAGAAGTGCTGCCCTGCAGTCAGGACAACGCAGCTCCAGGTTTGCATTTCTTCCGTTTACGGCGGGCTTTACGTGGGGTGCTGGGGGGCTCCAGACAGGGGTCCTGACAGTGTGCTCGTATACACTCGGTTTGCTGGGAGTTTTACTGCAGTGGATTCTGATACGCTGACACACACCGCACATTGCATTGCTGGGAGTTTTATTGCCGTGGATTCTGATACGCTGACACACACCGCACATTGCATTGCTGGGAGTTTTATTGCTGTGGATTCTGATGCACTCATACACACCGCACATTGCATTGCTGGGAGTTTTATTGCTGTGGATTCTGTGATACACACTGCATATTACTGTGAGTTTTATTGCCCTGGAGCTCTGGGATACTCTCATACACACTGCACATTACTGTGAGTTTTATTGCTGTGCAGTTCTGTGATATGCTCATACACACTGCACATTTCTGTGGGTTTTATTGCTGTGCAGCTCTGATATGCTCATATGCAGTGCACGTTTCTTTGGATTTTATTGTTCAACCAATTAGAGCGGCTGTGATCCAGTATACTTGACATGCGTGGCTGTTCTTTGTAAAAATGCTTGAATTTAAACATTTCATAATTTTCTTTATCTCAATAGATATATATGTGTTTATTGAACAGAACATGTAAACATTCACAGTGCAGGGTGGGAAAAGTATGTGAACCCCTAGCCTTATGACTTCTCCAAGAGCTAATTGGAGCCAGGAGTGAGCCAACCTTGAGTCCAATCAGTGTGATATTATTGGATGTGTTGCTGAAAGCTGTCCTGCCCTTTAAAAACACACACCAGTTTTGGGTTTACTGGTTTCAAGAAGCACTGCCTGATGTGAACCATGCCTCGCAGAAGCCCTACGATCAAGAATTGTTGACTTGCATGAAGCTGGTAAGGGTTACAAAGTATCTTCCAAAAGCCTTGATGTTCATGGTGTCCACGGTAAGACAGACTGTCTACAAATGGAGAAAGTTCAGCACTGTTGCTACTCTCCCTAGGCGTGGTCGTCCTGTAAAGATGACTGCAAGAGCACAGCGCAGAATGCTTAATGAGGAAAGAAGAATCCTAGAGTGTCAGCTAAAGACTTACAGAAATCTCTGGCACATGCTAACATTTTGTTGACACATCTACAATAAGGAAAACCTTAAACAAGAATGGAGTACATGGGAGACACCACGGAGGAAGCCAATGCTGTCCAAAAAGAATATTGCAGCACGTTTGAAGTTTGCAAAAGAGCACCTGGATGTTCCACAGCACTACTGGCAAAATATTCTGTGGACAGATGAAACCAAAATTGAGTTGTTTGGAAAAAACACACAACACTATGTGTGGTAGAAAAAAGGCATAGAACACCAACATCAAAACCTCATCCCCACTGTAAAACATGGCGGAGGGAGCATCATGGTTTGGGGCTGCTTTGCTGCCTCAGGGCCTGGACGGATTGTTGTCATTGATGGAAAAATGAATTCCAGAGTTTATCAAGACATTTTGCAGGAAAACGTAAGACCATCTGTCCGCCAACTGAAGCTCCGCAGAGGATGGGTGATGCAACAGGACAATGACCCAAAGCATACAAGTAATTCAACAAAAGAGAGGCTTCAACAAAACAAAATACGCCTTCTGGAGTGGCCCAGTCAGAGTCCTGACCTCAACCGATTTAAATGCTGTGGCATGATCTTAAGAGAGCGATTCACACCAGACATCCCAAGAATATTGCTACACTGAAACAGTTTTGTGAAGAGGAGTGGTCCAAAATGACTCCAGATCGTTGTGCAGGTCTGATCTGCAACTACAGGAAACGTTTGGTTCAGGTTATTGCTGCCAAAGGAGGGTCAACCAGTTATTAAGTCCAAAGGTTCACATACTTTTTCCACCCTGCACTGTGAATGTTTACACGTTCTGTTCAATAAAAACATGAAAACATATAATGTTTGTGTTGTATTATTTTAAGCAGACTGTGTTTTTCAAATTGTTGTGATTTAGGCTGGGGTCAGACGAGCGCAGTGTTAACGTCCGTGTTGCCGCACATAAGTACGTCCGTGATAGCATACAATTGTGTTAAATGGAGCCCCACACACGAAGTACGTGCGCACAGAAGTGCGGGGGCTGACAGACGCTGCAAATGGACGCAGGTTAGGCAAGAACGTAATACTGCTAGAACGGACGTGCAGAGTGCGCCACGTCCACAACGTCTGCATAGCTTTGTGTGTGAGTGATGGAGCATGGTCAGACGGACTGCATTTATACGTCCAGCATTTTTGACGGACAGAATGTTTTTTCATTGTAATTTATTTTTCCCTCCTACATCCGTCAAAAATAACTTCAGTGAAAAAATGGACTGTGTGACCACTACTGCGTCATCCGTACTGACGATGTCCGTACTGCACGGACGTACAGTCCGTAGAAATCACGCTCGTCTGACCCCAGCCTAAGATGAAGATCAGAGCACATTTTATGACCAATTCATGAAAAACTCCACGTAATCCCAAAGGGTTCACATACTTTGTCTTGCCACTGTACAAAATATATAAGTAGGCACTTGGTATCCACTTTTAGTATAAAGAGAGGAAAAGGCGGAGCTCTAAGAGGAAAAGGTGGAGCTTAAAGAGGAAGGGTGGGGATTAACCCGGAAGAGGTGTGCCCTTGACAGGAAGGGGTGCGTCAAATTTAAATTAGGGGGTGCACGAGTTTAGTCAGGCCTAGGGCAGCACAAAACCTAAATACACGACTGGTCACGTGTCCCACACGTCGTCAGCAGTGAAGGGGTTAAGGACCAGGGCTCTGTAAAGTCAATCATTAATGATGTAGATGTTGCATCATTTGTCATCAAGGGCTTAATAAAATCTTTATCACACTCCTTAGATTTAAAGGTAATATTCCAGTATTTGTATGTCATGTGTCACGGGATGGCCCAGCACCCCCAGCCAGGGGCGGTGCAGTGACAGTGGTGACATGGACACTTGGGTGCGGTGGCACGCACCCCGTTTTACCAGTATTTTATTTAGATGTGATTATTGTGTGGTGTAAAAAGTGCCCCCTGTTGTATTGTGAAATGTATTTTCCCTTTGTCTGCCACGCCCGCCGCCATTTTCTGATCGCCTCGTGGTTCAGATCAGAATACTCGGATCGTAAAATGGCCGAATCGGCAACTCCCCGATTCGTAACAGCCAATACGAATCGGGGCCAGGGTGCCTCCTGCCAGCGAGGGCCAATGGGACTTGTGTGGGCGGGCAGGGATCCCCATTGTATTCCTAATTGTGTAAAGTGATAAATGTATGTGATGTGAAAAATAAAGGCAGATTTTCCAGTGCATCCAGCCTCGCCTGATGTCCTTTACTCTCCGCCGCATATACTGTCTGAGCATCCCGCGCGGTCTCAGGGTGCGGTGTCCAGACTTAAGATCAGAACGGACTTAAGATCAGAACGGACTTAAGATCAGAACGGACTTAAGATCAGAACGGACTTAAGATCCGAACCGAAGGCCGGCCGCGTACCGCGCTTCGGTTATACCAAGTGAGCGGTGATCAGATCCGAAGATTCAGCCGCTCCCGTAAGATCGAAGATTCATCCGTTTAAAGATCCGAATATTCCTCCGCAATCAGATCCGAATATTCCTCCGCAATCAGATCCGATCCCCAGATTCGCACGGCCGCCCGCAGACGCACTCCACACCCACAAGGTCAGTGAACCAGCTGCTCGGGACGCTGAGTGCCGTATGGCTCAGTGGTCGGGCTGGTTCTAGGCAGGGGTCCCCTCCACCGCCCGCTAACCCTTCCCCAGGGTCACGCCAGGCCGCACGAGACGCCGAGTGCGCGTCACTCGGTAGTCGGGCCAGCGGTAAGCGACGGGGGTCACGCAGATAGAGCACACCCGCAGGCGGAACAACATCCCATTCCGTCATATCATGTATCTCTCCCTATGTGAGCATACACTTATTATTGTGTTAGATCTATTGTTCTGGTGCAAGCGTGGGGGAAGGGCTTGCTGCTTCTGCGTTAGTAACACAACACAATGTTTCTATACATCCTAGAAATCCACCACTTCACGGGCAGGTTATGGGGACCTCCTAGACACGATATTTGAAGGAATTTTTCGTTTTTATTTTTAACCCTTATTTCATGGAAAACTCACTTTTCCTTTAAAAATGCTTTTTTTTAAACCTTTTTTGTCCTTGTTTCCTGTCCCCCAGGGCACTACCCGGACCCCCATACACCTTTTATGGCAAATATCTAGCATATATGCCCTCTTGGAGGACACTCTAAAAACTGAACTTTTGAGTCTCATTGACTTGCATTAAGTTTGGTTCGTGTTTGAGTTCAAACTGAACACGGGGGTGTTCGGCTCATCCCTACTCACTATCTGTCTATCCATATAGCACATATCACATAGCTAATTACTCACCCCTGCAGCTAACTGACAAGTTGGCACCAGCTCAAACTGGTGCTAAGTGATTGTGCTTCTGCGGAGTCGGCTATCACCAGCTGACCCCCCCCAAAAAAAAATCAGATACTCACGGCGAGAACGACGGCCTGATCCGCCACTTCTGGCCACCGGGACCAGAATGAGACTTGGGACAAATAGTCCCCAGTCTCCCTCCATGATCTCTCCGTGGCCATGCACGATCCCGCGAGAGTGAGATCACATGGCCGGGATCAGCTCACCCTGGCGCTCCCCAGCAGGCTCTAGGCCTTTAAGGCGTGGCTGTGTGTAAAGCCTGCTGGGGAGCTCCAGGGTGAGTTAATCCTGTAAATGCAGATTCGGTCAAGTTAGATAGGACCTGTCAACGATGGGGTACATTGGCGTTTGTCACCAGCTTAAGCAAACTATGATCCAACTTTGTGAACTGAATCTCCATCATTTATTCCCTCAGTCAGGTTTTAGGAACATTTTTAAAACAGTGCTTTTTTTGCCACAGAAAATGATGGAAGAAGGTGGTCATTGATATGGAGCGCACTTTCCTGGTGTTATATATATATATATTTTATTTTTTTATCAACAGTAGATGAGGAACTAAGAACTGAGCACCGTGTCAGCTAACATGGACTACAATACAAGGATTGAAAGTGTGATATATATATATATAGTATATTCCACCACACTTACAGGAAACATACAAAACTATTTCAGGACAACAAAGGGGATGGTTAAAAACATTTGTGCTGCTCAGATCAATGGCTTTGCAGGGGTTAAAGACCACAGGGTATGAAAGCTGTCCTTTCCAGCATGTGTTGTAATATGGCAGGAAAGTCTGCTCCTGGACACAGGAGACCCCTCACACATTACAGCTTACACTGGAGGGAGGCTGGGGGGGGTCTCTGTAGGGGGGGGGGGTGCGGAGATATGAGAGTTTACAGTGCAAAGAGCAGATAGTTTCTCACCTGGCAGCCTGATGGAATGGAATCTCTGCTCCTCACTCAGCATCACGTGGGACAAGAGGACAGGATGACATGTTCCTGCTGCTCTGTAACAGCCTGCAGCTTCTGGAGCTCATCAGCAGCTGAGAGCAGCCACTCACTGGGGGCTGTGTGTGCACTGCTAATCTGACAGTGTAGGAGAAGGACCCCAGGAACACGCTGCCTGGAGGGACTAGGAGGAGTAACTCTGGCGGCATCAGCTCCTTTCACTGCCTGGAGCTGCTGACATGAGCTTGACCAGTGAGTCTGAGGTCACTGTGGGGGAAAGCAACCTTGCGAGGCCCCAGGGAGGGTGAGGCCTTAGGCGGCCGCCTTAACGGCCTAATCAGAGAGCCGCCTCTGCATACGGTGCCTGTTTTGTGCCTGTTCGAGGGCAGTGAATCCCCATAGAGAAGCAATGCTTCGTCTATTCAGAGAACACAAACCAGCAGTGAAAGGTTCCCCTAATGCCCTGCCATTCGGTGGTTTCATTCGACAGGTTTATTCAGGAGAATCCCATAGGCTTCAATGTTAAAAATATTCCCGTTCTAATTCAATATCTAATAAACCGTTTATTATAAAATTCTGCAGCAAAGAGTCTCTTTATTTATAGATTTTTTAGGATATTTTAAGCATTTTTCTGGATTTTGTTTAACCCTTTTACTGCTGAGGCATTTCACCGCTGTGTGCTGAGCTAATTTTTACCGCTTTTGCACATCAAGTTTAAACGCGATTTGAAGCCACATTTTATTCTACAACCCAGACATATAATATATCGTTCTTTCCGGCAGACTCGGCAGATTCATAATATGTCATTATTATATGTATACGTCATGTCCTGTCTGTATATTATGACAAAAAATGCAATACAAATTGAATTTTTAATCATCTGCAGCGTGTAAAGTGTTTTTTTCACCTTTTATCACATGAACATTTGCGGTTATATTTTCTATGGGGTGCGCTTGTACAAAAATTAGAAATGGGACTTATTAAATGGGGACTTATTAAATTTTTTGGGGGGGAATTATGTGATTTTTAGCAAACGCACACCATAGAAAAAAATCATTAGTGCAGCATCATTGTTAACATTATAATTTAAATGTAAACAATATTGCTGCATTAATAAAAATAACACACAAAAAAATACATGTTTTTATTTTTTTTAATTATTATTATTATTATTTTTTAATAATTTTTTGTTAACTTTATACTTGGTCTTTATACCACGGTTCTGGAGATATCGTGGTTCATACGAACCCCCTATCTCCACCAGGGGATTTCCTTGGGAAATCCCCGGGCAGCTAGGTGCTCCCCGGCTATCTGACGTCGTCACGCTATGCATGAGGACGTCAGGCAGTGAGGGGGGACCAGGGGGTGGAGCCGCCATCCAAGGCACTGAAGTGCGACCCAGTGCCTAAGGGGTTAAAGTCAGGCACCGCTTAAAAGGGGAGACTCTCCCCTTTTAAGCAGTGCCTGGCTTTTTTTGTGGGACCTCCCGATCGGGAGGGGGATGGCGCGATGACGTCATTTACGTCGGGAGGAGCTTGAATTCAGCGTCTGAGGACGCTGAAGTCAGAACGCCGCAGGACCCCGGACAGAGGTGAGTATCTTCGCCGGGGGTCCCGCAAGCTGATGACGTGTGGGACACGTCCTCCTCAGCATACAGCGGGAGTAACTGAGGACGTGTCCCACACGTTGTCAGCAGTGAAGGGGTTAATTAATTTTTTTCAGTTTACTTCTTTTTTCTGTAACAGCCTTTTTATTCTCATTCATTGGATTTTATATGTAAATTTCAGACATTTTCGCTCAGTAGTTTCTTTGCAAACAGCGTTTCACTTTTCAAACATTCAAGCAAACTGTTTTGCTAATTTACTCACTGCATTCGTCTGAGGTGTCGGCTTTATCCGGCGACTTTGTTGCGTGTGATCGGCTTCTGCTCGGGTTTTTCTGTGGTTTTCGGTGGGTTAATCAAGATGTTTTTGCGGGTTTCGGTGTGCATTCGCCGGGTTTTGCGGTGGCTTTTCCCTGCACTTCGACGGCCCTGTGGTGCTTTCTGAATACACCGCAGGGTCACCGGAATGGGATTGGCAAAACGAACCGAATTGAAGAGAACGAAAAGTCACCGAACGTGCTGTGACTTTTCGAATATCTTTGAATTACCCTGTTAGTGCTGCTTTCCTCTAACTGAGATCTCCCGTTACGGCAGCAAGAGCCGCGTTAACCGGGATAATAAACCTCTGTATAAGAGCACGAGTCATTCATTCCATCCTACAGGATTCCCAGATTCCCCTATTAATATGACGGGAATCATGATTAAAGTAAAGACACAGAGACGAATATTATGCTATTCTTTTCTTTACTTAAGCCGATAGCAGCAAAGATTAACAAATACAGACAAATAAAGTATTTTGAGAGAAAAAAACTCTCTTTTAACAATCAACTAAGACATGTCCAATAGTATTGTCCTTTAGTCTCTCCCAACCAATCAGCGATCAGCCAGGTGTATAAATCCTGAGGTAACCGTTGGCCACTCCCCTTTTCTGGTGCGAGACTGATGGAACTTATAACGGAAACTGGAACTTGAAGAACCTGGTAAAACTCGATCCTACGATGAACGGTTTATCGACAAACCGAATTACACTGAGGGAGAAACAATTGAATAAATTAGTGCATATCATGACATATAATAACACTTATAGGTTAACCACTTCAAACTGATTATATACAGCCGGGTGGGTAAGAATACTCCCAATTATCGGTGGGATAATATTCGCCTCCGTGTCTTTACTATAAGCATGATTCCCCGTCATATTAATAGGGGAATCTGGGAATTATGCCACAAGACACGGAGGCGAGTATTATGCTATCTTTTCTTTACTTAAGCCGATAGCAGCAAAGAACAAGCTCTCAAATACAACAACAAAAGTATTTAGAGAGAAAAATACAGTTTAACAATACATATAACAATAGCAGGTAATGGTACAGTCCAGCTCCCTGCTGCCCAATCGTCCGGTAGACCGCTCCATAAATCGTCCTGGTAACCCTTGGCTTCTCCTCTTTTCTTTGCTGCTCGCCGAGATAAGATGAGTATTAGCAGCAATCTCAGTATTAAAATTAAAACAAAAACCAGAGTGGTAGGCGCCCCCGCCTGTGCAGCAACCAACTTCCCAAAGCCGGCCAGCAATCAGTGGTTTCCCCCAAACCAAAGTGCAAATAGAACAATGAATATACGTATCTGGCGGCGCGATAACAATCGCTATGGATAGTCTGGATGCTCTCTTATGGTAATGCGTCCATACATAAATGTAAAAAGAAACAGGAGAATATTCTTTGTTATATTATCATATCTGCACAAAGAAGTCTTTTCTCGTCTTTATCCCTATGTACTAATCACGATTCAAAGAAGATCGCTCCTGCTTAGAAAGGTTTGGGTCACCTTTCTATACTCATAGAAAAAAAGGACCCTCCTGCCTCGATCCACTCAGAGCCAGTGCTGTGGCTCTATATTTGTGAGTGAAAACAAGTCACCTAATATATCCAGTATTGTCTATTACGCACTGCACTATTGTATTCTCCTGTTTCTTTTTACATTTATGTATGGACGCATTACCATAAGAGAGCATCCAGACTATCCATAGCGATTGTTATCGCGCCGCCAGATACGTATATTCATTGTTCAGTATTAAAATTGTTTGGCAGTTTCACTGTATTTTTATTGTCTATATATATATTTTAATTCAATACATTATGGATCCACACTCTCTGTTTTAGCTTGTGGTTTTTTTATATATATTTATTGTCAGCCCGTTTAGGGACTTCTATGTACAAGGGATAGATATATGTCTTTATTTAAATCATTTGGGGACTGTCTTTATTTTTCGCTTTCCAGCGTTTTTTATTTTCCCCAGGGAGACGAGTCCGTCTTTACAGCGTTTTTTTCTGTAGTTTTTGGTGCCTCCCCTGTACCTCCGTCATTAGGAGAGGTGCGGCTGCGCGCCAATGCCTGGGGTAACGCTCGCGGCGACTCGCGAATGCGCAGTACGCCTCGGCGGGTTTACCTCAATAATTTTTTTTAAGCTGTTAAGTGTATATCAGGGGTTACTGGCCTTCAGTCAAGATTTCGGATGCATCTGCCTCCTTTTTGTCAAGTTCCTGGGCCCCCTCTACTATGAGGAGATATGGTAGCGCATGGAACTCATGGGTTTCTTAGTGCATGGAACATCAAGTTTATCCCATATCAGTTCCTTGAGTGACTTTAGTTTTTTCACACATCTATTTGGGGATGGTAAAGCGTATCGCACGATTAATAACCTCAGATCGGAGATATCTGCTTCACATCAGGGTTTTATTGGTATTCCTGCCGGGAAGCACCCCATTACATGTAGGTTTTTGAAGGGTATACAGTGTAACGACCCCTCGTTCCCGTTATTCTAACATCTGGGATGTCATTCTAGTTAATTTCTGGATAAGTGACCGAGAATGAAACTCTGTCTATTAAACTGATTTCTGTGAAATTGGCCATTTTACTTTCACACGTTCGAGCCCTAAACTTAACGGGAAGGAGTTTTACCCGACACGGGGAGAAATGTTACATTTTCCTGTAGGACAAGGACTTCATTGTCAGAGGTCTTCTATCCAGTTTTGCCACAGCGTCCTGTCCTTTACCCAGTAATTGTTTTAAAGAATATGGAAGAGTTTCTGCCCCTAACAGGTCACTCCAATCCCAACGGTTATTCATATCCTTACACAAACCATACAATTCTGTAACTTCCACCACACTCGCTGGGTGGGTTAAATGGATCATGTCAGGAGCTGGTATAGACGTCTCCGTGTTCGGAGCTCATTCATCCCGGAGTGCTTCTGCTTCCGAGGTTTTTTCTTCCGTGGATGTCGTCTTGTAGACATCTTAAAACAGCAGACTGGTCCAGAGAATCCACCTTTAGGGAGTGTTATTTTAAACCAGTGTGTCACATGTCACTATCACTAATTAATTAAGCTTTGAACTCACATAATATGAGCCTCCGTGTCTTGTGGGATAATTCCCAGATTCCCCTATTATCATGACGGGGAATTATAATTATAATAAAGACACGGAGGCGAGTATTATCCCACCCGATAATTGGGTTATTCCCACCCTTTATATTTGGTTATTAGGTTTTGATGTTTCAATAGTCATTACGGATTTTTTCAAACCTTCTTAATATAAGCTCTTGGTGATCTTTAATACATTTGTTTTCCGACGGCCTAAACTTCATGTCGAAGCTTTCATTGGATGAGGAAGAGTTCTTCTGTTGTTCTGTTCGTTGGAGAAATGCTTGAGCTTCAAGTTGGAGTCTACGTTGAAGGTTTTTAACTTCCTGTTGGAGTTTGTCAAAGGATGATTATTCTTCCATAGTTTCGATTTCGTTGAGGAAGATGTTAGCCCGTCTCGCATCAAGAAAAGAGGAGTAGCCAAGGGTTACCAGGACGATTTATGGAGCGGTCTACTGGACGATTGGTCAGCAGGGAGCTGGACTGTACCATTACCTGCTATTGTTATATGTATTGTTAAACTGTATTTTTCTCTCAATACTTTTGTTGTTGTATTTGAGAGATTTTCTTTGCTGCTATCGGCTTAAGTAAAGAAAAGATAGCATAATACTCGCCTCTGTGTCCTTATTATAATTATGATTCCCCGTCATGATAATAGGGGAATCTGGGAATTAATTATCGATTGTGACATATGTATAACTGGTTTAAAATCAAACTCTGGGAAGGTGGATTCCCTGGACCAGTCAGCTGTTTTGAAGATGATAAATTCTATTTTTCCAGTATAATTACCATAAACCTTTTCAAATTTCTTCTTATATATCAAAATTGAAGTAAGGCGCTGCGCGACTCTGATCAGAGGAGTGTAACGTTGGGGGCTTTCAGCCCTACCTGTATGCTTGAGGACAGCAAGTCTGATGCTGCTCGCTGACCACTGCCCGGTTTAAATGGAGACAGGCAGGGAGGTGATTGCATGAGGTGTGGCTTGAGTGGGGGGCGTGGTCTGGTGAAGGTCTTTAAAAACCCTCAGTATAGTTTCAGAAGTTGCCAGATCGTGGTTATCCATCCTGAGCTCCTTGTACCTGACTGCTATATTGATTTAACCTGTTACTGACCTCTGCTTGTGTTCTGACCATTCTGCCTTCTGTTGCCCTAGACTATTTGCTTGTACTACGCTACTGCTCTGATACCGACGCGGCTATTCCATTTGACCATTCTGAACTCTGTATTCCTGATTCTGGCTCGGCTGACTCCTCTCCGTATTGTTATCCCTTTTCTGTCTAGCTAGTTTACCTGGCCAATTCTAAGGACCAGACAGATAGGGATCATTCACAGCTACACTGTTCGTAGCTTCTGAGTTTTGTGGAGTGTTGGGGGTTAAGTACTGCGTGGTGGGATCCGGGAACCGTGACATTACGATCTGGCCAATATGGATCCCGCAGATTTAACACAGCACTTGGCTACCTTTGTATCCAGACAGGATGAGCAGGATCATAGGATGGATCAGTTTGCCATTGCCTTACAAACTATCCTGAATCGTACTGCACACCTGGAACCAGTTGGGGTTGCACCCCCGCCTGCTATACCTGTGCCCCCTGTCATTCAGACATCCCAGGTACACATAATGAGGCAGCCAGTGCATAGTGAGCGAGCAGTAATTCTAGAGGTGCTGGAGATCCTGAGAGGGGCTAACAAGCTCATTACTCAGCACCTGAATAACCTGTATGCAAGTTTGCTGCAACCTCCTAGGGACGTCTTCCCAAAAGAGCCTGTTCCAGTTCCAGTTAAAGGTTCCAGAGGACCCCTGACCTGGAGGAAAGGGTATGGAGGAAAAACCAGGGCTTATGCTTTTATTGCGGTTCTTTCCTGCATAAAAGAATGGACTGTCAATTGCGCCCCCAGAAGTTACCCTCCATGTTCCAGCCTTACCAGGCCCAGAGTCCACTGCCCTGCACGTCGCAGGACGTCCAAAATCCACTGCCCAACAGGGAGAAACCAGGTGTAATGCCCAGCAGTGGGAAGTCAAGAGTGCTGCCCTGCCAGCATGAACAATCTAAGGTGGCTGCTCAGCAGCACAAAGAATCTGAGTCTGCTGTTTGTCAGCTTCAAGTCCTGTCCATGTCTACTGTGCCTAAGCTAGCAGTTCCAGTCAAGAGTGCTGCCCTGCAGCACGAACAAATCAAGTCCACTGCCTCGCAGTGCGAGATCTGGTCCACCGCTAACCAGTTTGAGAGCCAGTCCACTGCACAGCAGTTCAAGAGACAGTGCCAAGCTGGGGTCACCGCTCCACAGTGCCAAGCCAAGGTGGTTGCAAAGCACTGTGAGATCAAGCCACGCTCACCCGAGCCGGTAGCTGCCCAGCCACGCTCACCGGAGCCGGTAGCTGCCAAGCCACGCTCACCCGAGCCGGTAGCTGCCAAGCCACGCTCACCCGAGCCGGTAGCTGCCAAGCCACGCTCACCCGCCGAGCCGGTAGCTGCCAAGCCACGCTCACCCAAGCCGGTAGCTGCCAAGCCACGCTCACCCGAGCCGGTAGCTGCCAAGCCACGCTCACCCGAGCCGGTAGCTGCCAAGCCACGCTCACCCGAGCTGGCTGTTGCCAAGCCACGCTCACCCGAGCTGGCTGTTGCCAAGCCACGCTCACCCGAGCTGGCTGTTGCCAAGCCACGCTCACCCGAGCTGGCTGCTGCCGCCATGTCCGAGTCGCCGCAGAGCCGTGATGAGGTCGCTGACCCACAGATCTGTGCTGCCGCCGCCAGGACCGAGTCGCCGCAGAGCCGTGATGAGGTCACTGACCCACAGAGCCGTGCTGTTGCTGCCATGTCCAAGTCACCACAGAGTCGTGCTAAAGGCGCTGCCCCTCCTGTCCTTGCCAAGGGTGCTACCCAACCGGTCCACACCAAGGGCGCTGCCCCACCGAGCCCAGCTGTCCTGGCGTCTTCGAGCCCAGCTGTCCCGGCGTCTTCGAGCCCAGTGGTTCCAGTCCAGTTGCCGCAGAGCCGTGCCAAGGTCCCTGACCCACAGATCCGTGCTGTTGCCGCCATGACTAAGTCGCAGCAGAGCCGTGCCGGGGTCACTGACCCGCAGATCCGTACCACTGGTGCCGTGTTCATGTTGCCGCAGTGCAGAGAGGACACTGTTGCTGTCCATTCCGCGTCCTGTACCAGGGGTAGGAGACGCAAAAGGACTGGTGCCAGTGTCTTCAAACCTGGACCCAGTTTTGGCTCCCACCCTCATAGACGGGGGCGTCTTGAGGAGGATGACGACTCTGATTGGGACCTCAGGGGACTTTGGTGACTGGTGTACGCGAGGGCTCTACGTGCCTACAAGACCCATTGACTATTTTCTTGTCATTTTTCTTGTTGTCCTCTTTTGAGCATCCGGCGTCTGCTCGTGGAGAGGGGGGTACTGTAACGTTGGGGGCTTCCAGTCCTACCTGTGTGCTTGAGGACAGCAAGTCTGATGCTGCTCGCTGACCACTGCCCGGTTTAAATGGAGACAGGCAGGGAGGTGATTGCATGAGGTGTGGCTTGAGTGGGGGGCGTGGTCTGGTGAAGGTCTTTAAAAACCCTCAGTATAGTTTCAGAAGTTGCCAGATCGTGGTTATCCATCCTGAGCTCCTTGTACCTGACTGCTATATTGATTTAACCTGTTACTGACCTCTGCTTGTGTTCTGACCATTCTGCCTTCTGTTGCCCTAGACTATTTGCTTGTACTACGCTACTGCTCTGATACCGACCCGGCTATTCCATTTGACCATTCTGAACTCTGTATTCCTGATTCTGGCTCGGCTGACTCCTCTCCGTATTGTTATCCCTTTTCTGTCTAGCTAGTTTACCTGGCCAATTCTAAGGACCAGACAGATAGGGATCATTCACAGCTACACTGTTGGTAGCTTCTGGGTTTTGTGGAGTGTTGGGGGTTAAGTACTGCGTGGTGGGATCCGGGAACCGTGACAAGGAGACGATAGAAAACAACCACACCGAGATATGGCAGATTATCATCTGATCAGCTCGTGGTATCTCAGATCCGTTTATTACTTCAACATCCGATAGAAATGTTCGTTATAGAAAAAAACTTCTTGCAGTGTTCACTCCCAACATAGGAATGTGATATAACAGCCAATCAGAGCAGATATATTTCTACATCATGTAACAAAGATTTCGTGGGCAATTCTAAAGTTAACACAGGATATCTATTTCCATCACCTCGCTGACTAGCATCGAGAGGAAACGAAACTGAACAGACACCGTACTGAAACAAGGAAAGGGGGGAGGGGTTCACACTAATGCAAGAATATAAAAAAACTACCTATCATATTAACCCCTTCGCTGCTATGGACGCGCTCAGCGCGTCCACCCGCAGGTAACGTTCCTTGCGGTGGACGCGCTGAGCGCGTCCTCCCTTTGGGGCCAGCGTTCGGCCGGGTTCCGGCCCATCGCTGGCCCCCCCGGTGCGGGCTGACATCCTCAATGTCAGCCCAGCACCCAGAACCGCCACCGGCCTAATTAGGTGTCATCGCGGTGGTGCAATGACACCTAATTCAGTCGCCCCCCCCACATGTGCGGAGAAGGCGCCTGAAAGGGAGGGGGGAGGTCCTTTGGACCTCTCTCCCTCCCGATCGCCGGCGTTGCGGGGGTTAATACAGGCACCGTTTGGAAGGGCACGGCCTGCCCTTCCTAACGGTACCTGGAATTAACCCCATGGGGGCTGGATCACGAATCGGCGCCGAAAAGCGCCGGTTTGTGATCCTTTCCCGGAGCTGGCCGACATCTTGGATGTCGGCCAAGCTTCCGGGAATGCCCCCTGAGGACTGGCGTCATCGTGCATAGCACGATGATGCCAGTCCTGGAGTTAACCCCTAACTGCCACCAATGGTGGAGATAGGGGGTTCATTGGAACCCCCTATCTCCCGATCCGTGGCAGTTAGGTGTTAATGTTTGATATTGTTGGATCGGCCAGAGCATGGCCGTTCCAACAATACCAAACATGAGTATGAAAAAAGTTTTTTTTAAAAATATTAAAAATAAAAATAAAAAAATATAAAAAAAAAAATTATAAAAAAAAAATAAACAATTTTTTTTTTTTGGTTCGTTAATGCAGCAATATTGTTCCCATTTCAATTATAATGTGAACAATGAAGCTGCACTAACGATTTTTGTATGCGGTGCGTTTGTTAAAAATCGCGTAATTTTCCCCAAAAAAAAATGTAACGAGACCCCATCTCTAATTTTTTTAACAAGCGCACCCCATACAAAATATAACTGCAATTGCTCGCATGTTAAAATGTGAAAAAAAACCACTTTACATGTTGTAAATTATTGAAAATTCATATTTTATTGCATTTTTTGTTATAATATACAGACAGGACAGAACGTATACATATAATAATGACATATTATGAATCTGCCAAGTCTGACGGAAAGAACAATATATAATATGTCTGAGTCATATATTAAAATAAGCTTCAAAACACGTTTAAACATGATGAGCGAAACCGGTAAAAATGAGTTCAGCACAGAGGCGGGAAATGCCTCAGCAGCGAAAGGGTTAAAATACCTTTCAGAAGATGTCTTCAAGACAACATCCTTGTGACAGAGCCGCTGAAGCAGAGGCGCTCCGAGAAGAATGGGCTCCAAAAATGGAGATATCTACACCAGCCTCTGACATGATCCCTTTAACCCACCCAGCTAGAGTGGTGGAAGTTACTGGATTATGAGGTGTACGTAGAGAAATGAACAATCGCTGAGATTGAGATGATCTATTAGGATTCGTAACCCTTACATACGCTTTTAGACAAAGACGGGACATAAATTCGGGCGTTGAGGAAAAGCTGTATAGAAAACGTCTGACAGAGGATTTAGTCCTGTTAGAAATTATAAATTTAACCCCTGTAGGGGAGAAAATTCTAGCAGATAAATCTAGACCCGAACATCAGAAACCCTTTTACAAGAAAGTAACAAAACCACGTGCGTCCAAACCGGTTTAACTGACGGGGTGTCATTACTGGACCAATTATCCAAAACATTCAGAACTAGATTAACGTCCCACGTGGAGGAATAGCGGGGGTGAGGGGGGCGTTCGAAACGTATGTCCCTCAATAACCTACAAATAACGGGATGTTTCCTTGCAGGAATTCAATCGAAACCCTGATGGGAAGCAGAAATCACAGACCTAACATTATTAATCGTGCGATACGCCTTTCCCTCCTCAAACAACTGAGTGAAGAAACTCAATAACTGACTCACAGGAGCTGATATGGGATCAACTTGTTTTCCCAGACACCAAGTGACACATGATCTCCAAGCCCTATTGTATCTTTTTCTGGTAGATGGGCCCCAAGAACTGGACAATAAGGAGGCAGTTGCCTCTGAAATGCCGCCTGAAGGCCAGTGACCCCTGATAACTTCCAAGCCATTAGCTGGAAAGAGCGAGACTCCAAGATGTTCTGCAGTGTTCCCTCTGGGTCCTGTAGACGGGATGAGGACGCAAGAATCAGCCTGGGAATGTCTACAGATAATTCCAGAAGACGTGGAAACCAGGGTTGGGTTTTCCACAGAGGTGATATCAGCACTATGGTCGCCTTCTGAATTTGAACTAGGTGTAACACCCTCAAGATGAGCAGAAATGGAAGGAAAGCATAATGTATTCCTGATGGCCAAACCTGGACCAGCACATCCGTGGCTAACGCCATGGAATCTGGTTTCCAGCTGTAGAATTGTGGCAATTGTGTGTTGAGGCGAGTAGCGTATAGATCTATAGGGAACGGACCCCAAAGGGATGACAAAGTGGAGAACACCTTGACGTCCAATCTCCAATCGCTGGTATCTATGAGATACCTGGAGTTCCAGTCCACAATAGTGTTGGATAGACCTGGAATATACTGTGCCTGGACTGAAAGGCAAAACCCCCAAAAGGATTTCGCCATCTCTGCCAAATGTCTGGATCTGGGTCCCCCCAGGTGATTTATATATTGTACAGCTGCAAAGTTGTCCATTTTTAAAAGAATTGATGTCACTTGGAAATGTTTTATAAAACTTTGGCGAATAACCCAGCTAGGAGTTCTAAACAATATGTGTAGAGCGGATTCCGTAGAATCCCATCTGCCGCCTGTGGAAAGTGATCCGCAGTGCGCGCCCCAACCAGATCTGCTGGCGTCTGACTATAGTAGGGATGAGCTGTTCGGTTCGATATGTTCAGAGTTCGATTCGAACATCGCCCGTTCGGCTGTTCGTCAAACTCCGAACATTTCCGCGTGTTCGCCGCATGTTCGCCCACAATGCACTTTTCCACTGGCCTGAAGCTTGTATTTGGCTACAGTCTGCACCTGACCACAGTTTAGGTGCAAGACAGGTGCAAGACTATGACAATCATGGCTCAGAGTCCTGATTGGGCAAATTTTGCCCAATCACATGCTCACAGAGCAAAGTCCCGCAGCACACTATATAAGGCTTCACACAGCCACAGCACGTGTTTTTTGAGAGGAGATTGTTGTGTTAGTGTGTGTTCTCACTGCCAGCAGCAATTCCGGGGGTCTCACTTCTAGAAGATATCTGGGAATTGTTCTAATCTTTGTGTTCTCACTGCCAGCAGCAATTGTGGGGGTCTCACTTCTACAAGATATCTGGGAATTTGTCATGCCCCAACCCTTGGAGCCTGCTGTGGCTAGTCTGGGAGACTGTTTGCACCTACTCAAGGGTTAACTTTTGCTCTGGATACCTGTGTGATTGCTTAAAGCCTGGTCACACCCTTTCCTCTACGATCTGGCATTGTTCATCTTGCTTTGCTACTGAGAGGATCCCCTTCCTGAGCTCCTGCACATCTCTGCAAGCCTGATCCTGTTGCTGCTGTTTATTTTCCTGGACTGTTCCTTCTAGTATCCAGTTTCTGAAGTAAACCACTGTGTTGGTTCCAGGTACCATTCTGCTACCAGAGACTGCTTATTACTCTATTGCTGTGCACTCCATTCTGCAGTACCTGGAGAGACCACTGGATTACTGTGCTGCACATTCACCAAATCTGCTGTACCAGAGACCTGTGTGTTCTTCATCTGCCACAGTTTCAATATATCCTTATTTACCTGCTTCATTGTATCCAGTGTCTTCATTAACCTGTTCAACCCCAGCGCCTGGGATTTATACTAAACTTTGGGTCCCACCTCGGCTCACGCCTGGTGCCACCCTTACAGAATTGTGGTAATCTCTGTGTTCTCACTGCCACCCATCAGGGGGTCTCACAGATTTATAGGAGGTTTCTGGGAATTTTAATCTGTGACTTGTCACTGGCTGCCAGCTATCAGGGTGTCTCACGGAGTTATACCAGAGTTCTGGAAATCTTTAATCTAGATAACACAGTTGAATCAGAGTTCTGCATATCTCCAATTTTTTATAACTGAGTTGAATCAGAGTTCTGTATATCTTAAATGTATACGCCTTGCTGGGGGAGGTGTTCTTAGGTGACTATATAAAGATTGCTGATATTAGCTTGTCTAATAGAGCTTGTGAAGCCTTCTAAGTGCAAGCCTTCCAAGTGAGGCACTTAGAGATATTCTGGTGAGTGACTTTGATTTCAGTTTCAAATTAGATCTTTTCTATTCATTTTAAGGTTTTAAATTAGGTCTGGTGAGTAAATTAGGTTAGGCTGGTGACTCATTTTCTTACTGATTAGCACAGATTGGAATCAATTGGGTTCTATTTGCTAAGAGGTTAAGCTTGTCCACACGTTGCTGGGGGAGGTGTTCTTAGGTGACTATATAAAGATTGCTGATATTAGCTTGTCTAATAGAGCTTGTGAAGCCTTCTAAGTGCAAGCCTTCCAAGTGAGGCACTTAGAGATATTCTGGTGAGTGACTTTGATTTCAGTTTCAAATTAGATCTTTTCTATTCATTTTAAGGTTTTAAATTAGGTCTGGTGAGTAAATTAGGTTAGGCTGGTGACTCATTTTCTTACTGATTAGCACAGATTGGAATCAATTGGGTTCTATTTGCTAAGAGGTTAAGCTTGTCCACACGTTGCTGGGGGAGGTGTTCTTAGGTGACTATATAAAGACTGTGGATATTAGCTTGTCTAATAGAGCTTGTGAAGCCTTCTAGGTGCAAACCTTCCAAGTGAGGCACTTTGAGATATTCTGGAGATACTCTGGAGGTAGTCTGAGGTTAGACAGGAGGTAGAAACCCTACAAAAAAGGTAAGATTTGCTGGTTTTAAATCCATTCTTTCATTTTATAATGGCAGGCTTGGTCCAGTGTAAGAGCTGTCATGCACTTGTTTTTAGATCCAATTTTTGGAGGTTTGGAGTGTGCCTGATATGTAGGCAGTTCTCTTTATTGCAGCAGGAAATTGCCTGTTTGAAGTCTGAGATTTGTAAATGATCTGTTAGACAAACTCAGGCTATGACTGTTACAAAGCCACTGCCACAGAGGCCTCCTAGGAGTGGCAGATGGACTACTGTAGGATCTGGTAGACTTAGAGTTGTGGATAGAAGGCATGTCCCACAGTCTGTGGCTCTTCTTAATTCTTTTGAGGCACTTTCAGAGTGTAGTGGTGAGACGGAAGTAGGCTCAGACACCATAGTTGAGGAACCACCATCCCCTATGCCTAAGGTATGCAAGACTGCAACTAAGGACAAAAAGGAAAAGGTGGGACTTGATAGAAGGCAATTGTGGCTGGGTGATTCTATCATAAGAGGTGTTGAGCTAGAGAGTAGTGGTTTGGTGAGATGTCTTCCTGGGACTATTGCTCGTAGAGACAAGAGACGTATTCTCAATATTGTCAAACAAGCAAAGCAGGAAGGGGAAGTTGACGTTCTAGTCCATCTAGGGACAAATGACTTAGCTAGCAATGAGGTTTCTGAGATTAAGGAAGATTTTTGTGTTCTTGGAGGTGAAATACAGCAGATTGCGTCCACTGTGTCATTCTCTGAAGTTCTGCCTGTGCATAACATTCAGGATAGGCAGATGTGCACTAGGGAATTTAATTTGTGGCTTCGGGAATGGTGTCGGGAGCAAGGATTTGGCTTTGTGTCCCATGATAGCTCTAATTGGAGCAGAAAGGAAATGTATAAAAAAGATGGTTTGCATCTTACTCATAGGGGAACATATGTTCTCAGTGAGAAGTTCAAAGGTTTCACAAAGGAATATTTAAACTAGGAGGGAGGGGGCGACGAAAGGGTAAAAAACAATCTGCCCGATTGTCCCCCAAAACTAAATCGGAGGGTGCAAGCAACATGCGGGGAAAAAAATGACAAGCTCAGAGTCGTGTCTATAAATGCTCGCAGTTTAGAAACATAGAAAAATGTCGGCAGATAAGAACCTTTCGGCCCATCTAGTCGCCCAATTACATGGATACTTTACCTGGATTTATCTTTTGTTTAGGATAGCCTTATGCCTATCCCATGCTTGCTTAAATTCAATTACTGTTTTGGCCTCTACCACTTCAACTGGAAGACTGTTCCATGTATCCACCACCCTCTCAGTAAAATAATGCTTTCTGATGTTACTTTTTTATTTTTTATTTTTAAATAAAGCTTTTATTGATTTTTCCAACAAAATTTAGACATACATAATATAACTTAAAGGTTATGCAGAGATAACGGGGGAAAAAAGGGGGAAAGACACAAAAAACATAAAAAATAAGACAGAAACAGAAAAACACAAAAACATGAACAGAAAAACTTAAAAAAAAAAAAAAAAGGGGGGGAAAGGGGCACCATGTTACAAATCAAGTATCAGTAGTAAGGTATCTCTCTATTCAGCAAGACCCCTGAAAAAGGTTTTCACATATTACTTAAGGTATAATCATTAGATTTTAACGGTATAGGTGTCCCAAATCGACCAATGATCCTTTCCCACCCCAGTCAGTCCCATCAAGGCTCTAGCCATTGCATCCAAGGATCGCAACTCACTCAATCTGGTTTTAACAGCACCCACTGTGGTAATGACATTCGATTTCCATTTAGCTGCAATGAGAGTAGTAGTGACTGATAAGATATGAGCCAATAGTTGTTTTTGGAATTTAGTAAGGGAGTCGGGAAACATTTGCAGGAGGAACACCTCTGGTGTTGGGACAATCTCGGCATCTAAAATCTCCGAACTCAGGGCGGCAACTTGGTCCCAAAGTGTAGTAAGTCTAGGACAAGCCCACCATGTATGAAAGAAAGCGCCCTCCTCCTCTTCACACCTCCAGCAGGTTCTAGGAACCTGTGGGTTGTAATGATGTTCCCTGTCAGGTGTAATGTACCAATGATATAAAATCTTTTTCCTAGCCTCCACTAATGAGATGCAACGAAATTTCTTACAGTCTAAGAGAAAACATTCCCTCCATTGATCCGCGGAGAGTGTATGTTGCAGATCTCTTTCCCAGGTTAGTTGAAATCTCCATGTTGAGAGAGGTGTTCTAGTTAATAATAATTGATAGGTCAAGGAAAGGAGTCGCGAGTCAGGAGTCGGGGTCAAGCAATAATGTTCAAACCGAGTCAGTAGGTCAGCGTTAGGAGGGAGATGTAGCAGGCCATATTTCGCCAAACAGGACCTCAGCCTCATAAAATGAAAACCTAAGTTGCGATGGAGAAAGTGTCTCTCCTGTAGTTGGAGAAAGGGAAGGATATCATGAGAGGCATAAAGGGAGGATAAGGTGGTGAGTGAGTTACGACACCACGGGCGAGGATCAAAATCTGGGATTAAGTGAGTGAACATTGAGAGGGGGGTTCCAGAGACAGGGGGTGGACCGCAGTCAAGAGAGAACGAGTCACATCCCAAACATGCAGGAGTAATGCTGGCAAGGCCGGGAGGTCGCCTTTCATTAGTCTACATGACTTAGGCGTCCATAACAATCCCACAAAATCATGTGGCAGCGAGCAGGGCAGGATCAATGAGGTCCATTGTGGGAGGTCTACCCCCGCAAATATGCGGCCAAGATTTGTCATCAGGGCTGCTCTATAGTATAATAATAAATTGGGTAAGCCTAACCCTCCCCTGTCCACAGGCTGATGTAAGATCGCGATTTTAATTCGGGGTCGCTTACCTCGCCATATAAATTGAGAAAGGTTTGAGAGAACCGTTTTAAAGAATGACATAGGAGCTGGTAAAGGTAGAGCTCTAAAAACATATAGTATTTTAGGTAAAAGCATCATCTTAATTGCATTAATCCTACCCGCCCAAGACATTTCCACCGTCGACCATTGTTGACAGAAAGTCGAAACCATATGTATTGGTGGGGTATAGTTAAGCTTATAGAGTTGGGGTTTGTTAAAAGATAGTTTAATTCCTAGATAAGTCAATGATCTATTACGCCAGTCATAAGGGTATTGGGATTTAAGAGTGGACATATCAGCGTCAGGAATACCATAGGCAAGAGCCTGGGTTTTGTGTACATTAATTTTATGGTATGACAAGTTCCCATATTCAGTCAGTATAGAATGAAGGGTCGGCAAAGAGGTGAGGGGGTTAGTCAGAGTCAGTAAGATATCGTTGGCAAATAGGCTCAATTTACACACAGTAGGTCCTACCAATAGTCCTTCTATCCCGTCAGATTGTCTAATAGCTTGGGCCAATGGTTCCAGCGCTAACGCATACAATAATGGGGAGAGAGGACATCCTTGTCTTGTGCCGTTTGTTATGGGGATCACGGTAGATTGGAATCCTGCATTTAATACGCGTGCATTAGGACATGAGTAGAGCGCCATAATGGCCTTAATAAATTCTTTGGGGAAGTTAAATTTTAAGAGAGTGTGCTCCAAAAATACCCAGTGTAGGCGATCAAACGCCTTCTCGGCATCGAGAGATCGGATTAAGGATGGCGTGGCTGAGTCGGTAACATAATCCATCAAGGCCATAGCCTTGATGGTATTATCAGGGCCTTGTCTGGACTTAATAAACCCTACTTGGTCATCGGCAATCAATAAGGGCATGATATCTGCCAATCTATTAGCCAAGATTTTAGCGTACAGCTTGGCAGCGACATTTAAGAGGGAGATGGGCCTATATTTGGAGCAATTATCCTCAGGTGGCATTGTTTTGGGAATTGTAACTATAGTAGCGGATAGCCAGTCGCTAGTCGCACCCCCCGAAAGGAATATGTGACTCAGCACAGAAAGAAGATGTGAGTTTAGCTGGGGGGGGGAAAGGTTTTGTAGTACGTAGCTGTATATCCATCTGGACCGGGTGCCTTATTAACCTTAAGGGAGGAAAGGGCTGCTTGGAGTTCTCCTAGGGTCGGGGTAAACATCAGTTGATGAGAATTTGCTTCTGATAGAGTCGGGAGATTAAGTCGTCGTAGGAAAGGGAAAATCTCCTGGATAGTGGGCTGAGATACATTTGTATCTTGTTTTAAATTATATAGTTTTGTGTAGTATTGAGCAAAACATTCTGCAATTTGCTGGGGATGGTGGCAAGTTGTCCCATCTGCTGCTACCATACGCTCAATTCTAGTTTTTGCCACTTTCTTGCGTAATCTATTGGCCATCATTTTACTCGTTTTATTATTATATAAATACATTTTAGTGCGAAGCCTACGAGCTGCCCAGACATAATCTCGTTTATCCATTTCTGTTAACTGCATTTGGAGTCCAACAAGAGTAGACCTGTCTGCGGGATTAAGATGTTTCTTATGTAATGTAGTAACTTGAGGAATTTGGCGTAGAAGGGTCAATCTGTGTACTGCATTTAGTTTCTTATAATGAGAGCCCCATTTAATTAAGACGCCTCTCACCACCGTTTTATGAGCTTGCCATAGAGTCAGGGGACTAACATCTGGGGTCAAATTTTCTTTAAAATAATTCTCTAAGGTACATTTAACGTCTTCCGCTACTTCTGGTCTGGAGAGAAGGGATTCATTTAAACGCCATGGAGAGTGACCCAATGGTGGTCGTGAATCAGGGAGTAGTAGGGTAATGGATCTATGTCCTGGTCTGATCATGCCCCCAATTGTGGTGTCAGATATTAGGGCCAATAAGTCAGCCTTAACAAAAAAGAAATCGATCCTAGAGTAAGTTTTGTGTGCTCCAGAGTAAAACGAGTAATCACTTTCGCTAGGGTGGAGAATACGCAAGATGTCAAACAAGTGAAACTCCGCCAGTAGAGCAGCAAAATTACGCACTGAGGAGCGCTGAGATCTAGTAGGTCGAATAGGCAGGTCAAGGGATTGGTTAAAGTCCCCGCAAACTATGTCTCCCCATTGGAACCTCAAGTAATTTAACCATGGCTTTGCGGATGAACGAAAGTTGGCCAGCATTGGGACAGTAAAAATTAGCAATAGTGTGTTTCGTTTGGTTAATATCACATATAAGAAAGAGATAGAGTGATCGCTGACCCCAATGGACGCTATGTAATTTAAAGGTCCCGTTCTGATGGATTAAAATGGAGACCCCTCTCGCCTTAACTGCGGCTGTAGCGGGAAAGTGATGGGGATAGCTTGGTAAGTACAATTTGGGGTGGGCAGTCGTTTTGAAATGTGTCTCCTGGAGACACACTACATCAGGAGGATGGTGACGCAGGTCTGCATATAAGGAGTGTCTCTTGTGCGGAATGTTCAACCCTTTTACATTCAGCGAAACAATCTTAACCGTCATTTTACATTGCTATTATCAAATACAAACAGGGCAGATAAAACAATAATCTGAGGGATGAAGTCTCCCAAACTTCAGGCATCAAATCAGAAGGGAACATTAAGATGACATTCAGAGACTCCTTACTCTGGAGAAAATTCACTTGCATACGGTGTTTCTGGCAACGAGAGTGAAATGTACATAATAGCATGGTGCAAACAAAGACATAAAGAAAAATAAAAGTGAGGGAGGTGAACATAGAGTCAGTTTGGGTTACGCTAACATTTGGCAATCATACAGTAGCTCGTGTAGATGTGATCTATAGACCCCCTGGACAAGTAGAAGAGCTAGATAATCTGCTGGTTGAGGAAATAGCCAAAATGGCAATGAAGGGGGAAGTTATTATCATGGGGGACTTTAATCTTCCTGATGTGAACTGGAAAACCAAAACAGCTGGGTGCACCAGGAGTACAAATATTCTAAACTCCTTACTGGGATTATCTCTAACACAAGTAGTTGAGGAGCCGACCCGTAAAGAGGCCATATTGGATTTAATACTCACAAATGGAGGTTTGGTATCGGACGTTGTGGTAGGTGAAAATTTGGGATCTAGTGATCACCAGTCAGTGTGGTTTAATATAAGAACAGGGATGGAGCCGCACCACACAAGAATGAAAGTTTTAGACTGTAAAAAAACAGATTTTTCTAAAATGAGATTTTGTGTGAAGGAGTCATTATCAGACTGGAGGAGTTTAAAGGGAGTCCAGGAGAAATGGGATTATTTAAAGGAGGCATTATTGAAGACCACAGGCAATTGCATTCGGCTTGTTAGCAAAAACAAAAAAAAAGGGAAGAAACCACTGTGGTACTCTGCAGAAGTGGCCAAATTGGCAAAGCAATTTAGAAGAGCTTCCAAAGCACACGCAGAAGAGAAAATAGCTCAGTCAGTAAAAAAGGGGGACAAAACATTTTTTAGATATGTAGCGCTCACTCCCGGAGGAGCCGCTGAAAATGAACCACGGGTCAGTCTCCCCGCACTAGGGAATAAATATACTCCAACACCGTTGTGAGTTTTAGAATTTAGATAGTTTACTAGAATAGTAAGCAGACGTTGAGACACGGTATTCACAGATATTATCACAGTACTTTCGTATCGCGGTAAAACGCGTAGCGGAAAAGAAACGAAACACGAGGCTTCGTATTTCGAAGAATAAAATATTCGCAACCGAACAGAAAAAAGAATGCAATACCCGATAGTTCGGAAAAACAAGGACACGTAGCGAACCCCAAAAATACAATCTCTTCGTATTACGATAAACGCGCAGCGGAAAAAAGAGAAAAATATATATTCGGAACGTATCTTTACTCCCGTTCCGATTCGTAACAGAATGAGTCCTGCACAGGTTTAAGTCCCGGAGTGTAAAAGGTGTGTATGTGTGTGTGTGTGGTACCCGGCTACTGTTCAACTGGCCAGTGAATTTACTTAAGGAATGTCTTCGACTAGTCAAGTTGGGGCCCTGTGGACTTTAAAGAGAAAAACAGCAGTGTGTTCCTTAATTACATACGGCCTTGGAGGCCTCTCACCCATCCACCGGTTGCTTTAGGCTCCGCTGACCCAGGACGTCTCTCCGCTCGATTTTGACTGGGGATACTAGTGGCCGGATCCGTTGTCTGACTCTCTGTTGCTTGTCCACGACTTGTCCCGCTCACCGCCTGCTCTCCGTATCCGATCAGCTCGCGGCAACTCCTCACTCGAGGTCTTCGGTTTCTTTGATCTGCAGCAATCTCTGGAACTTGGAGGTCTCTTTAGGCTGAACGACCCAATAAAGGAACTGACAGGTCTCACTCGCGCTCTGGCCTAGGCCCTCCTGCGATGTCTTGCACTGCGTCTGCTCTCTCTCGTTCCCTCGCGCGTTCTCCACGAGGTTCGGGAAGTAAGCGTCCTGTGTCCCACCCACTTCCTGTGTCTTTGCAAAACACGCCGGGAAATGTAGTCCCAATGTCCAGTGTCTCTAATCGCGATTGTCTCCATCTTGTGGCCAAAAATAGGTACTGCCAGCAACAAGATTTAACACAGCGCTACAGATACATAAACGAGAAAAGAAAAGTAAAACAAGGATTAGATAGATTAAAAACAAAGGAAGTAAGGTATGTAGAAGAGGATAAAGGTCTCGCTGACTGCCTCAATGAATATTTTTGTTCAGTCTTTGCAGAAGAAAAGGAAGGAAAGGGACCTCAGTTAGGAGGAAACACTAAAGAGACATTTGCATGAGTTTACGAGGAGGAGGTTCTACAGCAGCTGTCTAAAGTAGAGACAAATAAATCAATGGGGCCTGATGGGATCCACCCTAAATTATTAAAAGAGCTCAGTCGTGTAATAGCAAAATCGTTAACAGATTTATTTAACCAATCCTTGTTAACGGGAGTCGTCCCAGAAGGCTGGAAATTAGAAAATGTTGTGCCCATTTACAAGAAGGGTAGTAGGGAGGAATCGGGGAACTATAGGCCAGTTAGTCTTACGTCAGTAGTGGGGAAATTAATGGAAACCATGTTAAAGGAAAGGATTGTTGAACATCTAAAAACACATAGATTACATGATCAGAAACAACATGGGTTTACCTCAGGGAGATCATGCCAAACTAATCTTATTGATTTTTTTGATTGGGTAACAAAAATAATAGACACAGGTGGTGCAGTAGACATTGCTTATTTAGATTTCAGTAAGGCTTTTGATACTGTTCCGCATAGAAGGCTTATCAATAAATTGCAATCTTTGAGCTTGGATTCCAAAAATGTTGAATGGATTAGGCAGTGGCTGAGTGACAAGCAACAGAGGGTTGTGGTAAATGGAGTTTATTCGGCGCAAGGTCTTGTAACCAGTGGGGTACCTCAGGGGTCAGTACTTGGACCCATTCTATTTAATATTTTTATTAGTGATATTGCAGAAGGTATTAATGGAAAAGTATGTATTTTTGCTGATGACACAAAGATTTGCAACAGGGTTGACGTTCCTGGAGGGATCAGCCAAATGACAAATGATTTAGGTAAACTAAAAAAATGGTCGGACTTGTGGCAATTGAGTTTTAATGTGGATAAGTGCAAGATAATGCACCTGGGACGTAAAAACCCAAGGGCTGAATATAGAATATTTGATACAGTCCTAACCACAACATCTGAGGAAAGGGATTTAGGGGTTATTATTTCAGAGGATCTAAGGGTAAGTAGTCAATGTAATAGAGCAGCAGGAAATGCTGGCAGAATGCTTGGAAATGCTGGCAGAAGGCTTGGTTGTGTAGGGAGAGGTATTAGCAGTAGGAAAAGGGAAGTGCTCATGCCACTGTACAGAGCACTGGTGAGACCTCACTTGGAGTACTGTGTGCAGTACTGGAGACCGTATCTCCAGAAGGATATAGACATCTTATAGAGAGTTCAGAGAAGGGCTACTAAAATGGTGTACGGCTTGAAGGAGAAAAGTTACCAGGAAAGGCTTAATGATCTTAACATGTACAGCTTGGAAAAAAGACGAGACAGAGGAGATATGATAGAAACATTTAAATACGTAAAGGGAATCCACAAGGTAGAGGAAGGGAGTATATTTAAAGGAAACAAAATAGCAAAACAAGAGGACATAGTCTTAGATTAGAGGGGCAAAGGTTTAAAAGTAACATCAGGAAGCATTATTTTACTGAGAGGGTGGTGGATACATGGAACAGCCTTCCAGTTGAAGTGGTAGAGGCCAAAACAGTAATTGAATTTAAGCAGGCATGGGATAGGCATAAGGCTATCCTAAACAAAAGATAAATCCAGGTAAAGTATCCATGTAAATGGGCAGACTAGATGGGCCGAAAGGTTCTTATCTGCCGACATTTTTCTATGTTTCTATGATACTTGCTGGCCTGGCATTAAAGGCACAGTATCTGGGTGCACTGACGCCTTGACCAGAATCATATCTTTTCAATATAGGACCACATTGTAACGTTGGGAGCTTCCAGCCCTACCTGTGTGCTTGAGGGCAACATGTCTGAGGGGCAAAGGTTTAAAAGTAACATCAGGAAGCATTATTTTACTGAGAGGGTGGTGGATACATGGAACAGTCTTCCAGTTGAAGTGGTAAAGGCCAAAACAGTAATTGAATTTAAGCAGGCATGGGATAGGCATAAGGCTATCTAAAACAAAAGCTAAATCCAGGTAAAGTATCCATGTAATTGGGCAGACTAGATGGGCCGAAAGAAAATGTTGGCAGATAAGAAACGATGTTTCTATGTTTCTATATTACTTACCATGTCAGAAAGACCAAAAAGGACAGGCAGACGCTCCCAGACACAGATAAGGGGGCAAGCAGCCTCTGTGTCGGGAGGCTGTGCCTCTGGTCGTCGTGGAGGTGGTGCATCCTCTCCAGGGTCACACTTGTCTTTTCTAACTGGTGCTGGCCGTCTTAAGCAGCAGCAACATACAGAGGATTTGGTGGATTGGCTAACCAGGCCATCCTCATCCTCCGAGTCCTCTGCCAGCCAGGCTTGTAGTGCTTTACAGTCCACCTCAGCTGCCAAAGCATCTAATGCAGCCTCCATGTCCACAGCTACTCCTGCCGTAGCCTCACTATCACACACGGAGGAGTCAGCTGAATTGTTTGACTACAATGACAGTGACATGCTGCTTGAGGATGCGCAGCAAGTACAGTGCTCTGATTCAATCTCTGAGGTTGAGGAAGGGAGTATAACCAACCTAGAGGAGTCAGCTGAATTGTTTGACTACTACAATGACAGTGACATGCTGCTTGAGGATGCGCAGCAAGTACAGTGCTCTGATTCAATCTCTGAGGTTGAGGAAGGGAGTATAATCAACCTAGAGGAAGGGGGTGCCAGTGATGACACACAAATAACTGGCACTCATGTTGCCCCAGCAGCTGCAGCATACTGCCAAGTTGGCTCCAGTGATGAGGAGATTGGGGGTGATGATGATGACAAGGTCACTGACTCCACCTGGGTGCCTGATCGAACAGAGGAGTCAAGTGAGGAGGAGGAGGCACAAAAAACACGAGGCACAACGTCCTCTATGACCAACCATAGCCAGTCCAAGGCATCAGATGTCAGAGCTGATCAGGTGCAGTGCGCTGTTGTCTCAAAGCACACATCCAGGAATTCTGCTGTCTGGGAGTTCTTTAAGAAATGTGCAGCAGACCGCACTGTTGCTATTTGTAATCTATGTCAGATGAGGATCAAGCGTGGGAAAGACATCCCACGCTTGGGTACCACGTGCTTGAGGAGTCATAGGACCTCCTGCCACGCATCCCGTTGGCACAACACTTTGCATAGGTCCTCCTCCTCCTCATCTGTCTCTACCCCACTATATGTCCTGCCATGTCATTGCCTACAACCTCCACTGACAGGGATGATGCTACAGTAATGAGTGTACCAGGTCCTTCCTCACAATGTGACAGCATCCCATCAGCTGAAGATTTACACAGTCAGATTACGTTGCCCCAGCTGCTGCAGTGTAAGAAAAAAATATAGTCCCAACCATCCCCAAGCACAGCGTCTAAATGCCAGTTTAGCAAAATTACTCGCAATACAGCTGCTGCCTTTCCAGCTGGTGGACTCTGCTTCCTTCCGTCAATTTGCTGAATGTGCTGTACCACCAGCTCCAAAACACCATTTCTTTTCACGGAAGGCCATTCCAGCACTATACCAGCACGTGGAACACAATGTTATGGAGTCATTGGGAAAGGCAGTCAGCAGCAAGGTGCACATGACTTTAGACAAGTGGTCCAGCAGGCATGGACAGGGCCGTTACATTTCCTTCACAGCACACTGGGTAACTGATTGCAGCTGGGAGGGATCCAAGACAGGGCTCTGTGATGGAGCTTGTTCATTCACCACGCCTCCAGAAAGCTGCTTGTAGGAGGTCTGTCTGCTCCACCACCACCTCTTCCTCTTCCTCCTCCTCCTTCTCTGTCTCTGGCAAAGTGGCACTTAAACCGACGCGTGAGAGGGGCTACGCAATGGCTCAAGCAAAAAAGATGCCATACTGTGCTTGAGTTGGTTTGTTTAGGGGACAGGAGCCACACCGGGCCAGAAATTCTGTCAGCTCTGCAGGGGCAGGTGCAGAGATGGTTAACACCACGCCAGCTTCAGCTGGGAATGGTCGTCTGTGATAATGGCAGCAACCTTCTCTCCGCCCTACGCCTGGGTAAGTTGACGCATGTACCATGCCTAGCACACGTCCTAAATCTGGTGGTACAGTGTTTCCTAACCAGATAAGTAGTGGGGGCATTGAAGGTGGGGATTCCTCAAGAGAGGGTTTTGTGTGCCCAGAAACCCAAGGACTAGTACGTGGCTGGGAGGAGGAAGTGAACGATGGGGTCATCCTCATTGACCAGGAAGACTCGGAAGCTAATGCCACCTCCAACCTACGCTGCATGGGCTCCCTTATCCTGCAAAGTCTGGTAAAGGACCCCAGGATTTGTGCTATCAAGGAGAGGGATAATTACTGGTTGGCAACCCTTCTTGATCCACGATACAAGGGGAAAGTTGCAGAGCTCATCCTGTCCACACAGAGGGAGCACAGGATGAAACAACTTGAGGACGCTCTAAAGCGACACTTGTGTAACACCTTTTCAGGCACTGGTAGGTTACCAAGTGATGACATAGGTGCTTCTGAGGCTGCAGATGATCAGAGGAAGAGCGGTGAAGGCCGGGGCCGCTTGACTGATGCCTTTGTAGCGCTCACTCCCCGGAGGAGCCGCTGAATTTAACCTCGGGTCAGTCTCCCCGCACTATAGAATAAATATAAAATCCACAACAGTGCTGGTGTATAAGTTATATAGTTTACTGGTCTCAAATAAACTGGCATACATAAAGCAGCACGATATACATATATATTTACAGGAATTCGTAATGCGAGAAACGCGCAGCGGAAAAGAAAAAGGAATTTTAACCCCTTCGTTGCTGGAGTGTGAGTCCCGTACAGATTGTGTCCCAAGAAGGTGTGCGTGTATGCGTGTGTTGGTACCCGGGTACTAGATTGAACTGGCCAGTGAAGGATTTCAATGTGTCTTCGACTAATCACGTTGGGGCCCTGTAGATTTAGACAAACTGCAGCATGCGTTATTATTGTACTGTGGCCTGGAAGGCCTCTCACCCATCCGCCAGATACTCTGCACTCTGCTCGACACCAGGACGTCTCTCCACTCGATTTGGCTGGGACTCTGTGCCACCGGATCCGCTTGTCTTGCTTGTCCGTCTCTGCCACAAGATGCTCAGTTCACCGCCTGCACTCCCATTAGATCATCGCGGTCTCCTAACTCGCGGTCCAATCTGCAGCTCTGTATCTGTGTAAAACCTCTCAGTGGTGGATTACTAGGTCTCTGGCAAGTAACGGAAACTGATCTCCAGCGTCCGCAAGGCAGCACCTGCGCTCCGGCCTGGTCACAATCGCTCCTTGTCTCACGTGTGTCTTGCTCTGTTCACCCTTTGGCGCGCACTGGCTCTCCTCCGCACGAGGTTGCGGATGTGTCTCGGTTCTCCCCACCCATTTCCTGTCCCTGCCCCAAAGCATGCTGGAAAACGTAGTCCAAAAGTGTCCAGTATTGGTTTACATTGCGCTCGTCTCCCCCTGGTGGCCAGAAACGAGTAATTACAGCAGCAGAATTAAACCAGCGCAACACCCTTTTAAATTTTTTTAGTCCACGACGCCAAGGGACGTCAAATGTAGGCACCCATTGCCAGCGTCTTCACCATATGGTGCAGGACTACCTAGGGGCAAGGGCAGATCTGGATACCTTTCCAGCAGATGATCCACTGGCTTACTGGGTGTTGAGATTGGATCACTGGCCAGAATTTAGCCAATATGCTATGCAGCTACTAGATTGCCCTTCATCCAGTGTGCTTTCTGAAAGGACGTTCAGTGCCGCTGGAGGTTTTGTCACAGACAAAAGAGTGCATCTGTCCCCCGACTCTGTAGACCGGCTGACATTTATATAAATGAATCAGTCCTGGATCAGCAGCTATCAATCCCCTGATGCTGACGTAACTGAATAGATCGGGGATCTCTTCTGCATTCACAAAACCTCCACCACTGCACTCTTCCACAATACCACAAAGGGGTTACGGTGTGAAGGCACTTGCTGCCACCAAAGGCACAATATTTGGGTGCACTGCCACTGACGCCTTTATTACCAGATTCATATAATTTTAATATTGGACCGCAGGGTCCAACCCTGCACTCTTCCACAATACCAGAGGGGTTACGGTGTGACTGCACTGTTGCCGACACTAAAGGCCCAATTTTAAAGCACCTATTGTTACGTTCATCCAAAGCCTGCATAGGTTTCACAATAATTTAGCCCAAAAAATCACTAAACTTGTTCTGCGTGTCCGAAAATGTCTCCTCTTTTCATACAGACTGCCGCCCCAAGCAGTTTTTTATGAATAGAATAAAGGAAAACCATTTACCGTAATTTGAAATGAAATGTTTTTGTTTTTAAAGGTTTCTATACATCCTACAAATCTGCCACTTCACGGGCAGGTTATGGGGACCTCCTAGGCACGATATTTGAAGGAATTTAAAAATTTTATGCTTAACCTTTATTTCATGGAAAACTCACTGTTCCTTTAAAAACCTTTTTTAAAAAAACTTTTTGTCCTTGTTTCCTGTCCCCCAGGGCACTACCCGGACCCCCATACACCTTTTATGGCAAATATCTTGCATATATGCCCTCTTGGAGGGCATCGAACGTTCGAGTCCCATTGACTTGCATTGAGTTCGGTTCGTGTTCGAACTCGAACTTTTGAAATTGTTTGAGTTCGAATGCGAATCGAACACGGGGTGTTAATGTCAATGAGGCTAAAAATTCGGTTTTTAGAGTGCCCTCCAAGAGGGCATATATGCTACATATTTGCCATAAAAGGTGTATGGGGGTCCGGGTAGTGCCCTGGGGGACAGGAATCAAGAACAAAAAGTAAAAAAAAAACGTTTTTAAAGGAACAGTGAGTTTTCCATGAAATAAGGGTTAAAAATAAAAACGAAAAATTCCTTCAAATATCGTGCCTAGGAGGTCCCCATAACCGGCCCGTGAAGTGGCGGATTTCTAGGATGTATAGAAACACTTAAAAACCAAAAAATGACGTTTCATATGACGGTAAATGCTCTTCCTTTAATCTATCCATAAACAACTGCTTGTGGTGGCAGTCTGTATGAAAAGAGGAGACATTTTCGTACACGCAGAAAAAATTTACTGATTTTTTTGGCTAAATTATTGTGAAATATATGCAGGCTTTGGATGAAAGTAACAATAGGTGCTTTAAAATTTTAAATTGGTCCTTTAGCGTCCCCAACAGTGCCGTCACACCGTAACCCCTCTGAGGATATGAATCTGATAAAGGCGTCAGTGGCAGTGCACCCAAATATTGTGCTTTTGGTGCCAGGCCTGCAAGTACTATCATACAGTAACCCCTCTGTGGTATTGTGGAAGAGTGCAGGGGTGGACCATGTGGTCCTATATTGAAAAGTTTTTGATCTGTTAATGGGCATCAGTGCACCCAGATATTGTGCCTTTAATGCCAGGCCAGCAAGTATCATCATACAGTAACCCCTCTGTAGTATTGTGGAAGAATGTAGGGGTGGACCATGTGTGTCACGGTTCCCAGATCCCACCACGCAGTACTTAACACCCCACACTCCACAGAGCCCAGAAGCTACGAACAGAGTAGCCGTGAAAGATCTCTAACTGTCTGGTCCTTAGAATTGGCCAAGTAAACTAGCTAGACAGAAAGGGTTAACAACACAGGGAGTAGTCAGCCGAGCCAGAATCAGGAATACAGAGTTCAGAATGGTCAAATGGAATAGCCGGGTCGATATCAGAGCAGTGGCGTAGTACAAGAAAATGGTCTAGGGCAACAGAAGGCAGAATAGTCAGAAACAAGCAGAGGTCAATAACGGGTTAATTCAATATAGCAGTCAGGTACAAGGAGCTCAGGTATGGATAACCACGATCTGGCAACTGCTGAGAATACAAATGAGGGTTTTTAAAGACCTTCACCAGGCCACGCCCCCCATTCAAGCCACGCCTCATGCAACCACCTCCCTGCCTGTCTCCATTTAAACCGGGCATTGGTCAGCGAGCAGCATCAGACATGCTGCCCTCAAGCACACAGGTAGGGCTGGAAGCTCCCAACGTTACAATGTGGTCCTATATTGAAAAGATATGATTCTGGTCAAGGCGACAGTGCACCCAGATATTCTGCCTTTGGTGCAAGACTGCCAGGCCAGTAAGTATCATCATACAGTAACCCCTCTGTGGTATTGTGGAAGAATGCAGGGGTGGACCATGTGGTCCTATATTGAAAAGATATGATTCTGGTCAAGGCGTCAGTGCACCCAGATATTGTGCCTTTAATGCCAGGCCAGCAAGTATCATCATACAGTAACCCCTCTGTGGTATTGTGGAAGAGTGCAGGGTTGGACCCTGCGGTTCAAAAAGTTAAAATGATATAAATCTAGCACAGGCGTCAGTGCAGCCAAATATTGTGCCTTTCATGTCAGCAAGTGCCTTCACACCGTAACCCTTTTGTGGTATTGTGGAAGAGTTCAGTGCTGGAGGTTTTGTGAATGCAGAAGAGGACATCCCCGATCTATTCCATTACTTCAGCATCAGAGGATTGATAGCTGCTGATCCAGGACTGATTCATTTTTATAAATGTCAGCCGGTCTACAGAGTCGGTGGACAGACGCACTCTTTTGTCTGTGACAAAACCTCCAGCGGCACTGAACGTCCTTTCGGAAAGCACGCTAGATGAAGGGCAGCCTAGTAGCATATTGGCTATGCATAGCTATATGCATAGCATATTGGCTAAATTCTGGCCAGTGATCCAATCTCAACACCCAGTAAGCCATTGGATCATCTGCTGGAAAGGTATCCAGGTCTGCCCTTGCCCCTAGGTAGTCCTGCACCATATGGTGAAGACGCTGGCAATGGGTGCCTACATTTGACATCCCTGGGCGTCGAGGACTAAAAAAATTTAAAAAAGCATCAGTCAAGCGGCCCTGGCCTTCACCAATATTCCTCTGATCACCCGCAGCCTCAGAAGCACGTGTGTCAGCACTTGGTAATCTACCAGTGCCTGGAAAGGTGTTACACAAGTGTCGCTTTAGAGCATCCTCAAGTTTTTTCATCCTGTGCTCCCTCTGTGCGGGCAGGATGAACTCTGCAACTTTCCCCTTGTATCGTGGATCAAGAAGGGTTGTCAACCAGTAATGATCCCTCTCCTTGATAGCACGAATCCTGGGGTCCTTTAGCAGGCTTTGCATAATTAGGGAGCCCATGCAGCGTAGGTTGGAGGTGGCATTAGCTTCCGAGTCTTCCTGGTCAATGAGGATGACCGTATCGTGCACTTCCTCCTCCCAGCCACGCACTAGCCCTTCTGTTTCTGGGCACACAAAACCCTCCCTTGAGGAATCCCCACCTTCAATGCCCCACTACTTAAATATTCCTCCTCCTCATCCTCCTCCTGTCTGATCTGAGTAGGACCCGCTGGAATGCTGTCTGCGGAAAGACTGGGGCCTTGAGAGCTAGGGAAGGCCTCCTCTTCCTACCGCTGCTCTGCCTCTAGAGCCACATCTATAATTCCCCGCAGAGTGTGCTCCAGCAGGAACACTAAATGCACTGTCCCTGCTCACCATCCTCATTGCCTCCTCGAATGGTGACAGTACAGTGCATGCATCCTTGATCATCAGCCACTGCGGGGGGAAAAAAACAAGTTGACCTGAACCTGTCCTTGTGCCATACTCACACAGGTACTCGTTGATTGCCCTCTGCTGCTTGTGCAGACGCTGCAGCATTGCTAATGTCGAGTTCCACCTGGTGGGCATGTCACAGATCAGACGGTTTGTGGGAAGGTGGAATTCTCTTTGAATTTCTGCCAGGCGAACGCTTGCTGGGAATGACCGTCTGAAGTGACTGCAGACTTTTCTGGCCTGGATGAGAAGCTCTGGCAGCCCTGGGTACTTGGTTAGGAAACGCTGTACCACCAGATTTAGGACGTGTGCTAGGCATGGTACATGCGTCAATTTACCCTTGCTTAGGGCGGAGAGAAGGTTGCTGCCATTATCGCAGACGATCATTCCCAGCTCAAGCTGGCGTGGTGTTAACCATCTCTGCACCTGCCCCTGCAGAGCTGACAAAATTTCTGACCCGGTGTGGCTCCTGTCCCCTAAACAAACCAGCTCAAGCACAGTATGGCATCTTTTTGCTTGAGCCATTGCGTAGACCCTGTCAGGCGTCGGTTTAACTGCCACTTCGCCAGAGACAGAGAAGGAGGAGGAGGAGGAGGAAGAGGTGGTGGTGGTGGAGCAGACAGACCTCATACAAGCAGCTTTCTGGAGGCGTGGTGGATGAACAAGCTCCAGCACAGAGCCCCGTCTTGGATCACTCCCAGCTGCAATCAGAGTTACCCAGTGTGCCGTGAAGGAAATGTAACGACCCTGTCCATGCTTGCTGGACCACGTGTCTAAAGTCACATGCACCTTGCTGCTGACTGCCTTTCCAATGACTGGATAACATTGTCTTCCACGTGCTGGTATAGTGCTGGAATGGCCTTGCGTAAAAAGTAATGGCGTTTTGGAACCTGCCACTGTGGTACAGCACATTCAGCAAATTCACGGAAGGGAGCAGAGTCCACCAGCTGGAAAGGCAGCAGCTGCAATGCGAGTAATTTTGCTAAGCTGGAATTTAGACGCTGTGCTTGGGGATGGTTGGGACTATATTTTTTCTTTCGCTGCAGCAGCTGCGGCAACGTAATCTGACTGCGTAAATCTTCAGCTACTGGGATGATGTCACATTGTGAGGAAGGACCTGGTACACTCATTACTGTAGCATCATCCCTGTCGGTGGAGGTTGTAGGCAATGACATGGCAGGACATACAGTGGGGGTAGAGACAGATGAGGAGGAGGAGGACCTACGCAAAGTTTTGCACCAACGGGATGTGTGGCACTTGTTCATATGTCGCCTCAAGCACGTGGTACCCAAGTGTCCGGTATCTTTCCCATGCTTAAGCCTCACCTGACATAGATTACAAATAGCAACGCTGCGCTCTACTGCACATTTCTTAAAGAACTCCCAGACAACAGACTTCCTGCATGTTTTCTTTGAGACAACAGCGCTCTGCACCGGAGCAGCTCTGACATGTGATGCCTTGGACTGGCTAGTGCTACGGTTGGTCACAGAGGATGTTGTGCCTCGTGTTTGCTGTGCCTCCTCCTCCCCCTCCTCCTCACTTGATTCCTCTGTTCGATCTGGCACCCAGGTGGAGTCAGTGACCTCATCATCATTGTCATCTTCACCCCCTATCTCCTCGACACTGGAGCCAACTTGGCAGTATGCTGCAGCTGCTGGGGCAACATGAGTGCCAGTTATTTGTGTGTCATCACTGGCACCCCCTTCCTCTAGGTTGATTATACTCCCTTGCTCAACCACAGAGATTGAATCAGAGCACTGTACTTGCTGCGCATCCTCAAGCAGCATGTCACTCTCATTGTAGTCAAACAATTCAGCTGACTCCTCCGTGTGTGATAGCGAGGCTACGGCAGGAGTAGCTGTGGACATGGAGGCTGCATTAGATGCTTTGGCAGCTGAGGTGGACTGTAAAGCACTAGAAGCCTGGCTGGCAGAGGACTCGGAGGATGAGGATGGCCTGGTTAGCCAATCCACCAAGTCCTCTGTATGTTGCTGCTGCTTAAGACGGCCAGCACCAGTTAGAAAGGACAAGCGTGCCCCTGCAGAGGATGCACCATGTCCACCACGACCAGAGGCACAGCCTCCCGACACAGGGGCTGCTTGCCCTCTTATCTGTGTCTGGGAGCGTCTGCCTGTCCTTTTTGTTCTTTCAGACATGGTGAGTGATATATAGATTAATATATACAGAACTCTGATTCAACTCTGGTATAAAGATTTAAAGAACTCTGGTATAACTCAGTGAGACACCCTGATAGCTGGCAGCCAGTGACAAGAGACAGATCACCTCAATTCACAAATGTTTTGTAGAAATTAGTGAGCCCCAAAATAATGCGTGGTACTGGATGTGTGACGAGACACAGATCACCTCAATTCCCAAATGTTTTTTAGAAATTTGTGACCCCCAAAATACTTGCTGGCAGTGACAAGACACAGATCACCTCAATTCCCAAATGTTTTGTAGAAATTTGTGAGCCCCGAAATACAGCGTGGTAAAATTTGCCCAATCAGGACTCTGAGCCGTGATTGGCATACTGTTGAACCCAGTGGCGACTCTAGGAACAATATTTAGGGGGGCACAGAAGATACCGCAGTCAAAACTGGGGGGGGGCACTAATAATTTTCACCACTAAATCATACCACTGAATAAAAGTAAGGGCCCGATCACCTGGTGTGAACTAAAACACCATCACTAAAGGAAAAATTTAGTGCGAGTCGCTAAAACTACGCTAAAACCACGCTAGGGAAACTCTAAGACCCAAGTTGAGACCCAGCGCTAATGCGGTTGTGTACAGGATAGAACGTTTTTTCTTTTCCATACCTATCCCCCACCCTCACAAGCTTGAATATGAACACATCCAGTGAATAACCTCACACCCTGCATTATTAAAATCCTCCACGGTGGCCGTATCATCCATGTTTTGATGCACACATATATTAAGGCTGATGGGCATTGCATGATAAATGCCTCCTAGCAGCATGTAGAATCATTACACTGCATTTAATAGATCCAAAAGGAAGGCCAGGTGAGCGACAAAAATTTCCCTGCTACAGCATATAAACAATACATGTTTCAGGGCAAGACTTATCCATGTGTTCCTTTAAACATGGTCCACACAGTCACCCTAATAATCAACTGCTTACATACTATGAATAGTCCCCAGCATAAAATGTTTAAAATTAGGCAATATATTAGAATATATGTGGATAAAGGATACATTTATAATAGAGCCGATTGCAACAGCAGCGACATTGCTGACCAAATCCATTACTATGGTGTATGGGGCCAAGAGAACACCTGTGCTGCATTCCTTTCAATTGCCTGTTAATTTTGGACAAGGACCTGTTTTTATGGAGTTAGCACCAGGGCTGAGCAGTAGGTAAAATGTTGCAATTAGTGCACCTCAAAAAATTTAGTGCTGGCACCAAGTGATCTGTAAAGATATCTAGCACTCCCCTTGTTAAGTATAGGACGCGGAAAGTACAGTAAGCTCACGGTACAAATCGCTAATAGCAACGCACTAAATGATTTTTCCCGTTTGTAGCGGGAGGCAAACGATCTGTTGGTCAGGCGCTAGACTCGATTAACCTGGCGCTAATGCAAAATCACGCCGACGCAAGGGTTAGCTCACACCAAGTAATAGTGCCCTAAATAAGTATATATATATATAATAAGATTACAAAACCCCAGAGTAATGTGACACAGTGATGCCTTTTTGTTGTACTAACCTGATACTTAAATTCAATATTTTATTTGCTGCAATTCGGCAGTTTCCGCTGAATGTCTGATAACTGCTTCAGTGACTCCACTTTTAGCAAATTACAGTGACCATTCACTAAATAGGGAATCCACCTTATTTTCTGCAAAATAAATTCCCCGAAATGTGACGGAAAGCAGAGGATCTAAAGATAAATAGACCCTTTAGATTCTAACTTCCATAATAACCCCTAAAATGTCTTAAACCCAGAGAAATGCAATAAAAATAATAAACAATGTGGCATTTAGCTACCCTTTAACCCCTAAAATGCCATTCAGCAAGGGAAAACATGAAATTAATACACTGAGGCATGTAGCCAACTCATTAACCCCTAAAATGCCATTAATCAAGGAAAAACAAATGTATACTGTGAGGGATGAAGCCTGCCCAACTAAACCAAGGCAAAAACTAACATAATACACAATGTAATGTATAGTCTGAACATTAACCATTTCACCTCTGAGCCATTTCAACCCTGTGAAAATGCTTACGTTTAAGTGCACGTTTGTATTTGAGGTTTTATGACTTTTACTTCACACTGAATATGGTCATATGGGGTATCATTGGAAAGGCCAGAATCTGCCCTTGCAAACGACACCTAGTTCATCCATATACAATGCATAGCTACGGAGATACGTTGGTCCGAAGAAGTGTGGGAAGCTGGATGCTGATTTTTGGTGGGGGGGCACATGGGGGGGCAAGGAATAACCTAGGGGGGGCAATTGCCCCCCCGTAGAGTCGCCTATGGTTGAACCAGTCTTGCACCAGACCTGTGGTCAGGTGCAAGGCTGTAGCCAATTACGAGCTTCAGGCCAGTGGGAAAATGCATTGTAGTCCATTGTGGTCGAACATGCGGCGAACACCCGGAAATGTTTGGTGTTCGCGATCTCATCGAACAGGCCAAGTTCGGGTTGAACCCCGAACCGTCCGAACCCGGTTCGCTCATCCCTATTGCTTATGAATCTCTCTCGGGGAGGGATTACTCTTTCTATAGCTTTCTTTTTTAGAAGCTCCCTTACTTCTAGTGTTGTGGTGGCCGTGTCTTTCTGAGACATCACAATCGGCCGAGGAGGATGAGACGGTCTTGGTTGAGAAGCTAATTCTATCTTGAACCCCCTGACTGTTTGTAAAACCCAAGGATCTACTGTAATCATTTGCCATTGATGGAAAAAAAGAGATATCCTGCCTCCCACCTTTCCTGGAAAAGAAAGTCTGTGTGACACCAAACTCACCAGCCGATCTTCTCCGTGAACCTCTGTTACCCCGATATCGCGGGTATCTTGCTCTTTGAGGGAAGAAGGTGGGATACTTGGGTCCCTCGTTAACAGAGGACCTAAAGGAGCCTCGTGAGGTTGAATAAGGATATCGGCCGGGAAAACGGCCCCTGCTTCTCCCGGCCCTGTCAAAAACCCTATTCGGGAAAGCCCGACGTAAACTGGATTTTACTTTAGATACAGAAGAAAAAGACCCAGAATAATTATTCATTTCTTTATAGATTCCTTCTCTAAACAGGAATCCATCCGCCTCTGGGCCCGGCTCATTAGAAGCCAATGTGTGTCATGCCCCGCTCCGCGGCCCACTCCCTGTCCAGACCGCCATGCTGGGAGAGGTGCTCTACTCACCCGAGATCCCTCGTGGCGCGTCGCTCCAAGTTCCTGGTCCGCAGGATGGAGCGGGAGAGCCAGGAGACGCCCCACGCCGCCGACTGAATCCGAGTCCTGAAGAGGAAAGTGCGCACGCGCGAGAACAAACTCTCCTAAGTAGTATAAAACCAGGTACTCTGGTGCCCTCAGCTGGCCGATTAGGGGTACTGCATGGCACCTGCTCTGGAGATCCTCGAATGCCTCCCATTGACCTACCAAAACTCCAGGTACCTCAACTCCACCTACAATACCCAGGTGAAAAGTATTTCCATGATCCCATGAACCCTATTTAATTCCGCCTTCCTTCCCAGCACATTAACCAGGTTCTACTGTGCCTCCCGCCTCAGTTTCCTAGTGCTCCTCGTATCCTTTGACCACGTTATCTTCAACCCTTTGACCCGATTGTGCCACCGACTACGCCACCTTCTTCAACCCGGATTGTGCCACCAACTACGCCTGCCTTCTTCAACCCTTCGACCCGGATTGTGCCACCGACTACGCTGTCTTCTTCTTCCCTTCGACCCGGATTGTGCCACCGACTACGCCACCTTCTACAACCGTTCGACTCGGATTGTACCACTGACCACGCCATCATCTGCGTTATTTCCTGTTGTTCTTTCTGGGACTTGCCTACGAATTTCATTCCAACCTTTTGACCGTATTGTTTTCTGGACTTCAGTTTCTATCATAGTTATAGTTACATAGGCTGAAAAAAGACATGCGTTCCATTGGGTTCAGCCTCTCCCACATAACCTACTGCTGTTGATCCAAAAGAAGGCAAAAAACCCAGTCTGAATGCTTGCCAATATGCAACATACTGGGAAAAAATTCCTTCTTGACCCCAGAATGGCGTCAGATTTCTCCTTGGATCAAGAAGCTTTTACCCACATATTAAATATTATAACCCTTAATATTCTGTGTCTGCAGGAAGTCATCCAGTCGTTTTTTAAAAGTCTGTACAGACTCTGACCCAACCACCTCAACAGGCAGAGAATTCCACAGCTTTATTGTTCTCACCGTAAAATAACCCTTCCTATGCTTTAAGCTAAATTTTCTTTCTTCCAGTCTAAATGGATGACCCCTTGTCCTGTGTATAGTCCTGTTAATGAATAGGTTATCAGACAATGGTTTATAATGACCCCGTATATATGTATATAAGGTTATCAGATCCCCTCTAAGGCGCCGTTTCTCTAAACTAAACAGGTTTAAGCTTGTTAATCTTTCCTCATAACTTAACCCTTCCATTCCCCTTATTAATTTAGTTGCCCGTCTCTGCACTTTTTCTAGCGATATAATATCTTTTTTTAAGGCAAGTGCCCAAAATCACACGGCATATTCAAGGTGCGGCCTGACCATTGATTTATACAGAGGCAAAATTATGTTTTCATCCCGTGAGTGAACTCCCCTTTTAATGCATGCCAGTACTTTGCTGGCCTTGGCGGCTGCTGTTTGACATTGCACATTGTTACTTAGTTTGAAGTCTATGATTATTCCCAAATCCTTCTCCTGCTTGGATTTCTCCGTACCATTTAGGGTATAAATTGCTTGTGTGTTCTTCACTCCAAAGTGCATAACTTTGCATTTATCTAGATTAAATCCCATCTGCCATTTAAGTGCCCAGTCCCCCAATCTATCTAAATCCCTCTGCAGCGAAGTAACATCCTGCTCACATGTATTACTTTTCCTAGTTTGTGTCATCTGCAAACACTGATACATGACTTTCAATGCCTATCTCAAGGTCATTTATAAATAAATTGAATAGTATTGGTCCTATAACAGACCCCTGAGGGACACCACTTACCACTGGTGTCCATCTTGAAAATGTACCATTTATGACCACTCTCTGTACCCTATCTTTTATCCAGTTTTCTATCCAAGAACAAGTATTTTCATCTAGACCAATTTTTCTTAATTTAAGTAGTAACCTTTTGTGTGGAACTGTATCGAAAGCTTTGGCAAAATCTAAGTAAATCACATCCACTGCGACCCCCTGATCTATACTTCTACCTACTTCCTCATAGAACGTAATTAGGTTAGTCTGACATGATCTGTGTTTCATGAAACCATGCTGATTTTTGCCAATTACATTATACCTCCCATGATTCACTAAAGATTGCTTACTCTCCATCGTCTCCTGATTTCCTTACCCACAGCTTGCCATTGGGTTCCATACTCACACTTCACAGGGGACTCAAACCCTGCATTACAATGTGGTTAATTTTGGGTCTATTTTTAGGAGGATGCGCCCGTCTTCGTTCCGTAGCCAAAGCTGAATTAATATTACTGAAGACACATACTAAACGTTGGACCCAGCCTCTATACTCAGAGGTCTGGTTTATCATTAGTCAATAATGACCTTTCAATCGAGTCCATCAACTTAGTCAACGGTCCTAAAAAAAAAATCAAAAAAAAAAAAAAAAAAATCGAATAGCTCGTTGTGGCAAACCTTAAGGGTAGCCTCGACACCCCTTTTTGGGGACCAGACTCTTGAATAATTTCAATAATTTTAGGGTCCAACTCAGGAGCTGCATTTAATTTCTGTGCCAGTGTTGGGGCCGGGCACTCAGCCCTCATATTGCTCCTGCTTTTCTTGTTGCTTCTAATCCTCTCTTCAATATACTTAGCGACATGTTCAATAGGGGCCCATTCACTGAGCGCGGGTGTTTTAACATCTCTGGGACAAACATCGTGTTGCCCAAAGCATCAACCTGGTCAGACCTCTGTGTGTTAGAAACACCAGATGATGGAGATTAACAAGAATCTGATAATTCAGGAGAAGAATCAGGGTTATAATCTGGGTCTGAGCTCTCCTCACACTCCGAGTCCTCCTCAGTGCTGTAACTATCTGTGGAGCTCACAGAGTCCTCCTCGGAGCTGTAACTATCTGTGGAGCTCACAGAGTCCTCCTCGGTGCTGTAACTATCTGTGGAGCTCACAGAGTCCTCCTCGGTGCTGTAACTATTTGTGGAGCTCACAGAGTCCTCCTCAGTGCTGTAACTATCTGTGGAGCTCACAGAGTCCTCCTCAGTGCTGTAACTATCTGTGGAGCTCAGAGTCCTCCTCACTCAGTGCTGTAACTATCTGTGGAGCTCACAGAGTCCTCCTCAGTGCTGTAACTATCTGTGGAGCTCACAGAGTCCTCCTCACTCAGTGCTGTAACTATCTGTGGAGCTCACAGAGTCCTCCTCGGTGCTGTAACTATCTGTGGAGCTCACAGAGTCCTCCTCACTCAGTGCTGTAACTATCTGTGGAGCTCACAGAGTCCTCCTCACTCAGTGCTGTAACTATCTGTGGAGCTCACAGAGTCCTCCTCAGTGCTGTAACTATCTGTGGAGCTCACAGAGTCCTCCTCGGTGCTGTAACTATCTGTGGAGCTCACAGAGTCCTCCTCGGTGCTGTAACTATCTGTGGAGCTCACAGAGTCCTCCTCGGTGCTGTAACTATCTGTGGAGCTCACAGAGTCCTCCTCAGTGCTGTAACTATCTGTGGAGCTCACAGAGTCCTCCTCAGTGCGTAACTATCTGTGGAGCTCACAGAGTCCTCCTCGGTGCTGTAACTATCTGTGGAGCTCACAGAGTCCTCCTCAGCGCTGTAACTATCTGTGGAGCTCACAGAGTCCTCTCAGCGCTGTAACTATCTGTGGAGCTCACAGAGTCCCTCCGGTGCTGTAACTATCTGTGGAGCTCACAGAGTCCTCCTCAGTGCTGTAACTATCTGTGGAGCTCACAGAGTCCTCCTCGGTGCTGTAACTATCTGTGGAGCTCACAGAGTCCTCCTCGGTGCTGTAACTATCTGTGGAGCTCACAGAGTCCTCCTCAGTGCTGTAACTATCTGTGGAGCTCACAGAGTCCTCCTCAGTGCTGTAACTATCTGTGGAGCTCACAGAGTCCTCCTCGGTGCTGTAACTATCTGTGGAGCTCACAGAGTCCTCCTCAGCGCTGTAACTATCTGTGGAGCTCACAGAGTCCTCCTCAGCGCTGTAACTATCTGTGGAGCTCACAGAGTCCTCCTCGGTGCTGTAACTATCTGTGGAGCTCACAGAGTCCTCCTCAGTGCTGTAACTATCTGTGGAGCTCACAGAGTCCTCCTCGGTGCTGTAACTATCTGTGGAGCTCACAGAGTCCTCCTCGGTGCTGTAACTATCTGTGGAGCTCACAGAGTCCTCAGTGCTGTAACTATCTGTGGAGCTCACAGAGTCCTCCTCGGTGCTGTAACTATCTGTGGAGCTCACAGAGTCCTCCTCGGTGCTGTAACTATCTGTGGAGCTCACAGAGTCCTCCTCAGTGCTGTAACTATCTGTGGAGCTCACAGAGTCCTCCTCGGTGCTGTAACTATCTGTGGAGCTCACACAGAGTCCTCCTCGGTGCTGTAACTATCTGTGGAGCTCACAGAGTCCTCCTCAGTGCTGTAACTATCTGTGGAGCTCACAGAGTCCTCCTCAGTGCTGTAACTATCTGTGGAGCTCACAGAGTCCTCTGCGCCTCTAGCCGCTTCCATTTGCGTCTCTCAGCCACCTCCGAATGGCTTCTCTGTTTTGTCAGTGCTTTTCTGTGGGGATTTCCATGCTGTACAGGTCTTCGTACGTTTCTTAGTGGCATTGATTTTAGGGAGATGCCCTTCTCCCTCCTTTGAGGTCCCAGGAACCTCCTCATCCTGACTGGAATCTAGTGAAAGAATTTATCAGACATTGGTGACGCCTCGGGATCTTTCTTATTTGCATGGGTATATAAAACCCTCAGCATAGTATTCTCCAAATTTGTTGAAAAGGCAGATAAAGCTGCCATAAATGCCTCTGTGGGGTTAATGGAGGCTGCATTAGAATTATTGTCCTTCAGGCATGAAACGGAGGGGGTTAATGCCGGGTTCTGGGCCATTTTATTAATAATTTAGTTAGTGTGAGGTAACAGGGACTTGCCGCTGCGGGAGCGCCGAGACCGCCTGAGGTAAACACAGAGGACGGCGCCAGCGCGAGCAACCACTCGCGAGCGCCGCCTCAGAACACCAATTGCGCGAAAGCTGCACCTCTCGAAGGGCGGACCTGAGCAGCAGACACGGAGACAAGCAGAGCTGCCGCTGTAAAGACGGACCCGGCTCCCAGTGAATCACCAATGCGAAAAATAAATAACGCAATTAAAATGACATAAAATAAATATATCTACCCCAGTCACAGCACCCTGGGAGAGAGTAAAACCCTGAACAAGGTGCAATAACCGAATAAATACGTATTAAACATAAAGCAATACAGTAAATGTATATAAAACAGAAAATGCAAATGCCAATAATTATTATTTAATACTTTAAATCAGTATAATAATGCAGTTTGCTGCTAATACTTATCTCTGTCGGCGAGCAGCAAAGAAAAGAGGCGTGGCTAAAGGTTACCTCAGGATTTATGCACCTGGATGATCGCTGATTGGTTGGGAGAGACTAAAGGGCAATACTATTGGACATGTCTTAGTTGATTGTTAAAAGAGTTTTATCCTCTCAAAATACTTTATTTGTCTGTATTTTGTGTTAATCTTTGCTGCTATCGGCTTAAGTAAAGAAAAGAATAGCATAATATTCGCCTCCGTGTCTTGTTGGATAATCTCTAGACTCCTCCACAAACTCCGGCCCCTCTCACAGCGACTCTATATTCGCCTCCATGCGGAGCTAAGTGACTCCTGACCCCGTCTCCCTCTGACCTCGTCTCCCTCTGACCTCGTCTCCCTCTGACCTCGTCTCCCTCTGACCGCGTCGCCCTCTGACCTCGGTCGCCCTCTGACCTCGGTCGCCCTCTGACCTCGGTCGCCCTCTGACCCCGTCGCCCTCTGACCCCGTCGCCCTCTGACCGCGTCGCCCTCTGACCGCGTCGCCCTCTGACCTCGTCGCCCTTACTATGGGAACTCTTAAGATTGATCAGGGTCAGAAGCCTGGAGTGAGGCTCAATCTCAGTCTGGATAGTGGGAAGATCCCTGCTGTGTAATCTGTGCCTCAATCTATCCGGCTCAGGAGCCTGCGGAGGACATTACTCTGCATGCTGTGGTGGTTTACATGTGCAGCACTGTGCCTTGCAGAACCCTGGAGGGATAATGTTGCCCTGTGTTCCATCGTGTCTTATATTCTATCCCTGTGTGGGAGAGATGCTCTGCACTTTGTTTCATGCCAATTCCTGTCTGTGACATTGCTCTGCATTCAGCACCATGGACAGCGCTCTGCATTCAGCACCATGGACAGCGCTCTGCATTCAGTACCATGGACAGCGCTCTGCATTCAGTACACTGTGCTCTGTGGTGACTATAAAAAATAAGCTTTATCTTCACAGTGAATGAAAAACGTGCTGTACAATAAAACCTTCAAGTATAATAATCATAAATACATTTTACTTTGTTTATTTCTTGTTGTGTTCAAAATGAGTCAACCCCCAATGCTGTAAAGGGTTTTAGGGAATTTAGTGACATTTGTAATTGTATTCAGAATGAAATCCTACAAGGACTTTTTAAAGAACCATATGCAACTAAAATGACATCAATTGGTTTTGTAATACAGTAGTAAATGTTTCTTTTGTGAATTCTTCATTGACACAATTATTCAACCCCTTAAAGACTACCACTCTGAAGAACAGAGGTTCATTCAAGTGTTTTCAATCAGGTATTGAAAACACCTGTGGATGTCACGGAGCAGCAATAAAGCATAATAAGCACCAATTAGGCAGCTTTAAAATGACTGTGATACTCAGCTCCTTCTAGACATTTACTGGTGTGGTTACAAACATGGTGAAGTCAAGAGAATGGTCCAGGAAGACAAGAGAAGAGGTGATTACTCTTCACAGGAAGGGCAATGGCTATAAGAAGATTGCAAAGATGTTAAACATACCAAGAGAGACCATAGGAAGCATCATTCGCAAATTCAAGGCAAAGGGCACTGTTGAAACGCTACCTGGTCGTGGCAGAAAGAAGATGCTGACTTCGACTGCTGTGCGCTACCTGAAGCGTAGAGTGGAGAAAAGTCCCCGTGTGACTGCTGAGGAACTGAGAAAAGATTTGTCAGATGTGGGTACTGAAGTTTCAGCTCAGACAATACGGCGCACAACTGCGTAATGAAGGCCTCCATGCCAGAACTCCCAGGCGCACCCCCTTGCTGTCTCCAAAGAATAAGAAGAGTCGACTGCAGTATGCCAAAAGTCATGTGGACAAACCACAGAAGTTTTGGGATAGTGTTCTGTGGACTGATGAAACAAAATTAGAACTGTTTGGGCCCATGGATCAACGCTATGTTTGGAGGAGGAAGAACAAGGCCTATGAAGAAAAGAACACCTTGCCTACTGTGAAGCGTGGCGGGGGGTCAATCATGCTTTGGGGCTGTTTTGCTTCTGCAGGTACAGGGAAGCTTCAGCGTGTGCAAGGTACCATGAATTCTCTTCAGTACCAGGAGATATTGGATGACAATGTGATGCAGTCCGTCACAAACCTGAGGCTTGGGAGACGTTGGACCTTTCAACAGGACAATGATCCCAAGCATACTCCAAGTCCACTAGAGCATGGTTGCAGATTAAAGGCTGGAACATTTTGGAGTGGCCATCGCAGTCACCTGACTTAAATCCCATTGAGAACCTCTGGTGGGATTTAAAGAAAGCAGTTGCAGTGCGCAAGCCTAAGAATGTGACTGAACTGGAGGCTTTTGCCCATGACGAATGGGCGAAGATACCCGTAGATGGCTGCAAGACACTTGTGTCAAGCTATGCTTCACGTTTAAAAGCTGTTATAACTGTAAAAGGATGTTGTACTAAGTACTAAGATTGAATGTCACTTGGGGGTTGAATAAAACTGATAATGATGTGAGCACAGAAAAGACATTTGTGGTTATTTCATTATAAATGTTATGTTATATTTGTCTGACCTACACGTGCCTCTTTGATTTAATTGTAAGCAAGATGACTGAATGATCAAAATCAATGTCAAACTGGCCAAAACACTCAATTTCAGTGGGGCTTGAATCATTTTGAACACAACTGTATACTAATAAAATTTAATATTACATAAACATGTGCATTCCATTTCATCAGAAACGCTTTTTCGTTAGAGATTTCCATTTCTGTTATTTCGGAAGCATTTCCGATAATGAAAAACGGCCGTCCGAAATGTCAAATCGATCTGAAATAACGAATCGCGATACAATCCGAAATGATCCGATACGAAAAGAAAAGCGGACGAAAAAAATCAGTAATGAAAAATACCACCGTGCACATGTCTAGTGTAGAAATCTGTGTATATAGGTCAGGCATCCCTAATTTCAGAAGTCTGGAATGATAAAATGGTCACAAGGTTAGGACTGTATAATATGTTAACCCTTTCTCGGCACAGGGCGTACTATGCCGTCCCTGCGGCGGGTGGGCCTTAAAGATGCAGGGCGTATTAGTATGCCTCGCTGACTTTAATGGGCCTCCTATTCCCTGTCCACCAGTTGGCGCACATGCCCGACAGGGGAAATCACAAAACAAGAGATACAGGGATCTGATAATTTATAAAAATAAAATCCATACATAAATTTTTTTTTCTGTTTTTTCTCCAAACCTGGCAAAAGCAGGTAATGTAGGAGGTCCTTTGTGGTATCACTGGAAAGGCCAGATCCTGGCCTTTCCAATGATACAGAACATCACCAGGTAATCTGTAATAATAATAATAAAAAGACCCTTTTTTCCCCTCAAAGCGTCAGTATTGTTCAGTTTTCAATAATAAAGTGAATAATATCGTTGCATTACCTCACCGTATCATTTCCCACAGCAGCAGCAACAGGATGGAGCAAAGAGTTAGTACTTTGGACCCATGTATCACCATTCTGTATCCCCTCACAAGATCAAGTGAAGAGTGACTGGAAAGAATAGTCTGGCCTTTCCGGTGACACCAAACACCAAATAATGTGGGGAAAAAGAAAAACTATTGCAAAAGGTCTTTTTCCCCTCTGTTCTAAGGCAGCGTCGTTATTCACTGATAAAGCAAACAAGGTCACTGCACTAATTCACCCTCTCATTTCCCGCACTGTGAGAAAGTTTGAAAGTGACGGCATAATGTGTCGCTACACATTCAGGGTTATTCAGAGAGCGTGAAAAGCAGGAGAATGACTGGAGAATGAAAAATTCTAGGTCAAAATAGACGATTTGGAAAGTGACCTGAAAGGGAGAATTATTCTGGTTTAGCTATTTTGACCTAGAATTTTTCATTATCCAGTTATTCTCCTGCTTTTCACCGCTCTCTGAATAACCCTGTAAATTTCATCTAAACCATGGGGGGGGGGGCGCTAGGGGAGGACTTGCCCCGGGTGCCTCATGACCTTGCTACGCCGTTGGTGCTACACAGAAATCCTAAAAAGGAAACTGAAATATTACATATCCTCTATAAATCTGGAATAGGCATGAAGTGGATATGAGTGACGTCACCAAACTGACCAATACGATGCTCTAAGAATCTTTTTATGTTGCACCAGTGGCATAACTAGAAACCTGAGGGCCCCGGTGCAAGAATCCACGAAGGGCCCCCCCAAAAAAATCTATGTATTTTTACTTATTTTTCACTGCAAAATAAAACAAAGATAGTATTGCCTAGGGATGCACCGATACCACTTTAAGACCGAGTACGAGTACAGATACCGAGTACCGATACTTTTCTTTAATGTCATGTGACGCTTTCCAATAAGAACAGACCATATAAAAATGCCCCCAGCTCACATGTATATCGATAGATATAGATATATATATTCATACTGCCCCAGCTCACACATGGATTTGCCCCCCAGCTCACACATGGATTTGCCCCCCAGCTCACACATGGATTTGCCCCCCAGCTCACACATGGATTTGCCCCCCAGCTCACACATGGATTTGCCCCCCAGCTCACACATGGTTATGCCCCCCCAGCTCTCACATGGGTATAAGGGCCCCCCACAGCTCTCACATGGGTATAAGGGCCCCCAAGCTCTCACATGGGTATAAGGGCCCCCCCAGCTCTCACATGGGTATAAGGCCCCCCCAGCTCTCACATGGGTATAAGGGCCCCCCCAGCTCTCACATGGGTATAAGGGCCCCCCAGCTCTCACATGGTATAAGGGCCCCCCAGCTCTCACATGGGTATAAGGGCCCCCCAGCTCTCACATGGGTATAAGGGCCCCCCCAGCTCTCACATGGGTATAAGGGCCCCCCAGCTCTCACATGGGTATAAGGGCCCCCCCAGCTCTCACATGGGTATAAGGGCCCCCCCAGCTCTCACATGGGTATAAGGGCCCCCCCAGCTCTCACATGGTATAAGGGCCCCCCAGCTCTCACATGGGTATAAGGGCCCCCCCAGCTCTCACATGGGTATAAGGGCCCCCCCAGCTCTCACATGGGTATAAGGGCCCCCCAGCTCATGGGTATAAGGGCCCCCCCAGCTTTTACCTCTGCTGGCCTTGGCGAGTGGCCGCTGGAAACATGCGTCTTGGCCGCTCGCCGGAAACCACCTGATCAGCGCAGAGGTCTCGCGAGAGGATCTCGTGCGCTGGTCAGGTGGTTCCTATCCCACGTGAGCGGCCAAGCTGCATGTCAGTGGCCGCTCGCAGGGAGAGGGACGGCCAGCGCGCGGCTCCCAGATTCCGGCGCTGATTGCCGGAATCTGGCGGGCGGCGCCGGGCCCCCCTCCAGTGGCAGAATGCCAGGGCCCGGTCGCAACTGCAACCGCTGTGACCCTGGTACTTCCGCCACTGTGTTGCACATTTGTAAATAACCTGCAGAAAAAAAAACAGCGAGCCAATACCCAAAGACCATAAGTACAAATAAAACAGGATATTTACAGAATCCCAGGTGACCTGCCTTGATTTCCTTCCTGCTGTATATGAATTATACATGTTGCAGGGCAGCACATGTCCCTGTTTACCCCCGCTGCATGAAACAGTAATGCGTCCAGGAAAAGATGGCGTATCTGTAGACCTACACAAAATATATGTGTGTGCGTGTAATACAATATATATATTGAGGTCACCACAGCACAGGCAGTAAATCCCAATAACCAGCAAATAAAAACAAACATAAATCAAAGCCTACTCCTCATTCAGAGACGCTGAACATTTGTCTCCCCTCACTTATAATATTGGGCAGCTAAGGCGCTTACCAGTAAAGTAAAACAATAATAAAGAGTTTGTCCTTCTCTTAGGGACGTCAGGGCTTGTCTCCTCTGCTGCTCCCAGAGGGAACCACAGACTCTAAAGGCAGAGCAGTCTTAATTAGCAGACAGTCGGCAATTAACCCTACAGGGGAAACGAGCTTCCTCCATCCACCTGCTGACAAACCGGTGCCCCTAATCACGGTGACATATAGATATATTACATGGGGAGGGCAGCACGCAGCCTTTACTAAGCACACCGTGTGCGCACCACAAGACAACAAAATACAACAAACCAGGAAGAGAGAGATCCAGTAAACAAACTCAAAAGGCAGCAACAGGTTTTAACCCTTCAAAGCTGCCAAAAATTCTTACCCCCTTCAGGATCACAACAGATCGTAACCCATTCAAGTCTTTTTACAAGATTATTAACCCTAAACTCTGTTGGAAATTTGGAAATTGATTTCACAATAAATGGCCATGAATTGCTTAAGCCTGTCACAACACCAATGTATCCCACCCTTTGCAGGTCCTATTCTTGTAACCTAATGACGGCTTTTATGGGATCAACTCACTGAGGACTGAAATCTTTCTGACACCCCTTGGATATCCCCTGGAGACGATAATGATCACTATAACAATATGCAATTCATACATAACACAGGAATCACAAACACCCTGCACCTAGTATTGTAAGTACATGGTGACTTCAACATAGGAGTGTCACGGTGGCAGCACCACCAGGCACTCACCACCCTATCCTTGCCCTCTGATCCTTGGAAGTGGTCGGTCTGTATATATATCCCTATGAATATAACTCGCAGCAAGGTGAGGCCCTGGTTCCTGAGAGAAGCCCCTATATGCAGAGATGCAGTGTAAACGGCAAGGACAGGTGAAAGCAACACAGGGTTAACAAAAGACCTCTGTACGGCAATACCAAAGATTCCCTGCACTGAAAGGCTGGTCTTTAGGATAGCCGGATCTAATCTAAAGGAAAGCATTACCTTGAAGCCGTACAGAGTCTTTTGTTGTATACAGATGACAGGGTTTCCTGGAAACGGTACAGACAAGAAATATACTATATAGAGTAGTCATATAGAGGAAAGCCAAAGGTCATAACCAGAGAGAGTACGTCATACAGGATATAGGAATCAGAACCAGAAGGGAAGTCAGCCAAGCCAAAATCAGTAACCGGGGAATCAGAATGGAACATAAACAGCAAAACAAAATACAGCAATAGACAGGACAAAATACACAGAAGGAACTGACATAAACTGGAACAGAAATAAGAGGCAAATACTAAACAAGGATTAAAAAACGGAGGATATCAGGAACACAGCAAGGAGCTCTCAGGACGCAAGGAGACCAGGCAAAGTAAAAATGACCCAGCAATGTCCTATAGGTACATTGCTCTAATATAGGCAGGAGAATCAAGGCAAGGGTCAACAGGTGAGCAGCCCACAGAACACCAATTAACCCCTGGGAGGCCACCCAGGAATTGGCAGCAACAGAAACACAAGGGAAAAAACATATATACAAATACAGAGGGCAGGAAGACAGGGTTTGGAACGTGGGAACGTGACAAGGAGAGAGCAGGGAAACAATATAGAACATGAGGCCTGCACCCCCAAACACATCTATAGGTCCAGGCACCCCAAATTCAAAGCAACTCTCGTCACAAAAGATACGTAATGTCATCATCATAATAAATAAACTTTCCCCTGTATTACAGCGCTCTGAATCACATTATAATCTTTCCTCTGTATTACAGCGCTCTGAATCACATTATAATCTTTCCCTGTATTACAGCGCTCTGAATCACATTATAATCTTTCCTCTGTATTACAGCGCTCTGAATCACATTATAATCTTTCCTCTGTATTACAGCGCTCTGAATCACATTATAATCTTTCCTTGTATTACATCGCTCTGAATCACATTATAATCTTTCCTCTGTATTACAGCGCTCTGAATCACATTATAATCTTTCCCTGTATTACATCGCTCTGAATCACATTATAATCTTTCCTCTGTATTACAGCGCTCTGAATCACATTATAATCTTTCCTCTGTATTACAGCGCTCTGAATCACATTATAATCTTTCCCTGTGTATTACAGCGCTCTGAATCACATTATAATCTTTCCTCTGTATTACAGCGCTCTGAATCACATTATAATCTTTCCTCTGTATTACAGCGCTCTGAATCACATTATAATCTTTCCTCTGTATTACAGCGCTCTGAATCACATTATAATCTTTCCCTGTATTACATCGCTCTGAATCACATTATAATCTTTCCTCTGTATTACAGCGCTCTGAATCACATTATAATCTTTCCCCTGTATTACATCGCTCTGAATCACATTATAATCTTTCCCTGTATTACAGCGCTCTGAATCACATTATAATCTTTCCCTGTGTTACAGCGCTCTGAATCACATTATAATCTTCCTCTGTATTACAGCGCTCTGAATCACATTATAATCTTTCCCCTGTATTACATCGCTCTGAATCACATTATAATCTTTCCTCTGTATTACAGCGCTCTGAATCACATTATAATCTTTCCTCTGTATTACAGCGCTCTGAATCACATTATAATCTTTCCTCTGTATTACATCGCTCTGAATCACATTATAATCTTTCCCCTGT
>CM019069.1:653622-739583 GCA_009667805.1 Leptobrachium leishanense | reverse complement strand
TGTGTGTGCAGTGTGTATAATCACAGGCTGGGAGTGTGTGTGTGCAGTGTGTATATCACAGGATGGGAGTGTATATATCACAGGCTGGGAGTGTGTGTGTGCAGTGTGTATATCACAGGATGGGAGTGTGTGTGTGCAGTGTGTATATCAGATGGGAGGTGTGTGTGTGCAGTGTGTATATCACAGGATGGGAGTGTGTGTGTGCAGTGTGTATATCACAGGCTGGGAGTGTGTGTGTGCAGTGTGTATATCACAGGATGGGAGTGTGTGTGTGTGCAGTGTGTATATCACAGGATGGGAGTGTGTGTGTGTGCAGTGTGTATATCACAGGATGGGAGTGTGTGTGTGTGCAGTGTGTATATCACAGGCTGGGAGTGTGTGTGTGCAGTGTGTATATCACAGGATGGGAGTGTGTGTGTGCAGTGTGTATATCACAGGCTGGGAGTGTGTGTGTGCAGTGTGTATATCACAGGCTGGGAGTGTGTGTGTGCAGTGTGTATATCACAGGCTGGGAGTGTGTGTGTGCAGTGTGTATATCACAGGATGGGAGTGTGTGTGTGCAGTGTGTAGATTACAGTGTGTGTGTGCAGTGTGTATATCACAGGATGGGAGTGTGTGTGTGTGCAGTGTGTATATCACAGGATGGGAGTGTGTGTGTGCAGTGTGTATATCACAGGATGGGAGGGGGTGTGTCTGTGTATTTGACTTCCTGTCACGCTGGCTCTGTGGCTCCGCCTCTCTTTCTGTGATTTAACTTGCACTTCCTGTTCTCGTGATGTTTTGTTGGCCCCGCCCCTCAGTGTCACTGGGACGCACCAAGCGAGGTTGAAGGGGCGGAGAGGGACCGGATAGACTGAACCATGGCCGGGAGTCGCGGGACCCCGCGCAGGTACCTGGTTACTATGGAGACATCATTAACCATTTATGTACCGTGAGCTAACCCACTGTCATGCAGATACCCCTATGCAAATCCTGTATGCAAACCGTGTGTCACCCCCCATTCAATGTGCCCCCTCCTGTAGCCCTATGACCCCCTCCCCCCTCCTCCCAACCCCCCCTCCACATTCACTGTGCCCCCCCTCAAACCCTATGACCCCCTCACCACAATCCCCAAACACCGGCGAGTTACTGTTACAAGTGTTTATGAGGCGCTAAACGAGTTCCATAGCGCTGTACAATGGGAGAGACAGAACAAATATACAAACAAGTTAAACAGGAGGAGAGAGGACCCCCAGAGCTTACAATCTAAGAGGAGAGGGGACCCTGCCCCAGAGCTTACAATCTAAGAGGAGAGGGGACCCTGCTCCAGAGCTTACAATCTAAGAGGAGAGGGGACCCTGCCCCAGAGCTTACAATCTAAGAGAGAGGGGACCCTGCCCCAGAGCTTACAATCTAAGAGGAGAGGGGACCCTGCTCCAGAGCTTACAATCTAAGAGGAGAGGGGACCTGCTCCAGAGTTTACAATCTAAGAGGAGGGAGGAGACCCTGCCCCAGAGCTTACAATCTAAGAGGAGAGGGGACCCTGCCCCAGAGCTTACAATCTAAAGGGAGAGGGACCCTGCCTCCAGAGCTTACAATCTAAGAGGAGAGGGGACCCTGCCCCAGAGCTTACAATCTAAGAGAGAGGGGACCCTGCCCCAGAGCTTACAATCTAAGAGGAGGGGGACCCTGCCCAGAGCTTACAATCTAAGAGGAGAGGGGACCCTGCCCCAGAGCTTACAATCTAAGAGGAGAGAGGACCCTGCCCCAGAGCTTACAATCTAAGAGGAGAGGGGACCCTGCTCCAGAGCTTACAATCTAAGAGGAGAGGGGACCCTGCTCCAGAAGTTTACAATCTAAGAGGAGAGGGACCCTGCCCCAGAGCTTACAATCTAAGAGGAGAGGGGACCCTGCCCCAGAGCTTACAATCTAAGAGGAGAGGAGACCCTGCTCCAGAGCTTACAATCTAAGAGGAGAGGAGACCCTGCCCCAGAGCTTACAATCTAAGAGGAGAGGGGACCCTGCCCAGAGCTTACAATCTAAGAGGAGAGGAGACCCTGCCCCAGGGCTTACAATCTAAGAGGAGAGGGGACCCTGCCCCAGAGCTTACAATCTAAGAGGAGAGGGGACCCTGCCCCCAGAGCTTACAATCTAAGAGGAGAGGGGACCCTGCCCCAGAGCTTACAATCTAAGAGGAGAGGGGACCCTGCCCCAGAGCTTACAATCTAAGAGGAGAGGGACCCTGCCTCAGAGCTTACAATCTAAGAGGAGAGGGGACCCTGCCCCAGAGCTTACAATCTAAGAGGAGAGAGGACCCTGCCTCAGAGCTTACAATCTAAGAGGAGAGGGGACCCTGCTCCAGAGCTTACAATCTAAGAGGAGAGGGGACCCTGCCCCAGAGCTTACAATCTAAGAGGAGAGGGGACCCTGCCCCAGAGCTTACAATCTAAGAGGAGAGGGGACCCTGCCCCAGAGCTTTACAATCTAAGAGGAGAGGGGACCCTGCCCCAGAGCTTACAATCTAAGAGGAGAGGGGACCCTGCTCCAGAGTTTACAATCTAAGAGGAGAGGGGACCCTGCCCCAGAGCTTACAATCTAAGAGGAGAGGGGACCCTGCCCCAGAGCTTACAATCTAAGAGGAGAGGGGACCCTGCTCCAGAGCTTACAATCTAGAGGAGAGGGGACCCTGCCCCAGAGCTTACAATCTAAGAGGAGAGGGGACCCTGCCCCAGAGCTTACAATCTAAGAGGAGAGAGGACCCTGCCCCAGAGCTTACAATCTAAGAGGAGAGAGACCCTGCCCCAGAGCTTACAATCTAAGAGGAGGAGGGGGACCCTGCTCCAGAGCTTACAATCTAAGAGGAGGGGGACCCTGCCCGTGCTTACAATCTAAGAGGAGAGGGGACCCTGCTCCAGAGCTTACAATCTAGAGGAGGAGAGGGGACCCTGCCCCAGAGCTTACAATCTAAGAGGAGAGGGGACCCTGCCCCAGAGCTTACAATCTAAGAGGAGAGGGGACCCTGCCCCAGAGCTTACAATCTAAGAGGAGAGGGGACCCTGCCCAGAGCTTACAATCTAAGAGGAGAGGGGACCCTGCCCCAGAGCTTACAATCTAAGAGGAGAGGGGACCCTGCCCCAGAGCTTACAATCTAAGAGGAGAGGGGACCCTGCCTCAGAGCTTACAATCTAAGAGGAGAGGGGACCCTGCCCCAGAGCTTACAATCTAAGAGGAGAGAGGACCCTGCCTCAGAGCTTACAATCTAAGAGGAGAGGGGACCCTGCTCCAGAGCTTACAATCTAAGAGGAGAGGGGACCCTGCCCAGAGCTTACAATCTAAGAGGAGAGGGGACCCTGCCCCAGAGCTTTACAATCTAAGAGGAGAGGGGACCTGCCCCAGAGCTTACAATCTAAGAGGAGAGGGGACCCTGCCCCAGAGCTTACAATCTAAGAGGAGAGGGGACCTGCTCCAGAGTTTACAATCTAAGAGGAGAGGGGACCCTGCCCAGCTTACAATCTAAGAGGAGAGGGGACCCTGCCCCAGAGCTACAATCTAAGAGGAGAGGGGACCCTGCTCCAGAGCTTACAATCTAAGAGGAGAGGGGACCCTGCCCAGAGCTTACAATCTAAGAGGAGAGGGGACCCTGCCCCAGAGCTTACAATCTAAGAGGAGAGGGACCCTGCCCAGAGCTTACAATCTAAGAGGAGAGAGGACCCTGCCCAGAGCTTACAATCTAAGAGGAGAGAGGACCCTGCTCCAGAGCTTACAATCTAAGAGGAGAGGGGACCCTGCCCAGAGCTTACAATCTAAGAGGAGAGGGGACCCTGCTCCAGAGCTTACAATCTAAGAGGAGAGGGGACCCTGCCCAGAGCTTACAATCTAAGAGGAGAGGGGACCCTGCCCCAGAGCTTACAATCTAAGAGGAGAGGGGACCCTGCCCCAGAGCTTACAATCTAAGAGGAGAGGGGACCCTGCCCCAGAGCTTACAATCTAAGAGGAGAGGGGACCCTGCCCCAGAGCTTACAATCTAAGAGGAGAGGGGACCCTGCCTCAGAGCTTACAATCTAAGAGGAGAGGGGACCCTGCCCCAGAGCTTACAATCTAAGAGGAGAGGGGACCCTGCTCCAGAGCTTACAATCTAAGAGGAGAGGGGACCCTGCTCCAGAGCTTACAATCTAAGAGGAGAGGGGACCCTGCCCCAGAGCTTACAATCTAAGAGGAGAGAGGACCCTGCCCCAGAGCTTACAATCTAAGAGGAGAGGAGGACCCTGCCCCAGAGCTTACAATCTAAGAGGAGAGGGGACCCTGCTCCAGAGCTTACAATCTAAGAGGAGAGGGACCCTGCCCCAGAGCTTACAATCTAAGAGGAGAGGGGACCCTGCTCCAGAGCTTACAATCTAAGAGGAGAGGGGACCCTGCCCCAGAGCTTACAATCTAAGAGGAGAGAGGACCCTGCCCCAGAGCTTACAATCTAAGAGGAGAGGGGACCCTGCCCAGAGCTTACAATCTAAGAGGAGAGGGGACCCTGCCCCAGAGCTTACAATTAAGAGGAGAGGGGACCCCTACTCCCCAGAGTTTACAATCTAAGAGGAGAGGGGACCCTGCCCCAGAGCTTACAATCTAAGAGGAGAGGGGACCCTGCCCCAGAGCTTACAATCTAAGAGGAGAGGAGACCCTGCTCCAGAGCTTACAATCTAAGAGGAGAGGAGACCCTGCCCCAGAGCTTACAATCTAAGAGGAGAGGGGACCCTGCCCCAGAGCTTACAATCTAAGAGGAGAGGGGACCCTGCCCCAGAGCTTACAATCTAAGAGGAGAGGGGACCCTGCCCCAGAGCTTACAATCTAAGAGGAGAGGGGACCCTGCCCCAGAGCTTACAATCTAAGAGGAGAGGGGACCCTGCCCCAGAGCTTACAATCTAAGAGGAGAGGGGACCCTGCTCCAGAGTTTACAATCTAAGAGGAGAGGGGACCCTGCCCCAGAGCTTACAATCTAAGAGGAGAGGGGACCCTGCCCCAGAGCTTACAATCTAAGAGGAGAGGGGACCCTGCCCCAGAGCTTACAATCTAAGAGGAGAGGGGACCCTGCCCAGAGCTTACAATCTAAGAGGAGAGGGGACCCTGCTCAGAGCTTACAATCTAAGAGGAGAGGGGACCCTGCCTCAGAGCTTACAATCTAAGAGGAGAGGGGACCCTGCCCCAGAGCTTACAATCTAAGAGGAGAGAGGACCCTGCCTCAGAGCTTACAATCTAAGAGGAGAGGGGACCCTGCTCCAGAGCTTACAATCTAAGAGGAGAGGGGACCCTGCCCAGAGCTTACAATCTAAGAGGAGAGGGGACCCTGCCCCAGAGCTTACAATCTAAGAGGAGAGGGGACCCTGCCCCCAGAGCTTACAATCTAAGAGGAGAGGGGACCCTGCCCAGAGCTTACAATCTAAGAGGAGAGAGGACCCTGCCCCAGAGCTTACAATCTAAGAGGAGAGAGGACCCTGCCCCAGAGCTTACAATCTAAGAGGAGAGGGGACCCTGCTCCAGAGCTTACAATCTAAGAGGAGAGGGGACCCTGCCCCAGTGCTTACAATCTAAGAGGAGAGGGGACCCTGCTCCAGAGCTTACAATCTAAGAGGAGAGGGGACCCTGCCCCAGAGCTTACAATCTAAGAGGAGAGGGGACCCTGCCCCAGAGCTTACAATCTAAGAGGAGAGGGGACCCTGCCCAGAGTTTACAATCTAAGAGGAGAGGGGACCCCAGAGCTTACAATCTAAGAGGAGAGGGGACCCTGCTCCAGAGCTTACAATCTAAGAGGAGAGGGGACCCTGCTCCAGAGCTTACAATCTAAGAGGAGAGGGGACCCTGCCCCAGAGTTTACAATATAAGAGGAGAGGGGACCCTGCCCCAGAGCTTACAATCTAAGAGGAGAGGGGACCCCCAGAGCTTACAATCTAAGAGGAGAGGGGACCCCCAGAGCTTACAATCTAAGAGGAGGCAGATAATGCGCGCGCCTGCAGATAATGCGCGCGCCTGCAGATAATGCGCGCGCCTGCAGATAATGCGCGCGCCTGCAGATAATGCGCGCGCCTGCAGATAATGCGCGCGCCTGCAGATAATGCGCGCGCCTGCAGATAATGCGCGCCTGCAGATAATGTAATGAGTGCCTGCAGATAATGCGCGCGCCTGCAGATAATGCGCGCGCCTGCAGATAATGCGCGCGCCTGCAGATAATGCGCGCGCCTGCAGATAATGCGCGCCTGCAGATAATGCACGCGCCTGCAGATAATTTGCGCCTGCAGATAATTTGCGCCTGCAGATAATGTGCGCCTGCAGATAATGTGCGCCTGCAGATAATGTGCGCCTGCAGATAATGTGCGCCTGCAGATGTGCGCCTGCAGATAATGCGCGCGCCTGCAGATAATGCGCGCGCCTGCAGATAATGTGCGCCTGCAGATAATGTGCGCCTGCAGATAATGCGCGCGCCTGCAGATAATGCGCGCGCCTGCAGATAATGTGCGCCTGCAGATAATGTGCGCCTGCAGATAATGCGCGCGCCTGCAGATAATGCGCGCGCCTGCAGATAATTTGCGCCTGCAGATAATTTGCGCCTGCAGATAATGTGCGCGCCTGCAGATAATGCGCGCGCCTGCAGATAATGCGCGCGCCTGCAGATAATGCGCGCGCCTGCAGATAATGCGCGCGCCTGCAGATAATGTGCGCCTGCAGATAATGTGCGCCTGCAGATAATGTGTGCGCCTGCAGATAATGTGCGCGCCTGCAGATAATGTGCGCGCCTGCAGATAATGTGCGCGCCTGCAGATAATGTGCGCGCCTGCAGATAATGTGCGCGCCTGCAGGTAATGAGCGCGTGCAGATAATTAAATGCGCGCCTGCAGATAATGTGCGCCTGCAGGTTTCTTCTTTGTGTGCCCGTTTTAGCGCGATACTACAATGCAGGCGCTAGAAAAGCTGCCTGTATCGTAATCCTGCGCTAAACCCCGGGATGCGCTCGGCATCGCTAAGCACCGCCGCAAGCCTTCTCTCAATGGAGTCCATAGGTCACATGCGCGATCCGGCCGGTCAGCATAGTGATCTGCAGATGGAGACTGGGAGACTTTTCCCCCAGTCTCTCCCTGCTCCTGCTGGACAGAGGAGGCGGACGGAGCCGCGGGATGGAAGGTGAGTCTGTGATCAATTTGGGAGGTTTCTGCTGGTGCTGACGGATTCTGTAGCAGCGGGATCCATTAGCACCAGGTCTAGGCTGTAGTTAACTTTCTGGTAACCGCTGCCGGACGCTGATTAATGTTAGGACTTTGTAATCCTAACGCTGATTAACTCTTTGCGCTCCCTATACTTACCATGCGGAGCACAAAGTACAGTAACCTCGCGCTGAAAAGCACAAGATCCCAAACGTCAACGGGTTTTTTAACGGGTTTCTCTGTGTCTCCTTGTCCTCTGTGTCTCCTTGTCCTCTGTGTCTCCTTGTCCTCTGTGTCTCCTTGTCCTCTGTGTCTCCCTGTCCTCTGTGTCTCCTTGTCCTCTGTGTCTCCTTGTCCTCTGTGTCTCCTTGTCCTCTGTGTCTCCTTGTCCTCTGTGTCTCCCTGTCCTCTGTGTCTCCCTGTCCTCTGTGTCTCCTTGTCCTCTGTGTGTCTCCCGGTCCTAAGTCCTCTCCTCGCTCTATTTCAGTAAGTGTGTTCTTTAGTTTATCAGTGCCTCCTGATTTCTGTTTAGTCAGCCCTCTTCATGTGCTGCCCCTCTGTCGCTTGTTAAAGCATTCTGTTATTCAGTATTCTGTGTCCTGTATATTGTGTTTATGTAATCGTCCCATTCCTGTCTCATCCAGCCACTTCCTATACTTCTATCATTATTTATTCCGTGTCCCGCTTCTGGTTTCCTCCTGCCGTTAATTCTTGCATAAATAAACCTTTTATTCTTTGAACCCCTATATATCTGTCTCACTCCACACATTGGGCTCAAACCTGCAACCCCGCACAATGAATCCTGACGGCCTCATACCACACGGCCATTCCACATGAAATCCTTCTTACATTTCGGAATGTGATTGGTTTAGTGCCTCGGCACTCGCAGGTATATCATAATGTGATTGGTTTAGTGCCTCGGCACTCGCAGGTATATCATAATGTGATTGGTTTAGTGCCTCGCCTCGGCGCTCGCAGGTATATCATAATGTGATTGGTTTAGTGCCTCGGCGCTCGCAGGTATATCATAATGTGATTGGTATAGTGCCCCGCCTCGGCGCTCGCAGGTATATCATAATGTGATTGGTATAGTGCCCCGCCTCGGCGCTCGCAGGTATATCATAATGTGATTGGTTTAGTGCCTCGGCGCTCGCAGGTATATCATAATGTGATTGGTATAGTGCCCTGCCTTGGCGCTCGCAGGTATATCATAATGTGATTGGCTTTAGTGCCCCGCCTCGGCGCTCGCAGGTATATCATAATGTGATTGGTTTAGTGCCTCGCCTTGGCGCTCGCAGGTATATCATAATGTGATTGGTTTAGTGCCTCGCCTTGGCGCTCGCAGGTATATCATAATGTGATTGGTTTAGTGCCTCGGCGCTCGCAGGTATATCATAATGTGATTGGCTTTAGTGCCTCGCCTCGGCGCTCGCAGGTATATCATAATGTGATTGGTTTAGTGCCTCGCCTTGGCGCTCGCAGGTATATCATAATGTGATTGGTTTAGTGCCTCGCCTTGGCGCTCGCAGGTATATCATAATGTGATTGGTTTAGTGCCTCGGCGCTCGCAGGTATATCATAATGCAGGGCTTGACAAATTTGCTTTGAATCTAGGAGCCAGCTACAAAAGTTAGGAGCCAACGTTTCGGCGAGGATTCGCCTTTATCAAGATATACCTTGATAAAGGCGAATCCTCTCCGACATGTTGGGAAGCTGCCTCTGCATCTGGGAGTTGGTTTGTACTGACCTAAATTTATGATTTTTGCTGCTTCTATTTATTTATCACTTTGTTACCCGGTGCTTTTTGCTGTTAGCCAAAAGAACACATACACAAAAAAATACCTAGTTTTGAGCCTAGTAGAGTAGACCATTGCTTCTAATATCAGTTTGGCCACTGATAGAGATATATATCTTATATTGTTGGTGGTTTTAACATCTGTACATTGTGATATTGTTTTATTTGCTTTACTTCTTTTCTTTGCAATGAGTAAATAGGGCGTCCGATGACAACAGAGACACACACAAACAGACCTCATATATAAATACACACACCAGGGCTGGATATATTTACATTAAATGTTGGAGACAGGAAGAAAACATTGAAGCCAACTAGATTTTTTTAGATGACATAGACTGGTGTAAAATAATCTGGAAATTTAGGAGCCAGAAGTAAAATTCTAGGAGCCAGTGGCTACCAGGTTCCTGGCTTTGTCAAGCCCTGTCATAATGTGGTTGGTATAGTGCCCCGCCTCGGCGCTCACTGGTATATTGGTATAGTGCCCCGCCTCGGCGCTCACTGGTATATCATATTGTGGTTGGTATAGTGCCCCACCTCGGCGCTCACCGGTATATTGGTATAGTGCCCCGCCTCGGCGCTCACTGGTATATCATGTGAATAAACATTACAGCTCTGAAGCCATCGTGGGAAATCCACTGAACGCGTCTCGTGCCGATTTGTCTCCGGCTTCCCAAGTCTCGACAGATAAGATGTTGGTTGGCCAGGCTGAACACTAGAGGGTTAGAGACCACCGCGGTGGCAGGGTGACTGACTCCTATCGGGCTGCTCTGGGTGTTTTATCGCTCTGGCATGTCAGAATCGGCTGTGTCACGTCAGAGATTTCGGCATTGGCCGGACTTTTGGATCTTTCCTTCTAGATCCGCTTCATTCTTTTTGTCCGGTCTCTTCCATACCCTTTGAATGGATTTCTGGCTGGCTGCGGGGACTTCCATAGGCTGGTACTGGCATGGAATTGGGATGTTAGTTGTGGTAAAAGGTGTTTTAACCAGTGACTTTATCCATCCTTTAGCTGGCGCTCTGGTACTACTGGAGACCCCAAGATTTCTTTGGGAGGCAAATCTTATTTTAAGGAATAAATCTGGGAAGTTTGCCCATTAAAACCTTGCCCTGAATCCTTGTTTTTATCTTTGGGTTTCTTGCCGCAGATCGAGAGCCGGGAGGACGAGGAGCAAGGTGTGAAGTTGGCAGAGATCCTGGAGCTGCTGGTAGCCGCCGGGTACTTCAGGGCCCGAATTAAAGGCCTCTCACCATTTGACAAGGTAACTTAATGCCTTCCCTTTCCTCACGGCAAGCGCCGACACAACCCCTCACTTTGCCGCATTCTCTACTGGGCAGGTGGTCGGTGGGATGACCTGGTGCATCACCACATGCAACTTTGACATCGATGTGGATCTTCTCTTCCAGGAGAATTCAACTATCGGACAAAAGATGTGAGCCACTAAATATATCAGCAATCAGGTTATATCTGTGGGATCACCGAGGGGGGCCGGGTGTTATCTGCGGATCACTGAGGGGGGGGGGGCGGTCGGGTTATATCTGCGGATCACCGAGGGGGGGGGGGCAAGCGGGTTATATCTGTGGGATCACCGAGGGGGGGCGGTTATAGCTGTGTGATCACCGGGGGGGGCGGGTTATATCTGTGGGATCACAAAGGGGGGGCCGGGTTATATCTGCGGATCACCGAGGGGGGGGGGGCGGGTTATATCTGTGGGATCACCGAGGGGGGGCGGTTATAGCTGTGTGATCACCCGGGGGGGGGGGGTTATATCTGTGGGATCACCGAGGGGGGGGGGGGGGGCATTATATTGGGTGATCACCGGGGGGGGGGGGTGACGGGAAGTCGTTCTCCCGCCTGTCCTGACTCTCCAGACACCCCCTCGTTTCGGTCAGCCCGGCTACTGGGAGCGCCTCGCCTCGAGCAGCTTGACCCGCCTGCTTCTGGTTCTCTGCCCTGGAGCCATTAGAAATTTCTAGAGGGCCGATCTGTGCCTTCTGAGGGTGATAGTGGGTACCCTGAATGAGACCCCAGACGAGCTGTATGTTCAAACAGGTCTCTCACTCACTCACTCTTCCTTCAGGTCCTCTTCAGGCTTCACTTAGGTCCACTGGCTTTATGCAGATGAAGTCTTGACCACACACAGTGATTTACATAACGCATTGTAAAGGGAATCAGATAGTGGGTGGTTGAGACAATGGTGACTCCCAACCTCTCAGACATGTAAACAGAAACACAGAGAAAACCCTTTTGCCTAATCACAAGTTACTCAGTTGTTTAGGCTCTACACAAAACCACATTTCTACGCTCCCATTCACATACCGTAACATGTTTTCCAGAGCTTTAACAGAGAAAATTGTGTCGGTTTTGCCGAGAATGAAGTGCCCACACCGGCTGGAGCCGCACCAGATCCAAGGCTTGGATTTTATTCACATTTTCCCGGTTATTCAGGTATAGTGGTGGTTCACACATCTGGATGTACAAGTTGTACATGTTTATGCACGTGGTAGTTTGAAATACTGTAAAATAAAACAAATAGTTGTCCTGCACACTAAAGAGCAAGGGTGCACCATCTATAGGAGGCTTCCCATAAACCTCTAAAGTATTTGAAAGAAACCAGAATAGAATGCACTCCAGTAGAAAAAAATACAATTTATTGGTATTGTAGCGGAATGAGGTGTTGTCCGCCTGCGGGTGTGCTCCTATCTGCTCCTCCCACTGCGCTTACCGCCGACCCGACTACCGAGTGTCACGGCACTCGGCGTCTCGAGCGGCCTGGGATGACCCTGGGGAGGGTTGGCGGGCTGTGGAGGGACCCCGGGGCGAGATCAGCCCGACCACTGAGTGACACGGCACTCAGCGTCTCGAGCGGCTGATCTACTGACCTTGGTGCGATTCGGATCTGATGTGGAGCGGCCGTTCGGATGGGAAACGTTTCGGATTTCCCTCGGTTATGCAGCGCTTCGGTCTATCGATGCGCGGCAGACGCGCCGCGGCTTCGGTTCGGAAAACAGCACCTCAGCGTGATCGATCGTTCGAAGCCCGTACGATGCACCCCTGTTCTGATCCAGGATGCAGACACCGGGTGATCGGTTCGTATCTCGGGATGCCGCACTCTGGAGACCGCGCGGGATCTCAGCAATACGGCCGAAAATAAAGGACACCAGGCGGAGCTGTATGCACTAGATCATCTGGCTTTAGTTCAACACATCACATCTATTTATAAACGTTGGTACAGCAAGAAAACAATGGGAATCCCTGCCCGCCCCCACAAGTCTCATTGGCCCTCGCTGGAAGGAGGCACCCGGGTCCCGATTCGTATTGGCGGTTACGAATCGGGGTGTTGCCGATTCGCAACCGAATGGTCCGAATCAGCCATTTTCCGATCCGATCAATTCGACCGGATCCACGAGGCGCTGGGAAATGGCGGCGAGCAAAGCACACAATGGGTTTACACACATTTCACAATACACATACGGGGACACTTTTATTACACCACACAACGAAACCACATCTAATAAAACAGCACACGGAATTCCGCTGGTGCAACGGCACCTAAGAGTCTAGAGGGATCGAAATGTCTCAAAGGACCGTCCCTGGCTGAGGGTGCTGGGCCATTCCGTGACCGGTATCCAGTAAAATAAAATATGACATATAACCAAAACGCTACAAGATCACAAAGAATGAGTAAATAATCCAAGCATAGAACCAACATGTAGCAAATATAGAAAAGTTACCAGGCACTTTAGGAAAAAAATAGCCAATAGAGAGCAGAGCCAGGGATCCCAACGTTTCGACCTCAGTCTTTGTCCCTTGACAAAGACTGAGGTCGAAACGTTGGGATCCCTGGCTCTGCTCTCTATTGGCTATTTTTTTCCTAAAGTGCCTGGTAACTTTTCTATATTTGCTACATGTTGGTTCTATGCTTGGATCATTTACTCATTCTTTGTGATCTTGTAGCGTTTTGGTTATATATTATGTGTCATATTTTATTTTACTGGATACCAATAAATTGTATTTTTTTCTACTGGAGTGCATTCTATTCTGGATTCTTTCAAATGGTTTGTAATACTGTGCCTTGTCCGTGTTCTCAGGTCGATATGGAGGATTTATGTTGCATTGGTGGGGCGGGAGAGTTGGATGTGGCGAAGTAGGAGGGATTTGGCTGTGGTGGGGTGGGGCAGGGGGTTTGATGTTAAGGGTGAGGTGGGTAGGGGCTGGATGTTGTGGGGTAGGGGGGTTGGATGTTGTGGGGGTTTGATGTTAAGGGTGGGTCGGGTAGGGGTTAGATGTTGCCGGGCGGGGAGATTGGGTCAGTGTTGGTCTCGAGTTTCCTGTTATTAATCCCTAGTGTCGGTCCTTCTCAGTGGCTGGTGAAACGCGCCATTGAAACCAGGCAGGAGATGGGAGATTACATCCGCTCGTACTCGGTCTTCCAGTTCCACAAGGAGCACAGTCTGCCTGATGTGAGTAAATGTCAGGGCTCCGCGTCAGCCTGGCTTAAAATATTTGATTGGGAGTAGGTGGTGTAGATCGACCAATCGCACGAGACATGTGTGTCTGCTCATGTTTTGCACGTGTGCCCAAATGCTGTGGAGTAAGTGAGGGGGTGTCTCTTACACCCCCTGCACAACTGCCAGAACCCCCACCCCTGCACAACTGCCAGAACCCCCCCCCTGCACAACTGCCAGAACCCCCCCCCTGCACAACTGCCAGAACCCCCCCCCTGCACAACTGCCAGAACCCCCCCCTGCACAACTGCCAGAACCCCCCCCCTGCACAACTGCCAGAACCCCCCCTGCACAACTGCCAGAACCCACCCCCCCTGCACAACTGCCAGAACCCCCCCCCTGCACAACTGCCAGAACCCCCCCCCTGCACAACTGCCAGAACCCCCCCCCCTGCACAACTGCCAGAACCCCCCCCCCCTGCACAACTGCCAGAACCCCCCCTGCACAACTGCCAGAACCCCCCCTGCACAACTGCCAGAACCCCCCCTGCACAACTGCCAGAACCCCCCCTGCACAACTGCCAGAAACACCCCCCCCCCTGCACAACTCGGCAGCAAGGAATATGTTAATAAAACTTGAGAAACCCCCCCCCCCACACAAGGACAGGGGTCCTCCCCAATACTAGTCCATCCATCTCTCCCCAACTGCTTCATAAAGTCTCGCCATGAGGACAGCAACTCCTCTTTCTTGCTGCAGCTGCCGTCAGGATAAGTATCAAAATTTACTCTCTTGGGGCATCATTACATTGATCGCGCTAAAACGGGAACGAAAAGGAGAAAAACCTGTGCCTGCAGATAATGCGCGCGCCTGCAGATAGATAGGCAAACCTATAAGATTAGGCAGAAAGAGGCAAAGCAATTTATAAGAGCTTCCAAAGCACACGCAGAAGAGAAAATAGCTCTGTGATGGAACCGTTCCCTTCCATCTGTCCTGACTCTCCAGACACCCCTTCGTTGCGGTCAGCCCGGCTACTGGGAGCACTGTCCTCAGCGCCTCGAGCAGCTTGACCCGCCTGCTTCTGTTCCTCTGCCCTGGAGCCGTTAGGAATTTCCAGAAGGCGGCTCGGTACCTTCTGAGGGTGATAGTGTATAGTGTAGCGTCGCTGAAATAAAGACACCAGGCGCGGCTGTATGCTTTAAAACAGGATTCTGTCTCTGAGCTCTGAGAGTTCTGACTTTTTAATGAACAAAACGCCACCATTTATGCTGAAGTCCAACAGTCATAATTTGCATAAAATGATGCACCTCGTCCTACCCATACTAATTACATTATGTCAGTTATTTAAAACATTCTTTACATTCTTTACATTCTTTAGCCTTCAGCTCACACAACATTTGTATAATCCATTGTTCTAACACATCAGATTAAACACACACTATCAGAGATCCCTTGAATAAAACATGTAGCTAGATAATGGGAAAAGCCCTGGTGCATAAATTACACAGCAGTAAAGCTTGTTTACTGTATACACAAATACACATTTACCTACAGGAATATAAGTATTTTTAAAACCACAGCTATGCCATTTTACACTAAACTAAATTAAACTAAAACCAAATGATGTAAAATATATCTAAAATCACACGATATAAATGAACATAAAGTCTCTCTTGGGGTTTGAAGCATGGAGCGTTACATCAGCTCCATGACATATGTCCCCCCTTCCAGAACGGCAGGGCAAGCTTAGATCCAAAACGGATCTCTTGCCACTGACGAGACTTCTCACCTTGTCCTTCTTTTTCTGCACCATCCTCAAAGTTCCAGGGTGCTGGCGCACAAGCATCACCAGTGGGGTCCGACGGTCGCCACAGGGTATGCCTGGGTGTGGGTCCATAGTCTGTCGGGAGGAGGCGAGCCACCAGGCTTCTCCACTTGTCCTCGTAAACTAGCCCGCTGTCCGAGGGGTGCTCCAGCGCCGGGCGCCCCGTTGGTGGCAGGTGTCCCCTCCTGGGGAAGGGTTCTGTAGTCAGGGAGGGGTACCGCCTGTACCACCTCTGGGGGTATCACGCACCCGGGAAAAACGCGGGCCACTTGCACGTGTCCCGAGCGCTCTGGTCAGCTGCTGGAAAAAGTAGTGGCTGTAGGGGGCCTCCGGGCCAAAGGGTTGGAAAAGTGGGCAGAGTTGACAATGGCTCTGCCCCGTAGCCAGCGCTTCTGCTGGAGAAGGGTCTCTGGGCGGGAGGATGGCTTCCTCCCTCTCCGGGGAAACCAAGTGCTGCGGGCAAGTCAACCCGGGTGTATCAGCCATCGGCTCCTCGGGTATACACAAAAACACATTTACCTACAGGAATATAAGTATTTTTAAAACCAAAGCTATGCCATTTTACACTAAACTAAATTAAACTAAAACCAAACGATGTAAAATATATTTAAAACCACACAATATAAATGAACCTAAAGTCTCTTGGGGTTTGAAGCATGGAGCGTTACATCAGCTCCATGACAGGCTCAGTCAGTAAAAAAGAGGGACAAAACCTTTTTTAGATACATAAACGAGAAAAGAAAAGTAAAACAAGGATTAGTTAGATTAAAAACGAAGGAAGGTATGTAGAAGAGGATAAAAGTCTCGCTGACTGCCTCAATGAATATTTTTGTTCAGTCTTTGCAGAAGGAAAGGGACCTCAGTTAGGAGGAAACACTAAAAAGACCTTTACATATGAGTTTACAGAGGAGGAGGTTCTACAGCAGCTGTCTAAAGTAAAGACAAATAAGTCAATGGGGCCTGATGGGATCCACCCTAAATTATTAAGGGCTCAGTGGTGTAATAGCAAAACCGTTAACGGGAGTCGTCCCAGAAGACTGGAAATTAGCAAATGTTGTGCCCATTTACAAGAAGGGTAGTAGGGAGGAATGGGGGAACTATAGGCCAGTTAGTCTTACGTCAGTAGTGGGGAAATTAATGGAAACCATGTTAAAGGAAAGGATTGTTGAACATCTAAAAACACATAGATTACAGGATCAGAAACAACATGGGTTTACCTCAGGGAGATCATGCCAAACTAAACTTATTGATTTTTTTGATTGGGTAACAAAAATAATAGACACAGGTGGTGCAGTAGACATTGCTTATTTAGATTTCAGTAAGGCTTTTGATACCGTTCCTCATAGAAGGCTTATCAATAAATTGCAATCTTCGAGCTTGGATTCCAATATTGTTGAATAGAAACATAGAAACATAGAAAGATGTCGGCAGATAAGAACCTTTCGGCCCATCTAGTCTGCCCAATTACATGGATACTTTACCTGGATTTATCTTTTGTTTAGGATAGCCTTATGCCTATCCCATGCTTGCTTAAATTCAAGCACTGTTTTGGCCTCTACCACTTCTACTGGAAGACTGTTCCATGTATCCACCACCCTCTCAGTAAAATAATGCTTCCTGATGTTACTTTTAAACCTTTGCCCCTCTAATCTAAGACTATGTCCTCTTGTTTTGCTACTTTGTTTCCTTTTAAATATACTCCCTTCCTCTACCTTGTGGATTCCCTTTATGTATTTAAATGTTTCTATCATATCTCCTCTGTCTCGTCTTTTTTCCAAGCTGTACATGTTAAGATCATTAAGCCTTTCTTGGTAACTTTTCTCCTTCAAGCCGTACACCATTTTAGTAGCCCTTCTCTGAACTCTCTCTAAGATGTCTATATCCTTCTGGAGATACGGTCTCCAGTACTGCACACAGTACTCCAAGTGAGGTCTCACCAGTGCTCTGTACAGTGGCATGAGCACTTCCCTTTTCCTACTGCTAATACAGGCTCTCCCTACACAACCAAGCATTCTGCCAGCATTTCCAAGCATTCTGCCAGCATTTCCAAGCATTCTGCCTCTGTTGTCTGTCACTCAGCCACTGCCTAATCCATTCAACAATATTGGAATCCAAGCTCAAAGATTGCAATTTATTGATAAGCCTTCTATGAGGAACGGTATCAAAAGCCTTACTGAAATCTAAATAAGCATGGATTAGGCAGTGGCTGAGTGACAGGCAACAGAGGGTTGTGGTAAATGGAGTTTATTCGGCGCAAGGTCGTGTTACCAGTGGGGTACCTCAGGGGTCAGTACTTGGACCCATTCTCTTTAATATTTTTATTAGTGATATTGCAGAAGGTATTAATGGTAAAGTATGTCTTTTTGCTGATGACACAAAGATTTGCAACAGGGTTGACGTTCCTGGAGGGATCAGCCAAATGACAAATGATTTAGGTAAACTAAAAACAATGGTGGGAGCTGTGGCAATTGAGTTTTAATGTGGATAAGTGCAAGATAATGCACCTGGGACGTAAAAACCCAAGGGCTGAATATAGAATATTTGATACATCTGAGGGTTGGGATTTAGGGGTTATAATGCGGCGCCTGCATATAACGAAATTGTAAAACACAATCTTCTTGAAAAATAAAAAAACACGTAAATGCCAGATTTTACACCTGTAACATCTTCTGGTTTTGAGCTATAGGTATCCTGTTTAAAATATTCAACCCCCTTAGGGGCGGAGTTTCCAAAAATCCTTCCTTAGTGAGTGTCCAATCATAAAAGCCGCGCTCCTTCAAAATGTCACGTTCCTGGGTTAAACGGTTTCAGCCGGGCGTTGAGTCAGTCAGGCCTTTCGTGTGATATATATATCATATCATAGGTGGGGGATTATTTAAGTGATGAAAATAAGGGGCGGATATTCCCAAATATCGGAAAATCACCCTGAGGAATTATGGAAAATCAAGTAGGATTTGAAACTGCTGTTAATTCTGTATATATGTTTTGTTGCATATGGATAAAAAATAATCCATTCGGCAGCGTGAGTGGGGAGACGGCTGCTCCCCTTTGAAGTAGAATGAGATTGCGGATTATACACCAAGACACGGAGGCTTCATGTTATGCTTTACTCTTCCAACAGCAGCAAAGAAATGTTCAATAAAGCTTCGAAAAATTGAACATAGGAAATGTTTCACCAAGATCATGAAGCCGGTGGTTGCGTTTCTCAGAACCAAAGGAGTTTGTTTGGTCGTATATCTGGACGATATACTTCTAATGGCTCAGGATATTTCCTCAATTCTTCACCGAGATTGGACCATCAATCTTCTGACGAACCTGGGTTCTTTTTTTTTTTTTTTTTTTTTTGCATATTCAAGTTTATTCAAAATAAGGCATATTACAGAAATGCAAGGAAAACATTGCGCGTCACGTTACCAGGCATATAACAAATAGCAGGCCAACAATAAAAGAGGGCCAAAGTCGCCCAGTTCAAAGTAATGATACATATGAAAGTTATAACTTTAAAGAGGGGTGAGACAATAATACAGGGAAGGAGAGCCATAAGGACTCAGGGTATAAACATAAAACAGAGTTCCAAGGCTGATGACACAATGCAGGAGGTATAAAGGGTTCATGGGATTCTGCGTATATCTGATAGCCAATAATACCATTTTGCAGAATACTCCGCGTAGCGATCTCGAGCACGAAAAGTGAGTTCATCTACCCCCCGAATGCACTCCATTTCATCAAACCATACCGAAAGTGGGGGGGTGATATCTTGTTTCCAAAATCTGGGGATCGTGAGCCGTGCAGCATGTAACAGACATGGAATGATAGATTTTTTATAGCCTGAGATGCTGCAAGAGGTGTGGTGTAACAGATAAAATTCCGGCGTGAATGGAGGAGAGGGCTCCACCAGCTTACACACGTATTCGTGTATACGTTCCCAGAATAACTGCACTTTCGGACATGACCACCAGATGTGGAGATGGTCCGCGTGTGGCGCACTGCATCTCCAGCACAGATCTCCACCCCCGCCTGAGAAGTGACTTAATCTGTCCGGTGTGCGGTACCATCTATATAATATTTTATAATTGACTTCCTGTATCCTAGTGGAGGGGGTGCAACAGTGAGCAAGGGTGTAGATCTTAGACCAGTCCTCATCCTTTAAAGTGATACGAAAGGAGGCTTCCCATTTGCCACAGAACTGAGTCGGAGGTGTAGAAAGTGATTGGAGGAGGCCATAGAAAAGTGATATACTGTGTGGGGGAGTTATCCCTCGATGCGAGATGGTTTCAAATATCGTGAGGGGTCTACAATATTTATCTAGCGGTGCCAGCGAGCCCAGGTAGGATATGAGCCGATGGAGGTGGAATTTACCCAGAAATCCCAATGGGCGGCTATATGGTAATTGATCTTCCGCCACCTGAGCGCCAGCCGTTAGGAAATGACGCGGGAGCGGGGAGGGGGGGTCTGCTGTAGGTGCCGTAGGGATGAGGTGCCTAGAGAATACCGGTAGATGTTGCAGTGGCATCAATGGAGAGGGATAAGGAGCCACCGGTAGCTTAGTCTGCAGGGAGCGCCAGACGGAAAGCGTGGCCAATGTAGTTGGGAGCGCATAGTGTAGGGGGCTTGCCAAATTTCGAGGCATCCATGGCAAGACAGCTAAGTTATCGCCCGCAAACCGTTTTTCAATTCCCACCCACAATTTAGGTGATGTGTTTTTGCCCCATTCCACTAGGCGTTGCATATGAGTCGCGCAGTAGTAGTGCCAAATGTGTGGCATGGACATGCCGCCCATGGAGCGAGGTGTAGTCAACAGATTAAGCTTAACTCGAGGCGCTTTACCATTCCACACGAAAGTGCGGAACATGGAGTTTAGTCGTTTAAAAAAGAGGCGTGGTAAGCTAATAGGCAGTGTCTGAAACAGATACAATATCCTGGGTAAAACTGACATTTTTATAGTATTAATGCGACCGAACCACGATATATGCGGGAGAGACCATCTGCGTAAATCTAGTTCAAGAGAGGCTAAAAGTGGTTGGAAATTAGCTCGGTAAAGGTCATTAGTGTCCGGGGTCAAAAAAGTGCCCAGATATTTAAGTTGGCCCTGGCACCACTTAAAGGGGAACGAAGATTGCAGAGCTAGCGCTTCTTTAGGGGGAATGAGGACAGGCATGATTTCGGACTTATCCATATTCAATTTTAAATTACTCAGAGTTCCATAGTCGGCAAACATACGCAGCAAAATAGGCAGGGTGACCTTAGGGGAGCGCACAAAAAATAATAAATCATCGGCATATGCAGCCAGCCGATGTTCAGTATTACCCACCCACAATCCGGCTATATCCGGTGCGTCCCTGACTGCTTGTAAAAAGGGTTCAAGAGATAACGCGAACAGGAGAGGCGAGAGAGGACAACCCTGTCTGGTGCCATTTGAAATGGGGAATGAGTCAGACAGGACCCCATTAACATTAATGCGGGCTGAAGGATGCGTGTACAATGCCTGGATCCAGAGAATCATATTCTCCCCCAGTCCCATATGTGACAGAGTTCGAAATAGGAAATCCCAACGTACCCGGTCGAAAGCTTTGTCACAGTCAGTGGACAAGAGCAGAAAAGGAGCAGTGGTTAGACGTGGTGAACCGTGTATTAAGTTCACTGCCCTGACAGTACTATCCTTCGCCTCCCTCCCAGGAATGAAGCCCGTCTGATCCGCATGCACCAAACCAGGGATGAACGGCTTAAGTCGGGTGGCCAGCACCTTGGCAAACAGCTTGACATCCTGATTAAGCAGCGATATAGGTCTGTAATCACTGCATTGATCCAGGTCCTTTCCTGGTTTGGGAGTAGGGTGACCGTGGCTGTAAGTGTGGCAGGGTGGAGGCACCCACCCTGCGTGAGGGAGTTAAATGCAGATAACCATTGTGGTGTCAACGTTTCTAGAAGTTTTTTGTAATATAAAAGCGACAAGCCATCAGGGCCCGGAGCCTTACCCGTAGGGGTGTCCTTGATGGCTATGCGAAGTTCCTCATCCGTAATAGGGGCTTCTAGAAGTTGTCTGTTTGCTATCGACAATTTGCGTTTAACATGAGTTTGTAGATACGTCTCAATCTTATGTGTCAAAGAGAATGTAGGTGGTGTCGTCTTGTCTAGATTGTATAGTGAATGAAAATGGGAACGAAACACCTCCAGCATTGAGGAAGGCAGAGAGAGTTTCCACCCCGACCTGTCCGTGATTTTAGAAATGTAAGCCGAACTGCGTTTTTTGCGTAGAACTCTGGCTAGCAGTCTGCCACACCTGTTGCCGTGTTCAAAAAATAGATGTTTATAGTGTGTAAAGGACCTCTGAGCTTTAATATTTAGCAGTGAGTTTAAATCTGCTCTAAGTGCCGAGAGCCGCACATAGTCCTCCTCAGAGCTAGTGGCTTTATGAGAGGCTTCCAATTTGCGGATCTGGGCCGTCAAATCCTCCTGTCGTGCTATGCGCTCCCTCTTAATGCGAGCCCCTTGTTTAATGAGATATCCCCTTGCTGTGGCTTTATGAGCTTCCCACAGCAAGGGAGGGGTGACATCAGGAACTGAGTTGTCTGTAAAGTACTGAGATACTGCTTCCGTTAGGCCGGAGAGTACCAACTGGTCAGACAACAGGGTTTCATTCAGCCGCCAATGGGACGCCTTAGGTCTGTACAAGCATGAGTTGAGTTCTACATCTACTGGGCAATGGTCAGACCATGTCTGTGAGCCAATTGAGGCGTATCTAATAAGATGTGATTGTGCGAATGGGAGAAAGATGTGGTCAATGCGGGAATATGATTTGTGTAGAGTGCTGTAGTGCGTATAGTCCCTGGTGGAGGGATGTAACGCCCTCCAGCAATCCGTCAGGGTGGAGTCCAGTAATGTTAGTCGTGTCGAGCGGATGACCGACAACGGAACACAGGTAGACCCGCGTGAGGTATCAAGCTTAGGATCCAGTGGAAGGTTAAAATCACCTCCCACCACCAGGTTGCCGTCCTGAAAATCAGTGACCACAGACATGATCTTCTTAAGGGCTATGTGTTGTCTGCGGTTAGGTAGATAAATAGAAACGAAGGTGTATAGCTGTTCTCCAATAGTGCCTTTGACCATGACATATCTGCCCTCATCATCCGCCTTGTGTGCCAACAATTGGAATGGTACATGCTTAGCAAACAGAACAGCCACCCCTCGGGATTTACCCTCCCTGTAATTACCAAAAAACCCCAGGGGGTATGAAGCGCTCCGGAGTGCCGGTGCCCTGTCACACAAAAAATGTGTCTCCTGAATAAGAGCCACCGAGACTTGAGCCTTAGCAAAGTCCCGTAAAGCAATATGTCTCTTAGCAGGTATGTTCAATCCTCCAGCGTTAATAGAGCGTATGAGCAATGGTCTGTGCTGGTATGCCATGATAGTTAACCCTTATACAAGAACCCGAAGTGGGTGTACCAAGGGGGAACGGGGTAGGGAAAGGAGGGGGTGAATACAAAAAGAAAACAATTAAACCTGAACAAAATACCGCGAGCGTGTGCCCAAAGCGGGGTGTAAATCCCAGGCGACGCTCAGAGCGAAGCGGAGAGATGCCCCGCCTAAACAACTCCTTCCGGAGTGGGCTAATACCCCAGGGGAACGTATCCTGACATGAGATCAATATAAGCGCAACAATAATCTGCAATAAAAGAGAAAAGAAACGAACCTGGGTTTCATGATCAATTGGGAGAAGTCCAGTCTAGAACCAGCCAGGAACATGGAGTTTCTGGGTTTTCTGGTGGACTCCGTGCAGATGTCTCTGTCTTCCAGCCCAGAAAGTCATTCGGATTCGGAAGGAAGTACGAAGGTTGTCCACGAGGCCAACATTTCCTTTGAGAGCCCTTGCTCGTCTGTTGGGAATGCTGTCAGCGTCGATTCAGGCCATTTTCCCGGGACCTCTGTTCTATCTCCGTCAGGGGTTACTATATTCCGACATGGTTTCTCTAGATGACGACTCTCGAACCGTTGTGCTGGTGGCGAGACGACCTCATAACGTGGAACGGTTGTTCCTTTTTTCCTTCTCAACCAGAGGTCGTTATAGAGTCCGACACCAGCAACTATGGTTGGGGTGCGCGTTTAGGTCCTACATCCACAGGAGGCAGATGGGCTTCTGTAGAGGCTTCTTTTCACATAAATGTCCTCGAGCTCCTAGCTGGTTTCTTCGCTATTCAGAGTTTTCTAAAAGACCGGCCTTGTAACTCAGTACTGCTTCGCATGGACATTTTTTTTCTGCAGTGAGACATCTCGATCATCTAGGAGGCCCCAGGTCGAGGCAACGGTCGGAAGTCTCAACTGTTTTGTGGATTTTGCCTATCCCGCGATGTTACAGTGACGGCTCCGTTCATCCCGGGGCTATGCAACATTGTAGCGGATTGGAATTCAAGGTATCTGCTGGATTCCAGCGACTGGAGGTTAGACAAGACAATATTCAGATTTTTGTCTTCGATGTGGGGTCCTTTCAAATTGGATCTTTTCGCTTCTCATCTGAACGTGCAGATCCCTCATTATTTCAGTTGGAAACCAGATCTGGACACCCTGGGGACAGGTGTGTTTTGCCAAACATGGCCACGGGGAATTCTGCACGCATTCCCTCCATTTCTCCTGATTTCCAGGGTCATTCGGCTGATGCGTTCCAATCAGGCGACTCTGGTTCTGATTACCCCATGGTGGACGACTCAACCGTGGTTTCCCCAACTATTAGAGTTAGCGATAGACGTTCCTCAGATTCTCCGGTCGAGTCCCCCTCCCCTGGAGGATCCGGAGAATACTCTGCAGAACATTCTGTCAGTACCATCGTTCCGTCTCGTCGCTTGGAAAGTGTCAGGCAATCTTACCCTGTCGGTCAACTTTCGGAAGCTACTTCTGAATTCCTCTCCATCGCTTGGGCTCCAGGTATTAGAAAGTGATACCTTTGTTACTGGACCTGCTGGGTTTCTTGGTGTTTGGGCAAACAAGTTGATCTCTTTCCAGCCCCTATAGAGGACATCCTCCTGTTTCTCACCTCTCTATATGAGGAAGACAGGGCTTATCGTACCATTAATAACTTTATTCTAACGTTTGTAGATTGTTACTTGGCGCTGGCTCTATATTTCATCGTCTGTCTTCAAGATCAGGGGTGGTAACCCTAAATAAATAGGTTATGCGATGTTTCCCATAAAAAGGAGAAAAGGATGACTGTGCAGACTATTTTATATATAGTCAAGAAAATGGGTAAGGAGGAACTTGCTCTCCTTTTCTGGTGCTATTCTATAAGAGGCACCAAACAGCAGGCATTCGGTGAATTTATGGAGACACCGTTTCCCCTTCTTCAGGGTTCCAAACTCCACAGATAAGAAGTGGTGATTTCCCAGGAAACGAACAACGTGAACTCAAGTCGTTAGAAATCCACAGCGGGTTTATTTAAGGCAGGTAAAAAACAAATACACCGCAGACGCGTTTCGCTGTGAACAGCTTCATCAGTGGGTGTAATAAAGAATGAGACAGAGTAGCTAAGCTGTCAGTCTGGTTTGTGCGCCGGTATATTACTATTTACTTCCGGATACATCGTTACCATTTGCGCATGCGTATATACGGCATTAAAACATAGACTACAAACAAATTCCTTTAAACCGTGTCACTATCATAAAAAATGCCTAAACCTCACCGAAAACTAAAATGGTATAATCTAATGTCATCCTACAGATATATCCCCTAAATATACACGAAAATGAACATCGTCATTTAAATCTAAACCAGTTAATGTCCGTGTGATAATGAGATTACAAGTAGGTCTGATAACACACAATGTTATTATAGGGGATTCAGTATATTCCACAATTATAACCAGGTAATCAGAGAAAGCTTATTATTTCCTATTGCGCTGCCTTCCAATATCTAGGATAATAACCTAAGCAATATACCCTGTATAAGCAATATACCCTGTATAAGGAATATACCCTGTATAAGCAATATACCCTGTATAAGCAATATACCCTGTATAAGGAATATACCCTGTATAAGCAATATACCCTGTATAAGGAATAAACCCTGTATAAGCAATAAACCCTGTATAAGCAATATACCCTGTATAAGGAATATACCCTGTATAAGGAATATACCCTGTATAAGGAATATACCCTGTATAAGGAATAAACCCTGTATAAGCAATATACCCTGTATAAGCAATATACCCTGTATAAGGAATATACCCTGTATAAGCAATATACCCTGTATAAGGAATATACCCTGTATAAGCAATATACCCTGTATAAGCAATATACCCTGTATAAGGAATATACCCTGTATAAGCAATATACCCTGTATAAGGAATATACCCTGTATAAGGAATATACCCTGTATAAGCAATAAACCCTGTATAAGCAATATACCCTGTATAAGGAATATACCCTGTATAAGCAATATACCCTTTATAAGGAATATACCCTGTATAAGCAATAAAGAGAAATGCTGGAAACAATGCAGAACCTGGATCAGATAAATCCTAACAATTCCAATCGCTTTTCCGCATCCAGCAAGAAATAAGAGGGAATAGTGATAATGTGACCTTATATAGAGAGACCTTCTTACTATCTGTCCGGTCAGAGACCATCGACCTATTCACACTCAATTCAGGACAGAGAGAGATTTAAAGCTCGTTATATCATTATCTGCAATGACTGCGCTTATAAAAAAAAGGAAAACAAAGGGTTAATGACCCAAATGCAGGACGGAATAAAGAGTCCTGGTTCATTAAGGGGAAAACAGCAACTACAGATAAACTATGGCGGAGGCAGAACTGTGTTACTCTAAACTCTAAAGACTGTGCAGGGACCAGATGTGAAGAGTTCCATAAAATCAACGGGAAACAGACTGTATAAAGGGTTACTGTATATAAAGGGTTACTGTATATAAAGGGTTACTGTATATAAAGGGTTACTGTATAAAGGGTTACTGTATATAAAGGGTTAATGTATATAAAGGGTTACTGTATAAAGGGTTAATGTATAAAGGGTTACTGTATAAAGGGTTAATGTATATAAAGGGTTACTGTATATAAAGGGTTACTGTATATAAAGGGTTACTGTATATAAAGGGTTACTGTATAAAGGGTTACTGTATATAAAGGGTTAATGTATATAAAGGGTTACTGTATAAAGGGTTACTGTATAAAGGGTTACTGTATATAAAGGGTTAATGTATATAAAGGGTTACTGTATATAAAGGGTTACTGTATAAAGGGTTAATGTATATAAAGGGTTACTGTATAAAGGGTTACTGTATAAAGGGTTACTGTATATAAAGGGTTACTGTATAAAGGGTTACTGTATAAAGGGTTACTGTATATAAAGGGTTACTGTATATAAAGGGTTACTGTATAAAGGGTTACTGTATAAAGGGTTAATGTATAAAGGGTTAATGTATAAAGGGTTACTGTATAAAGGGTTACTGTATAAAGGGTTACTGTATAAAGGGTTAATGTATATAAAGGGTTAATGTATATAAAGGGTTACTGTATATAAAGGGTTACTGTATAAAGGGTTACTGTATATAAAGGGTTACTGTATATAAAGGGTTAATGTATATAAAGGGTTACTGTATATAAAGGGTTAATGTATATAAAGGGTTAATGTATATAAAGGGTTACTGTATATAAAGGGTTAATGTATATAAAGGGTTACTGTATAAAGGGTTACTGTATAAAGGGTTACTGTATATAAAGGGTTAATGTATATAAAGGGTTACTGTATATAAAGGGTTAATGTATATAAAGGGTTACTGTATAAAGGGTTACTGTATATAAAGGGTTACTGTATATAAAGGGTTACTGTATATAAAGGGTTAATGTATATAAAGGGTTACTGTATAAAGGGTTACTGTATAAAGGGTTAATGTATATAAAGGGTTAATGTATATAAAGGGTTACTGTATAAAGGGTTACTGTATAAAGGGTTACTGTATATAAAGGGTTACTGTATATAAAGGGTTAATGTATATAAAGGGTTACTGTATAAAGGGTTACTGTATATAAAGGGTTACTGTATATAAAGGGTTACTGTATATAAAGGGTTACTGTATATAAAGGGTAATGTATATAAAGGGTTACTGTATAAAGGGTTACTGTATATAAAGGGTTACTGTATATAAAGGGTTACTGTATATAGGGTTAATGTATATAAAGGGTTACTGTATATAAAGGGTTACTGTATAAAGGGTTACTGTATAAAGGGTTACTGTATATAAAGGGTTACTGTATATAAAGGGTTAATGTATATAAAGGGTTAATGTATAATAAAGGGTTAATGTATAATAAAGGGTTACTGTATAAAGGGTTACTGTATATAAAGGGTTACTGTATATAAAGGGTTAATGTATATAAAGGGTTACTGTATAAAGGGTTACTGTATATAAAGGGTTACTGTATATAAAGGGTTACTGTATATAAAGGGTTAATGTATATAAAGGGTTACTGTATAAAGGGTTACTGTATATAAAGGGTTACTGTATATAAAGGGTTACTGTATATAGGGTTAATGTATATAAAGGGTTACTGTATATAAAGGGTTACTGTATAAAGGGTTACTGTATAAAGGGTTACTGTATATAAAGGGTTACTGTATATAAAGGGTTAATGTATATAAAGGGTTAATGTATAATAAAGGGTTAATGTATAATAAAGGGTTACTGTATAAAGGGTTACTGTATATAAAGGGTTACTGTATATAAAGGGTTAATGTATAAAGGGTTAAACTAAATCACGGTCAGAGTTTAACATTAGATCTAAGGATGTCAGGACAGAATTGTTTTTTTTTAGTAAGACCATAAACTGCCATTACTTCTAGAGCTTAAATGATTTAATTAATAATACTGGATTAAAGCGAATAATCTAAAGACGAGAGAACCTTATACGCATCACCCAGGTATAACGTCTCAAGAGCGAGCGTGGGAATTCTCATTTGGGCAGGAGCAAAGCATTCCCAGAAAATAAAAGGATTAAAAAAACACGAAGGACAATAATAAATGGAAAATCTTAGCAGTGTTAGAATATTAAAAGGATATTCAGCTATTGGAGGCAAAATACATTAAAGCCGTCTACAATTCATATAGATCAGCTGACTTAAAACTCTTACACAGGAAAGTGCAACAATGGGGAGCGTGTTAAATAGGGGGGTAACACAGGAAAGTGCAACAATGGGGAGCGTGTTAAATAGGGGGGTAACACAGGAAAGTGCAACAATGGGGAGCGTGTTAAATAGGGGGTAACACAGGAAAGTGCAACAATGGGGAGCGTGTTAAATAGGGGGGTAACACAGGAAAGTGCAACAATGGGGAGCGTGTTAAATAGGGGGGTAACACAGGAAAGTGCAACAATGGGGAGCGTGTTAAATAGGGGGGTAACACAGGAAAGTGCAACAATGGGGAGCGTGTTAAATATGGGGTAAAAGCTATAAAAATGCCGGAGCTGAGAATCCTGATTTAATCCCTGAGGAAGACGCTCGTTACGTTTATAAATCCATCTCATTTCTTCTCTATATTTTCTTAATAATTTCCCCCTCTCGGATCTTTTGATTGGCCAGACATGGAAGACCTTTAGGGTTTTGTTGATGGTGTTTAACATGTCGGGCGACTGAATTTAAATGTTCCCTAATGTGAATATTGGGGCTTCTTGTCGTCCGTCCAATAGATTGTTTCCCACAGGGACAGATCATCAAATAAATAACGTTTTTGGAAAAAACGGTTAAAAGATCATTGATTTTATTTTTATTATCCGGGTCTGAAAGTTCCTGGATTCTTCTTTTTGAACAAGCTGTGGTTCGGCAGCTCAGATCGTTCTGCAGCCAAAAAACCCTTTGGTCGTTAAATAATGCACTTAACAAATATCTGTTTCCTTTACAGATAATTCTGGGATTTTCTTCTAGTTTATCTTTTAAGTCTTCACGTAAAACCCACCAATATTAACGGTTGGTGCTGAGATTACAGATTAACGGGATCCCGATATCTGCTTTTTTTCTTGGGATCTTGTGAAGGATCTTTTTGTTTTCCGGAAGCGACGCCTCATTCTTTCTTTCTTTTCTCCAGTATTTTTTCCTCCTCTTTTTCCTTAAATAGATTTTTTAGGAATTCTGCTGGTTCCAAAAAGTCTTTCTTTTCGGTGAAGTTCCGTCGGATCCTGAGATATTAACCCCTAGGTGTCCCCTCTAACCATCGATTCATATGATCGCTGTCCGTTTCTATGTACGGGTTTAAAATAAGTCCTTGATTTTAAGTGTAGCGCTCACTCCCGGAGGAGCCGCTGAAAATGAACCACGGGTCAGTCTCCCCGCACTAGGGAATAAATATACTCCAACACAGTTGTGAGTTTTTATCATTTAAATAGTTTACTAAAATAATGAGCAGATGTTGAGACACGGTATTCACAAGTATTATTACAGTATTTTCGTATCACGGCAAACGCGCAGCGGAAAAGAAACGAAACACGAGGCTTCGTATTTCGGAAAATAAAATATTCGCAACCGAACATAAAAGAATGCAATTTCCCGATAATTCATAAAAAGGGACACGTAGCGGAACCCCAAACATACAATCCCTTCGTATTACGGCAAACGCGCAGCGGAAAAGAGAAAAATGTATTCGGAACGTATCTTCTCTCTTTAACCCCCGTTCCGATTCGTAACAGAATGAGTCCTGTACAGGTTAAGTTCCAGAATGTAAAGAAGGTGTATATGTGTGTGAGGTACCCGGGTACTGTTCAACTGGCCAGTGAATTTACATGAAGGAAAGTCTTCGACTAGTCAGTTGGGGCCCTGTGGACTTTTAAAGAGAAAACAGCAGCTTGACCTGTAAACACTAACAGCCTTGGAGGCCTCTCACCCATCCGACGCAGGCTTTAGGCTCCGCTGACCCAGGACGTCTCTCCGCCGGATTTTGACTGGGGATACTAGCGGCCGGATCCATTGTCTGACTTCATGCAGCTTGTCCAGCTCCCCGCCTGCTCTCCGTTCGATTCCGCCGGTCTGCAGCAATGCCTGGGTTCTGGCAAGTCTCCTTCTCCTCAGGTTGAGTGATCCAATCCGGACTGACAGGTCTCCCTCGGGCTTTGGCCTAGGTTCTCTCTCGATCTCTTCATGTGCGTCTGCTTTCTTCAGTTCCCTCGCGCTCTGGCGCGTTCTCCACGAGGTGGAGGATGTAAGTGTCCAGTCCCCACCCACTTCCTGTCTCCTTGCAAAGCATGCCGGGAAATGTAGTTCCAATGTCCAGTATCTCTAATCGCGACTGTCTCCATCTTGTGGCCAAAAATAGGTAATGCCACAGCAAGATCTTTAACACAGCGCTACATAAGATTTCTGCTTCTACAAACATTTCCAAGTCCAAAAAGTACATTTTATTCTCACTATAAGTGCTTTGTAAATGGATTCCCCTTTCATTATTATTGATATATTCTATAAATACAAGTAATGTAATTAATGACTTTAGGTCAGCCGTTTCTCCGTCCCCCCCAGCATTGAGGGACTCCCTGTAGGTCAGCATAGATTGTTAAAAGGTATTCGGTTAAAAGGTCCTCCTCGTTCTCCTTCTTTCACATGGGATGTTAATTTAGTTTTGGGTTTTTTGGATCCGTGGCTTCCAATGCTGAGTTATGTCTAATTTCCTGTAAGAGGGTCTCTGACCTCCGTGCTTTGGATTTGTTGGGGCGCTCTTTCACCCCGTTAGGTGTTTTGTTTTCCATATCTAGACGCAATAAAACTGCCATTTCCCAGGTATTTTATCCGGCTTTTCCACAAAATCCAAATTTCTGTCCGATACAATGTTTACAGGAATACGGGCGGGTTACGGCTCCGTATCCTCTTCCTTCTTTTGGCCGTTTGTTTCTGACCAAGACGAAATCGTATCATCCGGTTTCAGCCACTACCTTAGCTAGGGGGGGGGGGGTTAAATGGCTCATGACAGAGGCAGGTGTAGACACCTCGATTTTCGGGGCTCCTTCCTCTCGGAGTGCGGCGGCCTCTACAACTGCATTTCGGGGTTGCAGATTAGAAGATGTTCTGAAAACTGCTAATTGGTCTAACGAGTCAACCTTTAAGGAATTTTATTTTAAGCCTATTGTTCATTTTGCGCATTACATAGTTATATAGGCTGAAAAAAGACATGCGTCCATCGGGTTCAGCCTCTCCCTAACCTACTGCTGTTGATCCAAAAGAAGGCAAAAAACCCAGTCTGAAATATGCAACATACTGGGAAAAAATTCCTTCTTGCCCCCAGAATGGCGTCAGATTTCTCCTTGGATCAAGAAGCTTTTACCCACATATTAAATATTATAACCCTTAATATTCTGTGTCTGCAGGAAGTCATCCAGTCGTTTTTTAAAAGTCTGTACAGACTCTGACCCAACCACCTCAACAGGCAGAGAATTCCACAGCTTTATTGTTCTCACCGTAAAATAACCCTTCCTATGCTTTAAGCTAAATTTTCTTTCTTCCAATGTATAGTCCTGTTAATGAATAGGTTATCAGACAATGGTTGATATTGGCCCGTATATATTTATATAAGGTTATCAGATCCCCTCTAAGGCGCCTTTTCTCTAAACTAAACAGGTTTAAGCTTGTTAGTCTTTCCTCATAACTTAACCCTTCCATCCCCCTTATTAATTTAGTTGCCCGTCTCTGCACTTTTTCTAGCGATATAATATCTTTTTTTAAGACAGGTGCCCAAAATCACACGGCATATTCAAGGTGCGGCCTGACCATTGATTTATACAGAGGCAAAATTATGTTTTCATCCCGTGAGTGAACTCCCCTTTTAATGCATGCCAATACTTTGCTGGCCTTGGCGGCTGCTGTTTGACATTGCACATTGTTACTTAGTTTGAAGTCTATGATTATTCCCAAATCCTTCTCCTGCTTGGATTTCCCTAACTCCGTACCATTTAGGGTATAAACTACTTGTGTGTTCTTCACTCCAAAGTGCATAACTTTGCATTTATCTACATTAAATCTCATCTGCCATTTAAGTGCCCAGTCCCCCAATATATCTAAATCCCTCTGCAGCGAAGTAACATCCTGCTCACATTGTATTACTTTTCCTAGTTTTGTGTCATCTGCAAACACTGATACATGACTTTCAATGCCTATCTCAAGGTCATTTATAAATAAATTGAATAGTATTGGTCCTATAACAGACCCCTGAGGGACACCGCTTACCACTGGTGTCCATCTTGAAAATGTACCATTTATGACCACTCTCTGTACCCTCTTTTAGCCAGTTTTCTATCCAAGAACAAGTATTTTCATCTAGACCAATTTTTCTTAATTTAAATAGTAACCTTTTGTGTGGAAACTGTGTCGAAAGCTTTGGCAAAATCTAAGTAAATCACATCCACTGCGACCCCCTGATCCCCTGCGACCCCCATTCCTTTCAGCGAGTATAATATTCGCCTCCGTGTCTTGGTGTATAATCGAGGGATTTCGCTACGGGATAAAGACTCAGGGACTACAGTCAGTAAGAAATGAGTCCAATAAAACAACAGAACATACGCAACTACGCTCTGGGCTCCAAGATGGAACGCATGAGAGGCGCACGGTTCCCATCTCAGCTGAGACCCTTTTTGGAGGACTGACGTGTTGGAATGTTCAGACGTTTGCATACGAGAGACTCAGAAGATAATCACTACTTGTGTTTTTAATGTTCTCATCGTTCATTAGATATTTAAATGGCCGGGGAGAAATAGTTTGTTACACTGTTTTTAGCAGCTGATGAAGCCAATCTGCCGGCGAAACGCGTCCTGGATACATTTTATTTAAAATAAAAAGCGCTTTTATTTTTCACCCTGCTGTTTCCTGCTGTCGTATGGGAGAGGTTTCGTGGATTTTCCAAAAAAATCCCATTCGCCGGTGTCCCTAGAGCAGTGTTTCCCGCGCCTCTCCTCGGGACCCTCAACCAGGCCAGGTTTTAAGGATCACCTTGGGGAAATACAGACTGAATCCTACAATCACTGAGCAGCAAATCCGATCCCCTGTGCTTCACATATCCTGCAAACCTGGTGAGGTGGGGGGGGGGCGGTGAGGACAGGCGCGGGAATCCCTGCCCTAGAGCCTGGTAGGCTGCACCTAATAGTAAGTGGAAGTTTGTCTTTCCTGTTTTGTTATAATTTATAACTGAATCCTGCTAGGGAAATATCCCGGCGTTTGGACTAAAGGATCCCTGAGGGTGACTGGGTACCTGAGAAATACCCATAAGGTGAACAACACTAGGGCCAGCTTGGGCTCTCTGTGTGTAAATACTAGCAATGCATGTTAGAGAAAGGTATTGCACAATATTTTTATTTTCTTTCATGGCTTTGTCTCCTAAATCTATGAGTGGACATTAAGACGATTTGCTGCCAATATATAAAGTGTATGTTACTCATTATTACTTTGAGTGCGCTGTACCACCTTTATCATTATTATTCTCATCATTTATTTGGCGCCAACAGTTTCCGCAGCGCTTTACAATAACCAAAGGGAGCGAGATACATATAACCGGGCATAGGATGGAAAGAAGAGGTGTAGAGGCCCGGCTCATAGGAGCTTACAATCTAGAGGTATTGGGGGGTTGAGGAAGACGAGAGGAATTGCACTGGATAGCAGGATCATTAGTACCAGTGGTTTGGGAATGGTGGGGCCATACAACCAGCTTCAATCAAGTGTGAGTAGGTGAGCAGAGGGGTGAGTTGTGTCAGGGATGTGGTGCTAATCTGAAGAGATGGGTTTTGACGGATTTCTTGAAGGCCTGAAGGTCAGGGGAGAGTGTGATAGGACGAGGCAAGTCATTCCACAGGACTGGTGCCGTCCTTGAGAAGTCTTGGAGGCGAGAGTTGGCCGTGCGTGTGTAGACAGATGACAGGTGGAGATCACCTGCTGAACGGAGTTGTCTAGATGGGACGTGCTTGCGGAGTAACGAAGACATATAGGGAGGGGTTGAGTTATTGAGTGATTTGAACGTAAGCATCAGTATTTTAAACTGTATCCTGAAACGTACAGGAAGCCAATGGGGGTACCGGCAGAGGGGGGAGGTACAGGAAGCCAATGGAGGGACCGGCAGAGGGGGGAGGTACAGGAAGCCAATGGGGGTACCGGCAGAGGGGGGAGGTACAGGAAGCCAATGGAGGGACCGGTAGATGAGGGAGGTACAGGAAGCCAATATAGAGGGACCGGCAGAGGAGGGAGGTACAGGAAGCCAATGGAGGGACCGGCAGAGGGGGGAGGTACAGGAAGCCAATGGAGGGACTGGCAGAGGGCGGGAGGCACATGATGTGTGTCTGGTGAGAAAAATAAGCCTTCCGGTAGGAAGAGAACCATGAAAGAACAGAACCTTGAAGGCTTATATCACTAACAGGGTTATTCAAAGAGAGACGATCTGGCCCCAAAACGTAACTGAACAGTGAAATTCAGGGTATGGTTAACTTTCCTGGCAATTCCGCTATTCACAGAGCAGGCAGTTCGCCAAATCCTGGCGAATTGCCTGCACATACGGTGCCTTTTCGTGGGCAGTGAATCCCCATAGAGAAGCAATGCTTCGTCTATTCGGAGAACACAAACCAGCAGTGACAAGTTGCCAAATTGTCCTGCTGTTCAGTGGTTTCATTCGTCAGATTTATTCAGGCGAATCCCATAGGCTTCAATGTTAAAAAATTTCCCGTTTTAATTCAATATCTAATAAACCGTTTATTATAATATTCTGCGGCAAAAAGTCTCTTTATAGATTTTTTTAGGATCTTTTAGGCATTTTTTGGGATTTTTTTGGCAAACGTTTTTCCTTTTTCTGTAACCGCCCTTTTTATTCTCATTCGTTGGATTTTATATGTAAATTTCAGACATTTTTCGTTCAGTAGTTTTTTTGCAAATAGCGTTTCACTTTTCAAACTTTCAAGTGTACTGTTGTTTTTTTTCCACCTCATTCGTCTGCGTGTCGGGTTTTTCTGGCGGCTGTGCTGTGATCAGAGGCTAGTCGGGTTTCTCCGGCGTGTTCGGCGGGGTTAATCCAGCTGTTTTCTGCGGGTTTCAGCGAATGTTCAGGTTTGCAGTGACTGTTCGGCAGGTTTGCGGCGGCTTTTCCCTGCACTATGGGGGCTCTGTGGTGCTTGCTGAATACACCGCAGGGTTGGCGAAATAGGATCGCTGAATTGCCCCGAAGTGCGGGGAACGAAAAGTCACCGAACGTGCAGTGACTTTTCGATTCTCTTTGAATAATCTTGTAAATGATCGTTGGGACAGGTAGGAAGCGAACCGTGAAAGAACAGCACTTAGAAGGACTATATCACTAAGAGTTTGAAGGAGGAGCGAGTGGCCACCTGTATGAAAGGTGGCGGAGAGGTCACCTGTATGAAAGGCGGCAGAGAGGTCACCTGTATGAAAGGTGGCAGAGAGGTCTCCCCTGTATGAAAGGCGGCAGAGAGGTCACCTGTATGAAAGGCGGCAGAGAGGTCACCCCTGTATGAAAGGCGGCAGAGAGGTCTCACCTGTATGAAAGGCGGCAGAGAGGTCTCACCTGTATGAAAGGCGGCAGAGAGGTCACCTGTATGAAAGGCGGCAGAGAGGTCTCACCTGTATGAAAGGCGGCAGAGAGGTCTCACCTGTATGAAAGGCGGCAGAGAGGTCACCTGTATGAAAGGTGGCAGAGAGGTCAAGAAGGATCAGCAGAGAGGTCACCTGTGTGAAAGGTGGCAGAGAGGTCACCTGTATGAAAGGTGGCAGAGAGGTCACCTGTGTGAAAGGCGGCAGAGAGGTCACCTGTATGAAAGGCGGCAGAGAGGTCACCTGTATGAAAGGCGGCAGAGAGGTCACCTGTATGAAAGGCGGCAGAGAGGTCACCTGTATGAAAGGCGGCAGAGAGGTCTCCCCTGTATGAAAGGCGGCAGAGAGGTCACCTGTATGAAAGGCGGCAGAGAGGTCACCTGTATGAAAGGCGGCAGAGAGGTCACCTGTATGAAAGGCGGCAGAGAGGTCACCTGTCTGAAAGGTGGCAGAGAGGTCACCTGTGTGAGAGGCGGCAGAGAGGTCACCTGTGTGCGAGGCGGCAGAGAGGTCACCTGTGTGCGAGGCGGCAGAGAGGTCACCTGTGTGCGAGGCGGCAGAGAGGTCACCTGTGTGCGAGGCGGCAGAGAGGTCACCTGTGTGCGAGGCGGCAGAGAGGTCACCTGTGTGCGAGGCGGCAGAGAGGTCACCTGTGTGCGAGGCGGCAGAGAGGTCACCTGTGTGCGAGGCGGCAGAGAGGTCACCTGTGTGCGAGGCGGCAGAGAGGTCACCTGTGTGCGAGGCGGCAGAGAGGTCACCTGTGTGCGAGGCGGCAGAGAGGTCACCTGTGTGCGAGGCGGCAGAGAGGTCACCTGTGTGCGAGGCGGCAGAGAGGTCACCTGTGTGCGAGGCGGCAGAGAGGTCACCTGTGTGCGAGGCGGCAGAGAGGTCACCTGTGTGCGAGGCGGCAGAGAGGTCACCTGTGTGAGAGGCGGCAGAGAGGTCACCTGTGTGAGAGGCGGCAGAGAGGTCACCTGTGTGAGAGGCGGCAGAGAGGTCACCTGTGTGAGAGGCGGCAGAGAGGTCACCTGTGTGAGAGGCGGCAGAGAGGTCACCTGTGTGAGAGGCGGCAGAGAGGTCACCTGTGTGAGAGGCGGCAGAGAGGTCACCTGTGTGAGAGGCGGCAGAGAGGTCACCTGTGTGAGAGGCGGCAGAGAGGTCACCTGTGTGCGAGGCGGCAGAGAGGTCACCTGTGTGCGAGGCGGCAGAGAGGTCACCTGTGTGCGAGGCGGCAGAGAGGTCACCTGTGTGAGAGGCGGCAGAGAGGTCAAGAAGGATCAGAGAGCAGCACCCATTGGATTTAGTGGTTGCAAAGTCATTGGTCAGTTTCGCAAGAGCTGTTTCCGTCGAGTGCAGTGAGTGAAAGTCAGATTGCAGAGGGTCAAGGAGAGAGCGGGTGTTGAGGTAGTCAGACGGGCGTACACAAGCTTTTCGAGGAGTTTGGAGGCAAAAGGAAGCAGGGACATAGGGCGGTAGTTAGAGGAGCAGGAAAGACCCCAGAGGTTAAAGACAGATTAAAGGTATGGGTCAAGGACGACACAAGAGAAACGGAAAGTGTTTTGGCAAGATGTGAGGGAACGGGGTCAAGGGGGCAGTTAGTGGGATGAGAGGACTGTAGTAGTTTAACCCCTTCCCGACGCTGACGTACCATGTACGTCCTGCCCACGGGTCTCCCTTAGACCCGTGGATGTACATAGTACGTCAGCGGGCTCCTAACATCCCTCCCGCCGATACTCCCCTTCCTTGCCGGTTACCACGATGTCTATGGCAAACTTGAAGCTTGCCTTGGCATTTCCTGGGGGCCAGCTAATCTGATGACGTCATCACGCTGCGTGGTGACGTCATCGGCCGGCGCCGGTGGTGAGAACTTTTGGCGCCCTCTAAGATACAGCAATGCAGGTTGCACAACTGGAAAGGGCAGAGTCTCCCCTTTTCAGCGGTGTACAGCATTAACTGTTTTGCTGCCGGATCGCGATTCGGCGCAAATTTCCGTCAAATCGTGATTCAAACCTGGAGGGGGCTGACATCTTGGATGTCAGTCAAGCCTCCAGGTCACCCCCCACCCACTGACATCCTCACCATATGTGTATGTCAGTGGGCCAGTTAACCCCCTACCTGCCATGTGGAGATAGGGGGATCCTTTGGATCCCCTTATCTCCCGATCCGTGGCAGCTTGATGGTCATATTTGACATCATTGGAAAGGTCTGATCATGGCCTTTCTAATTATTTTTTTTTTGTCTGGGGGGGGTTAGTTAATTAGTACCTAGGCTGTCATCTAAAAATAATTAGCACAAAACAGTCAGTTCATCTATGTGCGCTGCGCTCATTCTGTCTCAGCAGTGAAGGGGTTAAAAAGCAAAAACATGTAAAAATTGGGTATTTCTAGTCTCGGGACAAAATTTTTGAAACTATTTAGCCGGGGTCTTTTTTTGGTGGTTGTAGATTTTGGGGATTAAATTACGAAAAAGTGTGTTTTTACCATTTTTTTCATTATATTTCATATTTTGTTTATAGTAATTTATTCGATATGATGGAAATAATGGTATTTCTAGAAAGTCCATTTAATGGCAGGAAAAACGGTGTATAATATGTGTGGGTTGAATAAACAAGAGGAAAATGTGACCTAAACACTAACAGCGCAGAAACGTAAAAACAGCAGCGGTCATTAAAGGACTAGATTTGTGTAAAACCGCCCAGTCACTAAGGGGTTAAGGAGCTCTTGTTCAGTCGCTGAAGGGAAGGAGTTAAACATGTGAGGATAGACATGGTTAGCATCTTCCTGCCTGGGCGATACCGGCATTGTGGGGATTTCAGGTCTTATCTGTTCAATTTTTGCTTTTTAAAAAGCCGGCTCGGTCTTCGGCATTGAGGTCAGTGTGAGGAACAGACACAGCAGCACGGAGAAGGGAGATGAAGGTGGTGAACAGGCGTTTATTACATCACATGCCTTGGCCCCTGGCACCAGAGGGGCTTATAAGTCTGCAAGGAAACGCTGCGTTGCTTGGTGTCTGGGATGGCATCAAGATCCCTTTTCGGCTCCTGTGACCTTTCGTCTTGGACTTCTTGACATCTCTTTGATTCTGGTAAAGCATATCGAACTCTGAATGTTTATCGTTCGCCGATCTCGGCCAGTCATGTAGGTTTTGTGGGTACCTGTGCGGGTCAGCACTCACTGGTGTCGTTTGCAGCAGGGTGCTCGTTTTTCTAGACCTTCATTGCCTAGATACTTGTCCACCTGGGATGTTTCCTTGGTTCTTCAGTTTTTGGAGTGATGGCAGGTTAATGCGTTTCTATCATTGCAATAGTTGTCTGTGAAGTTGGTGACACTGTTTTATTTTCCTGCAAGTGTGTGGGGGATGTTGGGGCTCCTGATTTTCCCCTCTCGTTCTTTTCGCCCAGATAGTGTTTATTTTGATATGTCCAGGAGCACTAAGACTTTGTTTACCTCTGTCTTCTTTCCGTTGTTGTCACATCATCCTCTGTTGTATCCCGTTAGATGCCTTCAGGCTAGGGATGCACCGATACCACTTTTTTAAGACCGAGTACGAGTACCGATACTTTTTAAAAGTACTCACCGATACCGAGTACCGATACTTTTATTTAATATCATGTGACGCTTTCCAATAGGAACAGACCTCATATAAAAATTTATGAGATTGACCGCAGCTCACATGGATTTGCCCCCAGGTCTCATGGATTTGCCCCCAGGTCTCATGGATTTGCCCCCAGGTCTCATGGATTTGCCCCCAGGTCTCATGGATTTGCCCCCAGGTCTCATGGATTTGCCCCCAGGTCTCATGGGTTTGCCCCCAACTCACATGGGTTTGCCCCCAGCTCACATGGGTGTCCCCCAGGTCTCATGGATTTGCCCCCAGCTCACATGGATTTGTCCCCCAGGTCTCATGGATTTGTCCCCCAGGTCTCATGGATTGGCCCCCAGGTCTCATGGATTTGCCCGCAGCTCTCATCGATTTACCCCCGCTCGAACGCTGGGGAAGCTGGCCGCGTGCATGTAAAGCACGCGGCCAGCGTTCCCCTCCGGCGCGCCAAATACTCACCCTTCCTGAAGTTCGGTCTCTGGGCAGTGATGCGGTCACGTGGCCGCCGGGCGCATCTGTGACGCTGCCTCCAGCCGAGAGGCCGCGTCACAGGAGCGCCCGGCGGCCACGTGACCGCATCACTGCCCAGAGACCGGAACTTCAGGAAGGGTGAGTATTTGGCGCGCCGGAGGGGAACGCGTGCTTTTCATGCACGCGGCCAGCTTCCCCAGCCCCGCGGATACCGGCAAGCCGGCCCAGCGCCGGCTTCCGGTATCGGCGGGATGTATCGGGCCGTTTGCACGAGTAACAAGTACTCGTGCAAACGGCAATATCGGCCCCGATACCGATACTAGTATCGGTATCGGTGCATCCCTACTTCAGGCCTATGAGGACAGTTGGGCTATGTTTCACAATGTTTCTGTTTCCCCTTTATTTCTATCTTTCCGCTCTCCTCACGCTCCGGTCTCTTCATCGACACAGGTGTGATGGGCTCGTGGTTGTTGGATTTGTCTGGTGTTGACATTTCCTGTTTTAGGGCCCATTCGGTTAGGGGAGTTATGGCCCTCACAGCTCTTGCCGTGCATTGTAGTGTTGAGGACATTATGCTGTCTGGATTGGTCTAGGGCAGTGTTTCCTAAACCTGTCCTCCGGACCCGCTGACAGGCCAGGTTTGCAAGATATCTGAAGCACAGCACAGGTGATAGGATTTTCTGCTCAGTGATTGCAGGATTCAGTCTTCATTTCCCCAAAGTGATCTGCAAAATCTGGCCTGGATGAGGGTCCCGAGGACAGGTTTGGGAAACACTGGTGTAGGGAGTCCACGTCTATGCTTTTTTTTATGTGCGACCTGTTCCACATTGGATAGATTTGGTTGTTTGTCAGCTTTGAACTAGCAAATCCGAGTCTCAGAGCCCTGTTTTTAAAACTGTAAAATCTTCCTAGTCTATGAAGGAAAGTTTTGATTTTAATAAGGACTCGGAGGCGAATATTTGCCTATCTTGGTTTAGTTTGGGTTGTGTTTCTACTGCTGTGAATACATTTTATTACTGTTGTCTGGTTCATATATTTATTTTTGCACACAGTCGTTATGTATTTTTAAATGTACAGTTGTGTTCAAAATGATTTAACCCCCAATGCTGTAAAGGGTTTTAGGGAATTTAGTGACATTTGTAATTGTATTCAGAATGAAATCCTACAAGGACTTTTTAAAGAACCATATGCAACTAAAATGACATCAATTGGTTTTGTAATACAGTAGTAAATGTTTCTTTTGTGAATTCTTCATTGACACAATTATTCAACCCCTTAAAGACTACCACTCTGAAGAACAGAGGTTCATTCAAGTGTTTTCAATCAGGTATTGAAAACACCTGTGGATGTCACGGAGCAGCAATAAAGCATAATAAGCACCAATTAGGCAGCTTTAAAATGACTGTGATACTCAGCTCCTTCTAGACATTTACTGGTGTGGTTACAAACATGGTGAAGTCAAGAGAATGGTCCAGGAAGACAAGAGAAGAGGTGATTACTCTTCACAGGAAGGGCAATGGCTATAAGAAGATTGCAAAGATGTTAAACATACCAGAGAGAGACCATAGGAAGCATCATTCGCAAATTCAAGGCAAAGGGCACTGTTGAAACGCTACCTGGTCGTGGCAGAAAGAAGATTCTGACTTCGACTGCTGTGCGCTACCTGAAGCGTAGAGTGGAGAAAAGTCCCCGTGTGACTGCTGAGGAACTGAGAAAAGATTTGTCAGATGTGGGTACTGAAGTTTCAGCTCAGACTATACGGCGCACACTGCGTAATGAAGGCCTCCATGCCAGAACTCCCAGGCGCACCCCCTTGCTGTCTCCAAAGAATAAGAAGAGTCGACTGCAGTATGCCAAAAGTCATGTGGACAAACCACAGAAGTTTTGGGATAGTGTTCTGTGGACTGATGAAACAAAATTAGAACTGTTTGGGCCCATGGATCAACGCTATGTTTGGAGGAGGAAGAACAAGGCCTATGAAGAAAAGAACACCTTGCCTACTGTGAAGCATGGCGGGGGGTCAATCATGCTTGGGGCTGTTTTGCTTCTGCAGGTACAGGGAAGCTTCAGCGTGTGCAAGGTACCATGAATTCTCTTCAGTACCAGGAGATATTGGATGACAATGTGATGCAGTCCATCACAAACCTGAGGCTTGGGAGACGTTGGACCTTTCAACAGGACAATGATCCCAAGCATACCTCCAAGTCCACTAGAGCATGGTTGCAGATTAAAGGCTGGAACATTTTGGAGTGGCCATCGCAGTCATCTGACTTAAATCCGATTGAGAACCCTGTGGGGCTTAAAGAAAGCAGTTGCAGTGCGCAAGCCTAAGAATGTGACTGAACTGGAGGCTTTTGTCCATGACGAAATGGCGAAGATACCCGTAGATGGCTGCAAGACACTTGTGTCAAGCTATGCTTCACGTTTAAAAGCTGTTATAACTGTAAAAGGATGTTGTACTAAGTACTAAGATTGAATGTCACTTGGGGTTGAATAAAACTGATAATGATATGAGCACAGAAAAGACATTTGTGCTTATTTCATTATAAATGTTATGTTATATTTGTCTGACCTACACGTGCCTCTTTGATTTTGATCATTCAGTCATCTTGCTTACAATTAAATCAATGTCAAACTGGCCAAAACACTCAATTTCAGTGGGGGTTGAATAATTTTGAACACAACTGTATGTTTATGGTACTTTATGGATGTTTCATTGCACTGTCTATTCTTCACGCATGCAGTTTCAGCTCCGTTTCTAATTGCCTTGTGACGTTTTTTTCTCCATTTCTTCTGCTCGAAGATCTCTCGGTTTTCCGTGTTTGGATGTTGTTTCTGTTGGAGTGTTTGGATTGCAAGAAAATAGTTGTTGCTGCTCTCGGGGCTGGACTTTATGACTTGTTGAGGAGGGCTGGGCTAGTATTGGGGAGGACCCCTGTCCCTGTGGGGGGGGGGGTTCTCAAGCTTTATTATTCCTTGCTGCTGAGGGGAGAAGCAAATACTCACCTCCGTGTCCTTATTAAAATCAAAGCTTTCCATCATCGACTAGGAAAGCAAGGAGTGTAAAGTCTCTGTGTTTAAGGTTATTCGTGTAATGAAGTTTTAGGTCGCTGCTAGATTGAGGGGATTTTATCGATATATAACACACAGAATAATCTTTATCATTTAATGTTTTCATAACATTATAGCGCTTTTATAACAGTGTTGCATCCTGTGTTTCGGTCGGCGTGATTCCAGTTTCTTCTCTTTGAATCTCTCGGATAAATCCTGTGGAAGTGATGTTGTGATTGGCTGAATCTCCCGGCTCATTGATAAACTTTGACCTGGACTCTGACTCCGGTGTCATGGGCCGAGTCTGGGCGAGTCCTCCCCCAGCCAGGAATCCACCCCATTGTCTCTAAAGGCCTCCTTTTGTGTGTTCTGTGTCTTTAGCGTTTTGGGAGCCTTGTCATTGTAACCGGTTTAAATGGTAAATTCCGTGAGCTCCTCGTCCTTGATCCAAGCGGCTCGCATACGAAGTCAAACTGTGCGCCTCAGCATTTCATTGGAGGCTGGGGGCCACATGGGTACACTAACAGGCTAAATCAAAGCGAATCAAAGTCACCGCAAGTTCGGTGACACTTCGTTCTCTTCGGTTCGTTTTGCCAATCCCATTTCGGCGACCCTTCGGTATATTCAGCAAACACCACAGGGCTGTCGAAGTGCAGGGAAAAGCTACCGCAAAACCCAGCGAATGCACGCCGAAACCCGCAAAAACATCTGGATTAACCCCGCCGAAAACGCCAGAAAAACCCGAGCAGGAGCCGATCACACGCAGCGCAGCCGCCGGAAAAAGCCGACACCAGACGAATGCAGTGAATACATTAGAAAAATAGTTTGTATGAATGTTTGAAAAGTGAAACGCTGTTTGCAAATAAATTACTGAGCGAAAATGTCAGAAATTTACATAAAATCCAATGAATGAGAATAAAAAGGGCTGATACAGAAAAATAGGTAAAGTTAAAAAAAAAAAAGGCTAATCCAGAAAAATGCTTAAAATATCCTAAAAAATCTATAACTAGACTCTTTGCTGCAGAATTTTATAATAAACGGTTTATTAGATATTGAATTGAAACGGGAATATTTTTAACATTGAAACCTATGGGATTCTCCTGAATAAACCTGCCGAATTAAACCACCGGATGGCAGGGCATTAGGGGAACCTTTCACTGCTGGTTTGTGTTCTCTGAATAGACAAAGCATTGCTTCTCTATGGGGATTTCACTGCCCTCGAACAGGCACCGAACAGGCACCGTATGTGCAGGCAATTCGCCAGGATTTGGCGAATTGCCTGCTCTCTGAATAGCCAAGAAAGGTAACCGAACGCTGATCTTCACTGCTACGTTACCTTTCTCAAGCAATTCGGATCTCTTTGAATAACCCTGTAAGTGTGTCTGCTGTGACCCCCCCCTGTGTCCATCATAGTGCTTTTATGGATCAGTGGGTCCACCAAGTGTGAGCCACCATAGGAGCCTCGTGCTTTTCAGAGCTGTTCACACAGTAAGGTGGCCGCATGACCATCCAAGCAGAAAGAACATCCGTTCTCATGGGCCCAGCCATAGATATCCATCGCCAGGCTTCTCTTGTGCTTTGCATTGTGCCTCTCTATTACAATGTCCCATGCCTGGTCTAATACAAGGTCTCTGTTTCCACAGGATGAGCTGTTTGCCCAGCGGAGAGAGAAATCCCTGAAGTCCCTTAACCAATCTTTCGTATGTATTTATGGGGGGTTAAGATTTCCAATGTTTGTCCATGTTACGTTGTCCCCGTCGTGCCGCTGTGAGTGAGGTTGGCGTTTGGGGGAATAAGACATTTTTGGCTTTGTCCTGTCTGTGAGATGATAAAGCTGTAACCCTCACGTGTGCGCTGGTAACGCGGTGAGGAACGGGCTCAATGGCCACCGCTGGCTTCACAGATCCCTCTCTCTTACCTCCGCTGTTAATGCTTGCTGCAGGATCTCTACAAACCGCGCAGGAGGTACAAGCGGCGGGCAGACGCGGCACACATTCCAGATGAAGAGACCCGCGTTCACAGCACTTTGTTGGAGTACGGCAGGTACGGGCACCTCATCATGCGCAGAACTATTCCAGTATCTGCTCTCCAGGTCTGTGCCAGCGCCCGGCATAAGACACTGTATAGAATACACCTTCACAGGGTATATGTATGTGGCTGAGGTTCTGACACGCCACGTATTGATCTGTCTTGCCTTTACGTCATCCCTCATTACTCTGAGGACTCTGTTATTACCAACTATGAAGACCCCTGAACACACAACAACCGTGACCACTCACTGAAATTAAAACCTACAGATAGAGGTTCAACAGAAAATGCACACGTTTATCTACGTATCTGTTGCTCCTAAAGGCACCTTTCCTTCCAGTGCGAATGGATAAACACCTAATAATAAAACCGGGGATGTATCTGAATAAAATCACGGATACATACTGACCGTCACTAAAGCTGGTGAATGTGCCCCTGATACTCTCACATGATATTTGGCGGTGTTGCTGTGGAGGTCAGGGGGATGGCTGATTTCCTGAGGACCGACATACCTTGGAGTATACCACCACGAGGATCTGGGTGCACTTCCCAGCTCGCTGTAACCCCTCACCTGCTTGTACCTCCCCCTCCCAATTTCCTTACCTGGCTGTATCACCCCCTTTCCCCCCGGCTGTACCTGCCCTTGACTGTCCTCACACCTGACTTTGTTTGCTTTCTTTCTGCAGGAGGTACGGGATCAGCAAGCAAAGCAAAACTGAAAAGGTGTGATTTATACCCGGGGGCTGGGGTGTGATTTATACCCGGGGGCTGGGGTGCGATTTATACCCGGGGGCTGGGGTGTGATTTATACCCGGGGGCTGGGGTGTGATTTATACCCGGGGGCTGAGGTGTGATTTATACCCGGGGGCTGGGGTGTGGTTTATACCCGGGGGCTGGGGTGTGGTTTATACCCGGGGGCTGGGGTGTGGTTTATACCCGGGGGCTGGGGTGTGGTTTATACCCGGGGGCCGGGGTGTGATTTATACCCGGGGGCCGGGGTGTGATTTATACCCGGGGGCCGGGGTGTGGTTTATACCCGGGGGCCGGGGTGTGGTTTATACCCGGGGGCCGGGGTGTGATTTATACCCGGGGGTTGGGGTGTGGTTTATACCCGGGGGCTGGGGTGTGGTTTATACCCGGGGGGCTGGAGGTATATTGATGTTTTTTTTTTTATTTCTCACGCTCCGCTCCCTCACACAGTCAGATGATCACAAGTCGCCTGCAGTATCTATCACGGCAGCAAAAGGAGAAGCGGGGGAGGAGGATGCGCTGCGCGCCGAGGAGGAGGTGAGTCTGTTGAGTGAGTCGCTATGATTTTTGTTTATGATACAGTGTTACCCCCTGCGTAAGATTGGGCCGTCTGTTTGTAGATGGGGTGGGTTACGCAGCGCCCCCTGCAGGCAGTCTGCATTCTATGTACAGGGTGGGTTACATGGCGCCCCCTGCAGGCCGTCTGTAATCTATGGAAGGGTTTATGGGTGTGTGTGCGTGTTTATGTGTGTGCCCCGCGTGCTGTCTGTGCACAGCGTGGTGTTGGCTGTTATCACTTCTCTTATGTCATTCCAGCACCGTATAAAAACCTTGATGGTGGCAATGGCGGCCATGGACCTGGAGGAGGTGAGCAGCTCTGGGCCTGGTATCTGTGTGTCAGGTGGTCACTTTCATCGGAATATGTGTCTGTTCTGCAGACAGACAGACAGGACTCTTCCCTCACGTCTGTATTGAATAACTTTATTGATGCGCCATTTGTTAGACAGCGCGTCAGGACCAGAGTAAAACTACAGAAATGAATATAAATAGATATAAGAAATGAACATAAACCTCTATAATCTAACAATATCCTAATTTATACTCAGACAGACGCCCTGACATGTGATTATCTGCCGGACGTGTAGCTGCGGCTGTGCATCGCATGTCCTGTTTCTTGTAAATAACAAACAGAATAACCTTAAAAAAATGATAAACATAAAGCCAGATTTGTTGTTGGATAGAATAGGCCGTGGCTTTATTAAAGGGTATAAGGAGGCAAACAACAAAAACTTTACGACCATTAACAATCCAGATTGAAACCACATTCAAGCCCAATCCACCCCCGATTAGCCAGATTGAGTAACCAATGCCTCCGTCCACCCCAAATTTAGGGGCGACCTTAACCCTTATTAAACAACTACAACCTCAATAAACAGGGAGGGAGGGTGGGTGGGACGCTGGTGCAGCGTAAAATCTTCTTGTCTGTCGGCTGCGCAGTTTGACTAAGCCCTAACGCTGCTATAATTTATATCTTGGTCTCGCGTTTCAAACAAATAATAAACCAATCAGACGTTAGAATTTTCCCGCCGCTCGGCTGTACCTCACACTGCTAAAGAGCTGATAACCAATCAGACGTTAGAATTTTCCCGCCGCTCGGCTGTACCTCACACTGCTAAAGAGCTGATAACCAATCAGCTGTTCACAAATTCCAGCTGCGGAAACAACTCAGAACCAGTTTGAGCAATCACCTCTGACTTCCACATGACCTTTTCCTTTATCCTAATGTTCATCAATGGACAATTGCAGTGAAAAGTCGAAGCAGCAAGCGCTTTATCATTCTGAGACTCGCACACTATGTCTGTGAGATGTTATGACGTGATCTAACTCTTTATCACTTTCCAAAGGGAAGCACTGGCTGGAGGCGCCATAACAACACAACACAACATTACCTAGGAGCGCAATGCTACACAGCTCCCCCTGCTGGCTGGAGGCGCCATCACAACATAACATTACCTAGGAGCACAATGTTACACAGCTCCACCTGCTGGCTGGAGACGCTATAACAACACAACACAACATTACCTAGGAGCGCAATGCTACACAGCGCCACCTGCTGGCTGGAGACGCCATAACAACATAACATTACCTAGGAGCGCAATGTTACACAGCTCCACCTGCTGGCTGGAGGTGCCATAACAACACAATGATCTAACCTTTCTTCACATGGAATTGTTTCAGGGGCGCCTGGCCGCCAGCACCGTGGGGCACATCGTGGGGCTGCAGTCACAGGAGATTAAGCAGATGGCATCGGAGTACGCAGAGAAGGTGAGAGGGGAGGGAGAGATGCCATGCGTAGCCGGAAACCCAGAGACTGGGACAGGGGGCAGTTATTATCTACAGCAGGGGGGGGGGGTCTTTGGTTTCTGGGGATCTGATGCTCTGTATAAGGTGTGAGTCCTTATCTCTGAATCCCTTCCTGAATCCAGCAATCCGAGCTTTCTGCTGAGGAACGTCCAGAGAACCTGGGGGCAGCAGCTCAGCATCGCTGGAAGGTGACTTCCCTCAACAAGCAGATCCTGCAGAGAAACAAGGTTCTGGAGCAGGTACCAGAGCCCCCTCCTTTTGTGACCCTGTCCTCCCCCACCAGCTTTTTCTTAATCACATGCCCCGCCTCACGGTCAGTCCATCCTTCCACATGGAGGTGAGGATCCTCCCCCTGCTGGCCATGCAGCAAGTTTCTATATTCTGGTGACGAAGCCTGTGTCCGGATTGGAGGTGTCCATGTGTCACTCCACCAATAAACCTCTGGGATTCCAGGCCCTCTCACATTTCAGCACTTCCTACTCCTGTCTCTTTCAGCTCAAAGCGCAGGAGGCGGGTCTTCAGTGCGAGTGTGACGACGCAAAGCAGGATCTGGCAAAGGTCAGTGTGTGTTTGTGTGTGTGTGTTCTGCGGAATGCCACAAAATGCCTGATGTTTCACACAGTGCTCAGAGGTTTGTCAACTAGTGAGCAGTGAGAGTCAATAAACCTCTCCTGGGGCCGAGGGGCCTCACTAAGGATAGGAGGGGGCGGGGAGAGTCAATAAACTTCTCCTGGGGCCGAGGAGCCTCACTAAGGATAGGAGGGGGCGGGGAGAGTCACTAAGGATAGGAGGGGGCGGGGAGAGTCACTAAACCTCTCCTGGGGCCGAGGGGCCTCACTAAGGATAGGAGGGGGCGGGGAGAGTCAATAAACCTCTCCTGGGGCCGAGGAGCCTCACTAAGGATAGGAGGGGGTGGGGAGAGTCACTAAGGATAGGAGGGGGCGGGGAGAGTCACTAAACCTCTCCTGGGGCCGAGGGGCCTCATTAAGGATAGGAGGGGGCGGGGAGAGTCAATAAACTTCTCCTGGGTCCGAGGGGCCTCACTAAGGATAGGAGGGGGCGGGGAGAGTCAATAAACTTCTCCTGGGGCCGAGGAGCCTCACTAAGGATAGGAGGGGGCGGGAGGGGGTCAATAAACCTCTCCTGGGGCCGAGGAGCCTCACTAAGGATAGGAGGGGGCGGGGGGGTCAATAAACCTCTCCTGGGGCCGAGGAGCCTCACTAAGGATAGGAGGGGGCGGGGAGAGTCAATAAACCTCTCCTGGGGCCGAGGAGCCTCATTAAGGATAGGAGGGGGCGGGGAGAGTCATTAATGGGAGGTGAAGGAGGTGCACTGCATTTGCTGCCGCTTCTCTAGTTTTGTTTTTCCGTTGCTTCTGTCGTCTTGTTGCTGCCTATATTGTCTGTTTGTGGGGGTTGTTTTCCTGATCAGGTCCCTGCTGTGTGTGTGTTTATACTCCTCGCTGTGTGTGTTTATACTCCTCGCTGTGTGTGTTTATACTCCTCGCTGTGTGTGTTTATACTCCTCGCTGTGTGTGTTTATACTCCTCGCTGTGTGTGTTTATACTCCTCGCTGTGTGTGTTTATACTCCTCGCTGTGTGTGTTTATACTCCTCGCTGTGTGTGTTTATACTCCTCGCTGTGTGTGTTTATACTCCTCGCTGTGTGTGTTTATACTCCTCGCTGTGTGTTTATACTCCTCGCTGTGTGTTTATACTCCTCGCTGTGTGTGTTTATACTCCTCGCTGTGTGTTTATATACTCCTCGCTGTGTGTGTTTATACTCCTCGCTGTGTGTGTTTATACTCCTCGCTGTGTGTGTTATATACTCCTCGCTGTGTGTTTTATACTCCTCGCTGTGTGTGTTTATACTCCTCGCTGTGTGTGTTTATACTCCTCGCTGTGTGTGTTTATACTCCTCGCTGTGTGTTTATACTCCTCGCTGTGTGTTTATACTCCTCGCTGTGTGTTTATACTCCTCGCTGTGTGTGTTTATACTCCTCGCTGTGTGTGTTTATACTCCTCGCTGTGTGTGTTTATACTCCTCGCTGTGTGTGTTTATACTCCTCGCTGTGTGTGTGTTTATACTCCTCGCTGTGTGTGTTTATACGCCGCGCTGTGTGTGTTTTATACTCCTCACTGTGTGTGTTTATACTCCTCGCTGTGTGTGTTTATACTCCTCGCTGTGTGTGTTTATACTCCTCGCTGTGTGTGTGTTTATACTCCTCGCTGTGTGTGTTTATACTCCTCGCTGTGTGTGTTTATACTCCTCGCTGTGTGTGTTTATACTCCTCGCTGTGTGTGTTTATACTCCTCGCTGTGTGTGTTATAACTCCTCGCTGTGTGTGTTTATACTCCTCGCTGTGTGTGTTTATACTCCTCGCTGTGTGTGTTTATACTCCTCGCTGTGTGTGTTTATACTCCTCGCTGTGTGTGTTTATACTCCTCGCTGTGTGTGTTTATACTCCTCGCTGTGTGTGTTTATACTCCTCGCTGTGTGTGTTTATACTCCTCGCTGTGTGTGTTTATACTCCTCGCTGTGTGTGTTTATACTCCTCGCTGTGTGTGTTTATACTCCTCGCTGTGTGTGTTTATACTCCTCGCTGTGTGTGTTTATATACTCCTCGCTGTGTGTGTTTATACTCCTCGCTGTGTGTGTTTATACTCCTCGCTGTGTGTTTATACTCCTCGCTGTGTGTTTATACTCCTCGCTGTGTGTTTATACTCCTCGCTGTGTGTTTATACTCCTCGCTGTGTGTTTATACTCCTCGCTGTGTGTGTGTTTATACTCCTCGCTGTGTGTGTATACTCCTCGCTGTGTGTTTATACTCCTCGCTGTGTGTTTATACTCCTCGCTGTGTGTGGTTTATACTCCTCGCTGTGTGTGTTTATACTCCTCGCTGTGTGTGTTTATACTCCTCGCTGTGTGTGTTTATACTCCTCGCTGTGTGTGTTTATACTCCTCGCTGTGTGTGTTTATACTCCTCGCTGTGTGTGTTTATACTCCTCGCTGTGTGTTTATACTCTCCTCGCTGTGTGTTTATTACTCCTCGCTGTGTGTTTATACTCCTCGCTGTGTGTTGTTATACTCCTCGCGTGTGTGTTTATACTCCTCGCTGTGTGTTTTACTCCTCGCTGTGTGTGTATACTCCTCGCTGTGTGTGTATACTCCTCGCTGTGTGTTTATACTCCTCGCTGTGTGTTTATACTCCTCGCTGTGTGTGTTTATACTCCTCGCTGTGTGTGTTTATACTCCTCGCTGTGTGTGTTTATACTCCTCGCTGTGTGTGTTTATACTCCTCGCTGTGTGTGTTTATACTCCTCGCTGTGTGTGTGTTTATACTCCTCGCTGTGTGTGTTTATACTCCTCGCTGTGTGTGTTTATACTCCTCGCTGTGTGTGTGTTTATACTCCTCGCTGTGTGTGTTTATACTCCTCGCTGTGTGTGTTTATACTCCTCGCTGTGTGTGTTTATACTCCTCGCTGTGTGTGTTTATACTCCTCGCTGTGTGTGTGTTTATACTCCTCGCTGTGTGTGTTTATACTCCTCGCTGTGTGTGTTTATACTCCTCGCTGTGTGTGTTTATACTCCTCGCTGTGTGTTTATACTCCTCGCTGTGTGTTTATACTCCTCGCTGTGTGTTTATACTCCTCGCTGTATGTGTGTGTGTTTATACGCCGCGCTGTATGTGTGTTTATACGCCTCGCTGTATGCGTGTGTGTTTATACGCCGTGCTTTGTGTGACACGTGTTCTAAAAAGTCGGTTTCTGAGTAGGACTTTTTTCTTCGCTCAGGTCACCGGTTACAGTGAGAAACTTGACCAGGAGCTGTCGAGCCTGGAGAGTGCGGAGTCCAAAGCCAACCCTGGGTGGGTGCTATGCATCATACCGCCTCCCCGTACACGCGGTACATATTCATATGTGTAAAAGGCTTAACTTGACGGACGCACGTCTTGTTTTCAGCATATCTGTATTATGGGGTGTGACACAGTATGGCGGCTTGTATCACTGCATAGCAAAGTGTATGCCCAGGTATTGCAGGGTTTGACTTTGTTGTGTGTGGTGGGTATACCCAGGTATTGCTGAATATAGTGGGGTAGGCCTGGGTATTGTAGAGCGTATCAGAGTATGCCCATGTATTAAAAGGTATGCCCGGGTATTAGAGTATAGTAGGGTATGCCTGGGTGTTATGAAGTTATTGCAAGGTGCGCCCGGGTATTACAAAGTCTAACCGGGTAAACCCAGGTATTATGGATTTTTTGCTGGGTATGCCCGGGTATTACGGGTGCTCTCTTGTGTTTTCTCTCTGTATGTGGTGTATTTTCCTTTTTACCTTTTGCTACGTCACCCCCCTATAAATTGGAGGAGTGTAAGCTCTCCTGCTCACTCACACCCTTACTGTGTCTCGTAGGGTCCTGCAGAAGCTACGAGATCTGGTGGCCATGAACGAAAGTCTAAAAGCTCAGGAGCAGCAGTTCCGTTCGCACTGCAGGGTGAGTCTGTTCTTCCTGATCGTAAATTAGTTAATTTTCCTATTTCCATGACGGAAAGTTCGAATTTTAATATTGACTCGGAGGCGAGTATTTGCTTCTTTTCTTGATATTTTATCACAGCAGCAAGAGAAAAAAGCGAACAAGCGTAGAAATCTAACATAACTTCTCCTTAGCCCCTCCCACTAGTCCATAATCCCTTGCGGTCCATGTCTATATATCGGCTTGAACCCAGAAATGCGTCCTCTTTTCTGACTGCGGATAACCAGATAAAGGACGGAATCAACAGGAACGAGGAAGGTGTGGATTATTATTATTATTATTATTATTCTTTATTTATAAAGCGCCAGCATATTCCGCAGCGCTGTACAATAAGCACAGTATAGACAGGGTTACAATACATTGAACAACATTTGACAAACAGTACAGGAGGAGATGAGGGCCCTATTCCCGTAGGAACTCACAATCTGGGAGGGTTGGGGTTGGAAACAGGAGGAGAGGACTGTAAGGTGAGAGTGATTGATGGTTGCGTCAGTGAGTTGGGGGGTCGGCTTCCCTAAATAGGAACGTTTTAAGGGAGCGTTTGAAGGAAGAGAAGTTAGGGGAAAGTCTGACAGTACGAGGGAGAGCGTTCCAGAGAGTGGGGGCTGCGCGTGAGAAATCCTGCAGTCTATCATGGGAAGAGGTGATGCGGGGAGAAGCTAGGCGCAGGATTCGACGTAGAACAACACGTAACCAGTTCCGGAAGCAGAATGCTTTAGAGGACCAGCTGTGAGTGGTAGGCATTGTAATCCATTTATAAAGCTGAAAATGAAGCAGAAATACGGACCAGGGATTAGATAAAATTCGTTACTGGCAATCAAAGACCAAGTTTGGAATAAGAGACACGAGAGAGTCAAATAATGTAAGAATTTGTTTATTATTATTGTATCAGTATAGTAACAATTGAAAATTGTTTATTAAGAATGCATACAACAGAAAACGTTATCATATGGGAGGGAGAGGAGGGAAATACTCGCCTCCGAGTCATTATTAAAATTCTAACTTTCCGTTATGGTAATAGGAAATTTTTGTCATTTTAAGTCATTGACTAGGAGGCTCCTATTTGCTAGTTTAAAGTTCGTCTAGAATCTGGGTAAACCAATGCAGTACCGGTTTTAAATAAAAGGTGCGTAACGTGGATTCTCGGGACCAATCTGTGGCCCGCATCAAATCCTCTAAACCAGTGGTCCCCAACCCTGGTCCTCAGGGCCCACTAACAGGCCAGGTTTGCCAGATATCTGAAGCACAGCACAGGTGTTATGATTTGCTGCTCAGTGATTGCAGGATTCAGTCTGCATTTCCCCATGGTGATCTGCAAAATCTGGCCTGTTAGTGGGCCCTGAGGACCAGGGTTGGGGACCACTGCTCTAAACGACAGCCCAAAGAGAAAGCGGACGAGACCATAGCACTCCTAGCAGAGTGAGCACCAAAACATGAGATATCAATACCTGCCTCCAACATAAGCAAACGCATCCAACGGGCCAGAGATGCTGAAGATACCGGATTATGAGGAGACTTAAGTGACAGAGGGGAATTCCCACTAGGGCGAAACTGACCCGTACGAGATTCGTACTCCTGTAAACACCTTATAGGACAAATAAGTGGGTGATCTGTAAGATATATGGATAAAAACCAGAGGTTATGGCCGTTTTTGTACGACGTGTAATATCAAATGTAACCCCATAAGGACTGAAAGAACATGATGGAACTTCTAAAGCACGTACATCACTACCTCGTTTGCAGGAGAAGAGACAAAGTAACTGTGACGGAACCATTCTCTTCCGTCTGTCCTGACTCTCCAGACACCCCTTCGTTGCGGTCAGCCCAGCTACTGGGAGCGCTGTCCTCAGCGCCTCGAGCAGCTTGACCCGCCTGCTTCTGTTCCTCTGCCCTGGAGCCGTTAGGAATTTCCAGAAGGCCGCTCAGTGCCTTCTGATGTTGAGTATATAGTGTAGCGTAGTTTGTAATAAAGACACCAGGCGCGGCTGTATGCTTTAAAACAGGATTCTCTCTCTCTGAGCTCTGAGAGTCCTCTGACTTTTTAATGAACAAAACGACACCATTTATGCTGAAGTCCGACAGTCATAATTTCCATAAAATGACATACCTCGTGCTACCAATATACTAATTACATTATGTCAGTTATTTACAATAATCATTCTTTACATTCTTTAGCCTTCAGCTCACACAACATTTGTATAATCCATTGTTCTAACACATCAGATTAAAGACAAACACTCACAGACTTCTTGAATTAAACATGCAGCCAGATAAGGGGGAAAGCCCTGTTGCATAAATTACACAGCAGTAAAGCTTGTTTACTGGCTATACAGAAACACATTTACCTACAGGAATATAAGTATATTTAAAACTAAAGTTACGCCATTTTACACTAAACTAAATTAAACTAAAACCAAACGATGTAAAATATATCTAAAATCACACGATATAAATGAACATAAAGTCTCTTGGGGTTTGAAGCATGGAGCGTTACATCAGCTCCATGACAGTAACGTCAACAATTTAGTTGACAATTGACGGATGGACAGAACTTCGTTAGAAGGCCAACATGATAGAAACTGGAGGATCACTGAACCGTCCCAGGTCAAGTTATAACGCGGAACTGGGGGACGCGATAAACGAATGGCCCTTAACAACCGGCACACTAACGGATGACGACCTATAGGCACCCCGTGAGAACCCACATGGGAAGCCGATATAGCGACCTGATTCATTGATTGTACGATATGCTCGACCCTCATGAAACAGCTCCGAAAGAAAGTCTACTAAACAATTCACAGGGGCTGAAAAGGGATCCAGGTGTGTCTCCACACCCCAGCTAAACCAGTTTCGCCATGCTGAGTTGTAAGCGGAACGGGTCCCAGGCTTCCAAGAGCAGGGAGCGAGTCTGTTCCGAAATGCCATGGAGAGATCCAAGTCCCCCGAGACCAACCATGCCACTAGTCTGCAATGACCCAGATGGAACAGTGGGTGAGGTTGTTCCTCCTGATTCAATAACAAATCCGAGCATACAGGAAAGATCCGTGGAAAGTCTAACAGGGACGAGATCCATTGTTGACCCCTCCAGAGGGGTGTTATCAACACCACTGTAACTCGTTGGAAGCGAATGAGTGCGAACGTTCTCGCTATCATGGTAAAAGGAGGAAACCCAAAATGTCGTGGTCCGACCCAATTCTGTAGGAAGGCGTCCGTCGCTAGTGCCTCTGGATCTGGACGCCGACTGAAGTGGCCCTGGAGTGTTGAGTCTTGAGGCAAAGAGGTTGATGTCCAAGGGATCCCAATGAGCGACAAGCGCTGCAAACATTGAAGAGTGCAACCTCCAGTCTCCGGAATCCTCCGTTTGTCTGGAGTTCCAATCTGCCATGAGATTGGTCATGCCCGGAATGAATTGAGCTAGTATGGTCAGTTTTTGAGTGAAGCGATGGGACCAAAACTTTTTTCCTATTCGAGAGAGAGGTTCCGATCTCGGGCTCCCTAGGCAATTGATACTTCGTACTGCTGACAGGTTGTCCAATTTTAGGAGGATGGATCGATTGTGTTGACCCTTTGTGACACACTGTATTGCGAACAGTCCCGCCAATAATCCTAGGAAATTTATGTGGAGAGCTGATTCTATTGTGGACCAACTACCTCCTGTCTCCAGGGGACCCTGTCGGGCTCCCCATCCGGTCCGGCAAGCATCCGATTCTATGATGATCGTTGGAGCAGGTGGGACCAAAGGATTCCCGTTCCAATATTGGAGGTTCTTGATCCACCATGACAGATCCGAACGGGCCTCGTCTGTGAGAGTCACCTGAGCAGAGTATTGAAGACCTTTGCAGAGAAAATGGGCCTTCAAGCGTTGGAGGGCCCTGTAGTACATCTTCTGACGTGGTAGATGAAGGGTCATTGAAGCAGAATCTACCATCAATCCGAGGAATTCCAGGTTCCGTGAAGGTGTCGTGTGAGACTTCTCCGTATTGATGAGGAACCAGAGTCCTTGGAAAGTGTCTATCGTCCATTGTAGATGGGACAGTAGAGTAGTTTCGGTGTCTGCCATCAACAGGATATCGTCCAGGTATGATACCAGGCGAATTCCGCGTTCTTGAAGAGATGTCTCCACTGGTTTTAGTAGTTTTGTAAAAACCCACTGGGCTGAGGATAGTCCGAAAGGGAGACCTTTGAACCTCCACATCTTTCTTTTCCATTCGAACCGAAGATAATCTCGACAGGATTCGTGGATTGGTACCGTGAGATGGGTATCTTTTAAGGTCGCTTTTTTTTTTTTTTTTTTTTTCGCCATCCAATCCCCCCGGAAGTAGAATGTCCCTGAGAGAGTGCATACCTTCCATCTTGAAATGGTTGTATTGCACGTGTAAGTTGAGGTCTTTCAAATTGATTACCGGTCGCAGTCCGCCTCCCTTCTTGCGACCAGAATCAAGTTGCTTACAAAGCCTGCTGACATGGTGGGGGCTGGTTGTACGGCCCCTTTGTCCAATAATTCTTGTACCTCTTTGTCCATCAGTATCTCCTGATCCCGAGGGAAGTGCAATGGTGGTGGAATGGAGAGTTGTGTTGGAATTGACACAAAGGAAATTGTGAACCCTTGCACCGTATCCAGGATCCATGGATCCGATGTAAGGATTCGCCATCTGTTTATGAACCTTCGTATTCGACCCCTCAACATGAATCCCTGGAGAGGGAGATATTAGTAGAGGTCTTTCCTGGGGGTCATCTGCCGCGGAATGAGGTCCTAGAGCCTCGGAAGCCCCGAGCCCGCCAAGGACGGGTGCGTGAGGGGGAAGAAGGAACCGGTAGGTTGATATTCTGTTGTGCAGCGGGACTGGGAAAGGACCTGGTGTTAGTCCCTTGACGGCTGGTAGGGCGTCCCCTAAATCTACCAGCCCTGCCAAAAACTCTACCTCAAAACACACGTTTGAGTGAAGAGGATATTTTTTCCAGGCAGTTAAAAGTGTTGGCATAGGTCCCCATGCTCTTCACATAGACCTCTCTGAAGAGGAAGCCTTGAGCAGCTCGTATCTAAGGCTAGGGTCAGACGAAAGCATTTTTCTCCGCGAACGTGAAAAAGTGCGTCCGAACGCATTGACGTATTTTTTCACGGAATGCGCAAAAACGGTCAGACGACGCGCATTTTCGGGCGTGATTCTGTACGGATCGTCAATAAAACCCTTTTTGCGTCTGGACGTTATGTAGGCTGGACATTAGCAGCGTCTGACATCTCCTAATCACGCACACACGCCGCTATGCCGCAGCTGCGCACTCAATACGTCAGTACTAGCGGTTCAGCGTTCTCAGAAAAATGCGTTCAAATTCCACTTGCGTTGCGCGGCCGGACTTTTGTGCGTCCGTACATCGTATATTGGCCGTCATTGCCCGTCATCTGCTGCTAGTGCGGCCGTAATTATGTGCGCCAGAACGCAGGTTAAACGTGCGCTGGTCTGACCCCAGCCTAAGTCGGTATCTGCAATTGCCGTCAGTTGATTATCCACTTTGAGGAGTATGGATTTTTGGCGTTCAGCTGCTAAGGCGGCATTAGCAATGCCGAAAAATGCTAGGGCTCTAAGAACCCAATCGCGGACGAGGGTAGGTGATAAGGTGGAATTGGCAAGTTTAGCCTCCTCTGCTATATTAAATAATCTGATCAGGGGACCTGACATGTCTAATAATTTGTCTTCGCAGGTGCGGAAGGCATGATCCTGATCCAGGCCCGTCTTGGGGGACCACCCACAATTAGTTATTTATCGATGGATCAATCTCCGGGGTGACACATGTTTTGCCCGTGGTTGAAGGGCGTGGGCTTTCGGCCCTCATATTCTGCCTGGTGGCCTTGTCTAGAGGCCGTCTAATGTTGACATCCACCCATTTCTCTACATGTGGTAGAGGGTACCTTGCGGTGGATTGAGGATGGGAAAGGTCTTCTGGACAAAAAAGGGCGTCCCCTTGGGGGATCATAAATTACATTACCCTCTTCATGAAAGGGTGGGGCTCCTAAGACTCTTCATATTCAAAGAGGTCATCCTCAGGCGCATATAGCGCTACCTCATCCCCTTCTGGGGGATAATCTTCATCGCCACGACGGGTGGTGTCACGGAGGTGCCGGGGAGTTAACGAGCCCAGGGTGTGGTTACACAAACGGAGACAGGTTATTAGGTTTTAACCAGAATAATGGTTTATTTAGAATAGGAACAGAAGTAAATCAGGAGAGGGGACAATGAATAAGCAATAACACTTATAGGGGCGGGTTGGGAAAGTATAATATATACAATGGGCAGGGTACACTGAGCAGATGGGACAGGACACTGAATACAGAATAACACAAGGGTGGACAGGACACTGAATACAGAATAACCCAAGGGTGGACAGGACACTGAAATACAGAATAACCCAAGGGTGGACAGGACACTGAAATACAGAATAACCCAAGGGTGGACAGGACACTGAATACAGAATAACCCAAGGGTGGACAGGACACTGAATACAGAATAACCCAAGGGTGGACAGGACACTGAATACAGAAATAACAGAAGACACTTACTGGATACACAGAGGACAGACCAGAAGACACAGAGGGCAGAAGAAACAACGACAATAATATCAAGCGTGGGATCGGGAGGGCTATAGCAGGAGAATGGTCAGATCATGCAGAGGTCTTGGCAGGCAGCGGGCAGAGAGTGGTCAAAGTCCATAGCAGATTGTCATACACAGGAGGTCAATTCAATAGGTGGCTCTGGAGCAGTGATGGGAGTGGAAGTCCAGAAATAGAGATTGTAGGGAATGTCCAGGAAGGGTGGCTGTAGATGGAATGCTATGATGGGGGGGGGGGGGGTCACAATAGGATATTGCAAGGAAGGGTGGTCTCCACAGGGTACTTGCAGGGAAGGTGGTCTCCACAGGGTACTTGCAGGGAAGGTGGTCTCCACGGGGTACTGCAGGGAAGGTGGTCTCCACGGGGTACTTGTAAAGAGGGGTCTCAGCGGGATATAACAATGGGGTTCTCAGCCTGGAAATGTGCAGAGCACGCAGGACAGGCACACCGTGAGGCTTCCAAGGAAGGATAGGATAATGCAGAAGCATTGCTTGAAGGGTGAGGCCTGATTTATATGGGGAGTCCAGGATCAGCCCACACCGGAGGCTGGGGAGGTGAGGGGAAACTTGGAATGGATCCCTGAATGCCTGGACACCAGACCAGGCAGAGGTAAGATCTGGACTGGAACTTGATTTTGTAAGGGAAACGGCACCTTACTTGCCCTTTGTGACGGAACCGTTCTCTTCCGCCTGTCCTGACACTCCAGATACCCCCTTATCCAAGATCAGCTCGGCCTCTGAGGTGCTTGGAGCTCAGTGCCTCAAGCAGCCCGATCTGCAGCTCCAGATCTGCTTGATCTGAACCTCTGCCTTGGAGCCTCTTTGCATTTCCAGAAGGCCGCTCTGTGCCTTCTGAGGTTGAGTGTAGTGTAGCGTAGTTGGAGACACCAGGCGAGCTGTATGTTCCAACAGGATTCTCTCTTTATGGAAGATATCACCGGATATTTATACAAAATACAGCAATGCACATTCAAGCTTCCCACCCATCCCAACAGTTCTTATTGGTTGGTTCCAAGACCACTGCAGGTTTACTTCAGGTCCTCTGCAGTTATAATTTGCATACCAAATGGTGAACACGTACCTAAAGTCTCTAATTACATTATGTCAGTTAGATATTACAAAAAAAATTCTTTAGCCTTTAGCTCACACAACATTTACATAATCTATTGTTCTACCAAAATCAGATTAAAGACCAACACTATCCCAGACTTCTTGAATCAAACATGCAGCCAGATAAGGGGAAAAGCCCTGTTGCATAAATTACACAGCAGTAAAGCTTGTTTACTGGCTACACAAAAACACATTTACCTACAGGAATATAAGTATATTTAAAACTAAAGCTACGCAATTTACACTAAACTAATTTAAACTAAAACCAAACAATGTGAAATATATTTAAAATAACACGATTTAAATGAACATAAAGTCTCTTGGTTTGAAGCGTGGAGCGCTACGTCAGTCCCATGACATATGTCCCCCCTTCCAGATCGGCAGGGCAAGCTTAGATCCCAAACAGATCGCTTGCCACTGACGAGACCTCTCACTTTGTCCCTTTTCTGCGCCATCTTCAAAGTTCCAGGTTGCGGGCACATAAGCAAAGTCAGCGGGGTCTGACGGTCACCACAGGGTATGCCTGGGTGTGGGACCATAGTCCCGGGGTAAGAGGCAAGCCAACCCTCTTGTCCAGTGCTCCCAAGGACTCACCGCAGTAGTGTCTCCCAGGTAAGAGGCCACCACAGTCCACAGACACAAAATGTTTTCTAGCGGGCACACTGGAATTCCCCTCCCCATATCTTTCTGTCTTCAGGGCCCCTCTGCGGACCCAGAACACAGTCAGCAATCCAAGTCCCCAGCCTCTCCTTCTGCTGCTGCCCCCCTCCTGAACATTTAAAAAGGGCCCAGCCCACGGCAATCCCCACAATCCCAAAAGGGCGCAATTCTTCCTGGGACCAGGAACTTGATTGCCTCTCAGGGTAGTCACTCACCGATTCTGCTAGTCTTCTGGGCAGGTAAGAAGAGGTTCCCTCTCTGGTAGCACCTTGGGTCATAGGGGTGGAGTGCTGGGGGGTCTCCATCTTCGTTGGGGACAAGGCACACTCTGATGCCAGCACAGCGTCCAGCCTTAGGATTTCTCTCAAATCCATTGTGAACGCAACAGGGTTCTCGTTGAACAAAATTAAGTCCACAGGCTCCATAATCGCTGTCCCCTCAAGCTAGGGATCCGGGCCACCTGCACTGCTTCTCCCTTGTGCAGTGGGAAGGAGCGCAGCCTCTTCCCTGACAGCCTGCTGTTGTTTAATCTTGCCGTTCAGTTGTACTTCTAGCTGTAAAGTCTTTGCTTTCGGTTCAGCAACTGAAGCTTGCAGCTCGGCCTGTACCCGATGGTGCAGCTCTGTCTGGAGCTTCTCATTTTCCAGCTGTTGCTGTGCTGTGTACCGCCTGCTTTCAGAGTGTCGCAACTGCTCACCTATACTATGGCGTTGCTCGGTCTCTGCATCAACCTGCTCCGGAAGCGCTTGACATTGTCCTTCCCAGGCAGTGGTAGAAGCCTGGAGTCCAGCCTTTAGTTCTTGGCATTGACCCTCCAGCTGTTGATGTGCCTTTCTCGAGTAGTTGGGCCTTGGTGAACATGTACCTAATGTCTCTAATTACATTATGTCAGATTTTTACAATAAACATTGGTTAGCCTTTAGCTCACAACATTTACATCTATTGTTCTACCACATCAGATTAAAAACAGACACTATCCCAGACTTCTTGAATCAAACATGCAGCCAGATAAGGGGAAAAGCCCTGTTGCATAAATCACACACTACTCAAGCTTGTTTACTGGCTACACAAAACACATTTACCTACAGGAATATAAGTATTTTTAAAACTAAAGCTCTGCAATTTACACTAAACTAATTTAAACTAAAACCAAACAATGTAAAATATATTTAAAATCACACAATATAAATGAACATAAAGTCTCTTGGGGTTTGAAGCGTGGAGCGCCACGTCAGTTCCATGACACCCTTCCTCCGGCATCTTCGGCGAGAACCATGACAGGTGGCTAACACCAATTCTTTTCCAGTGGTCTCCTTGGTGGGAGCCATATCCTAATCAAACTCAGGTTTTTTGGGGACAATCGCCAAATGCGCCCTGCGATTCTGGCTCTTTTCCGAGATGGGGACTCGGTATCATATACTGGCAGTGCTGCGGGGTTTTCTGCCCCTCTGTCAATATGTTTAGATTTACATGTTGCCTTTTGTCCCATAGTATGGGAAGATGAAGGCTCTGCTGAGTGAAGATGGGGATTAGAAGGTGTAGGAGTGTCTGGAAGGGCTTTTACAGCTGCCATCACTACCTCTAGGGATCGATGGAGATCAACTGAGAGGCTGGAGACCGCAGACTGCACGGCCGCTGAAATAGAAGCCTGTACTGAGGGGCCTAAAGTGGGTTCAGGAGGTGGGACAACCTCCGTGTAAGATACCGTATCCTGTAAGGCGCCACTGGCCTCTAGATACTAGTCTGCTATAACTGAACCCTCCTCCGAATCTGATTCATTCACTGAGGGAGAGGGAGAATGGTGCTTAGCATTAACGTGGCGTTTACGCATAGCTGCGTTCTGAGGTAAATTTTGAGTGGCGCGAGGGAGCGTGGCCACGGCAGAGGCTGTGTGAAGGCTATCGCGCGCTGAGAGACGCGCCGGCAATATCGCACGTGGGCAAAAGCCCACGAAAAAAAACAGGAGAAACTCACGATTTATTAAAAAGATGGATACAATGTAATAAAATTACATAATGGTCGGTGGTTGCCCCTAGGATGAAGCCGGGACGATCAAACAGCCAGCGGTAATAAAATAAATACAGTACAATACTAGTGTGTGATATATATATATATCTCCGTAAGAGAGAGAAAATACTTATCTCCTGCTGCAGCAGCAGAAAAGAGGACACCTTTCCGGGTTCAAGCCCATATACAGACGTGGACCGCAAGGGATTATGGACTAGTGGAGGGGGCTAAGGGGAAGATTTTTACACTTGTTCACTTTTTTCTCTTGCTGCTGTGATTTAAATATCAAGAAAAGAGAAGCAAATACTCGCCTCCGAGTCAATGATTTAAAATTGTGGATTATTCCAGCCTTGGTGTTAGAATAATCTTAATTTTAATAAAGACAGGAGGCGAATATTTTGCATTCTCTTTATTTTTTTTTTACTAAACCTCCAGCAAAGAAAGTTTACCTAGCAACAGAGTAAACCAATAGAAAAATAGCATGACAACAAGAAGCCAGCAAGCCCCTCCCTAGTCCTCTTTTCTTGTATGCTGAACTAGCAGGAGACAAATGAAGCAGGAACAAGAACCGGAGCAGAAGCCGAAGCCAAACAGGAACTGACGACAGGATTAAGCCGAAGAGCAGAAAACCAACGGGCATCTGTAAGAAACGAGGACCAACGTGCCAGCAGGAGCAGGTCAAGCTAAAGGGAAAGACAGAGGACATGTGAAATCACCAGGCAATGGAAATGTGTCAACGAGCAGTTGGCTAACTTATTAAAGATATGCTAAAAGCAATGCAAGTAAAAAACCAAGCGCCTAGTGTTTATGAAAGGAAGCTGGGCTAATCTCAGACATGCAAAGACGGCAAACTGACTTCAAGGAAAAACGGTTAATGCAATGAAGGACACAAGGCCGAATGCGTAAGTTTGTTTTGTTTTATGTTCAGTGTGTTTGTAGTAATGTAGAATGAAAGCGAGTAAAGGCAGGCGGGAAAAATATTCGCCTCCTGTCTTTATTAAAATTAAGATTATTCTAACACCAAGGCTGGAATAATCCACAATTTTATATCAAGGCAGGAGGCTTCATATTTTGCAGTTTTAAAGCTGCACCAGAGCCCCAGTGGCACGAGAACGAGGTCAGAAATAAAAGGTACGGAAAGTGGTCGCCCTAGAGCAATTGACAGCCGCCGAAATGTCTGACAGGGAACCACCCTCCTCCATAGCAGAGGAAGTCGCCCTTCTCATGGAGTGTCCACCTAAGTGCGGAGCAACGCCCACCAGAGAGCAGCCTATGAATCCATCTAGATAGCGTTGGAGAAGAAACAGGTTTGTGAGGCGGAACGTGGGAGACCAAGACTTGACCCAAAGGGAAAGCTCGTAGAGGGCAAAAGCGGGAAAGGTGAGCTTGAACGAGCGACGTATATGGTCAGGTGGTTACCGTGCCAAAGATCGGGGATGGGTGGTAGTGCGAGGGTCTAAGAAAGGTACCCCTCTAGTAGGGATGCACCGATACCACTTTTTTAAGACCGAGTACCAATACTTTTATTTTATGTCATGTGATCGCTTTTCAATATGAACAAACTTCATATAAAAATGCCCCCCGCTCACATGTATATATCCCCCCCAAGATATATATATATACAGAATGCCCCCCGCTCACATGTATATATCCCCCCAAGATATATATATATATATATATATATATATATATACAGAATGCCCCCAGCTCACATATAGCTTGTCCCCAGCTCACATGGATATGCCCCAAGTTCACATGGATATTGGTCGCAGCTCTCTCATGGAGATTGCCCCCAGCTCTCTCATGGAGATTGCCCCCAGCTCTCTCATGGAGATTGCCCCCAGCTCTCTCATGGAGATTGCCCCCAGCTCTCTCATGGAGATTGCCCCCGGCTCTCTCATGGAGATTGCCCCCAACTCTCTCAGATATTGCCCGCAGTTCTCTCATGGAGATTGCCCCCAGCTCTCTCATGGATATTGCCCCCAGCTCTCATGGATATTGGTCGCAGCTCTCTCATGGAGATTGCCCCCAGCTCTCTCATGGAGATTGCCCCAGCTCTCTCATGGAGATTGCCCCCAGCTCTCTCATGGAGATTGCCCCCAGCTCTCTCATGGAGATTGCCCCAGCTCTCTCATGGAGATTGCCCCCAGCTCTCTCATGGAGATTGCCCCCAGCTCTCTCATGGAGATTGCCCCCAGCTCTCTCATGGAGATTGCCCCAGCTCTCTCATGGAGATTGCCCCCAGCTCTCTCATGGAGATTGCCCCCAACTCTCTCGGATATTGCCCGCAGTTCTCTCATGGAGATTGCCCGCAGTTCTCTCATGGAGATTGCCCGCAGTTCTCTCATGGAGATTGCCCGCAGTTCTCTCATGGAGATTGCCCGCAGTTCTCTCATGGAGATTGCCCGCAGTTCTCTCATGGAGATTGCTCCCAGCTCTCTCATGGAGATTGCCCCCAGTTCTCTCATGGAGATTGCCCCCAGTTCTCTCATGGAGATTGCCCCCAGCTCTCTCATGGAGATTGCCCCCAGCTCTCTCATGGAGATTGCCCCCAGCTCTCTCATGGAGATTGCCCCAGCTCTCTCATGGAGATTGCCCCCAGCTCTCTCATGGAGATTGCCCCCAGCTCTCTCATGGAGATTGCCCCCAGCTCTCTCATGGAGATTGCCCCCAGCTCTCTCATGGAGATTGCCCCCAGCTCTCTCATGGAGATTGCCCCAGCTCTCTCATGGAGATTGCCCCCAGCTCTCTCATGGAGATTGCCCCCAGCTCTCTCATGGAGATTGCCCCCAGCTCTCTCATGGAGATTGCCCCCAGCTCTCTCATGGAGATTGCCCCCAGCTCTCTCATGGAGATTGCCCCCAGCTCTCTCATGGAGATTGCTCCCAGCTCTCTCATGGAGATTGCCACCAGCTCTCTCATGGAGATTGCCCCCAACTCTCTAATGGAGATTGCCCCCAGCTCACATGGATATTGCCCCCAGCTCTCTCATGGAATTGCCCCAGCTCTCTCATGGAGATTGCCCCCAGCTCTCTCATGGAGATTGCCCCCAGCTCTCTCTTGGAGATTGCCCCCAGCTCACACGGATATTGCCCCCGCGGCTCAGAGGGAACGTCTGCCCCACGGTGGATCCGGTCGCATGGCTGTGACGCGGCCGCCGGGCAGTGGAGGCCTTGACTGTGCCTCCAGCTGAGATTTTGCGGGAGGCTCCCGTGAGATCTCAGCTGGCAGCAGCTTCACAGCCTCCACTGCCAGGCGGCCACGTCACAGCCATGCGACCAGACCCACGCCTAGGTGAGTATGCGGTCCGCCGGAGGGAAACGCTGGCTGAGTGCTTTTCAAGCACGCGGCCAGCTTCCCCTGCCCCGCAAGCCCAGCGCTGGCTTCCGGTATCAGGGGGATGTATCGGGCCATTTGCACGAGCACTAAGTACTTGTGCAAACGGCAGTATCTGCACCGATAGTAGTATCGTATCGGTGCATCCTCTACCCTCTAGCATCCAGGATTGCTTCAGGAGCATCCGAGGAAACTAAAGAGAGCATAGGTACCAACGTGGGAGTGGAACAGGGCTCCCCCGTTGAACCTGGCACTCATGCCGGCTTCCTCACAATCGGAGGTACCAGCCAGGTACTTATCCAGGAGCTCGTAAACCTCATCCCCTTCTTGATCCTCAGAACTGGGGAAAGGCTTTTTAGCAGGGCCCTTGCCCTTACCAGCAGACTCAGACTGGCCTTTCCAGAGGCGCTCGCGAGAGGAGGAGAGTGAGAGTTGGCAGAGGAAGCCGGAGACTGGGCTTTGGACATGACCGGAGGGGCCGGCTGTGTTGTTTGGGAAGCCTGGAGGCAGAGAGGTGAGCACTATAGGGAGAGTCTCAGTAATAGCAGACAAAAACTGGGATCAAAGCTTCTCTGGTCTAGTGGGGAGCTGCGACGCATCCATGCTGTGAGCACAACGGGGGTCACCCGTATGGAGTAGTTAACAGGGGGGGGGGTCACCCGAGTGGATGTTGGCAATGCAGACATTTTATATCCCGCGCAGAGGCTGGTATGTTTCCTGAATTGCAGGGGGCACCCGATGGTGTAGGCTGTGGGGTTCACCCGGGCCTTGGTTGGAGTATGGAGGCAGGGAGACACAGGGGTTTCCTGTGCGGCGTATTTTGCGGGGATCACCCAGCTAAGCGAGGGAGGCTTAGGAGATGGTGGTGAGCGTCCACCGCACTGGAGCACAATGACGCGCACGATTTCCCGACTCAAGGTGGCGGGAACATCGCGAGAGACTTGTGAAATGGCTGCCAAAGGCTCGTGAGCGCAATGTGAAGGCTAGTGTGCGATGGATTGCAACCACCAACAGTTAATTGTGTAATAAAAATTGTAAGAAAGCAACTAGGAACTTAACATATCGGAAATCCCTCGACGGCCAGAGGAAGAAGCCCCCAGGTCACCGGGAGACAACCGACAGAAGTCGTTAGCAAGCGCACCTGCTGGCCGGAGAGAGCGTCCACACGGCAGCGACGCAGAACTGAAATAAAGACACATTTATTCAAACCGTATAAATGAAACCTCAAATACATGAAAATACAGCCTGAAAAGCAGGAGCGGAGTGGATCACGGCTCACCAGGAGGTCAGCAGGAAAGAGGACTAGGGAGGGGCTTGCTGGCTTCTTGTTGTCATGCTATGTTTCTATTGGTTTACTCTGTTGCTATGTAAACTTTCTTTGCTGCTGGAGGTTTAGTAAAAAAAAAAAGAGAGAACAAAGTATGAGCCGCCTGCCCTGACACCTCATAGGGTGTGACTGGGGGAGGAGTCTCTGCTTGGTCAGTGGCAGCTGATTGGTCCTGGCAACACATGTATAATGATCATGGCGTGACGTAGACCTGTGAGACGTCACCTCCATCCTCACTCGCCGCACTAAGCCTGAGACCTGATCTGGTGCAGAGGATGGACCTAGAAAAGAGCTGCCTACTCATGCCTGCACGATCGTATCGGCCGGGATGTCCATAATTCTGCTGCCTTGGGTCCTGGGTCAGGTTACATTGAAGCCCCCTGCCCCAGCTTCACATGGTAAGCTCCTTCCATTGTTCATCTTCTCATTGGAGTGTAAGTGAACCTGACCTCCTTTCTTCATTTGGATTCCAATATCCTCTCTACGTTAACGACACCCAAATCTATCTTTCCTCCCCCAATCTCTCTCCTCCGGTGTTGGACCGTGTTACTGCCGGCCTATCAGCTGTCTCCAACTGGATGACTTCCCATTTCCTAAAGCTTAACCTCTCAAAAACTGAACTTCTCGTCTTCCCTCCCTCTAAAACCTCCATTCCTGCACCAATTTCCCTTCAGGTGAATGAGCCACCATTACTTCTACCTCTCAGACTCTGATCTCTCCTTTACTCCTGACATTCAGTCATTAACCAAATCCTGTTACTTCCACCTAAACACATTGCGCCCATCTGTCCCTTTCTTAACCCCTTCGCTGCGGATGACGTGTGGGGAACATCCTCATTGACTCCCGCTATATGCGGAGGGCAAGCGCCACACGTCATCCGCTTGCAGGAGCCCCGGCGGAGATACTCACCTCTCTGTCCGGGGTCCCGCGGCGGTCTGACTTCAGCGTCCTCAGACGCTGAAGTTAAGCCCCTCCCAACGTCATTTTCAGGTGCCCCCCCCGGCAATGCCGGGAGATCGCCTGAAAGGGAGGGGGAATCCGTCGTTCGGATCCCTCTCCCTCCTGATCGGGAAGGTCCAGCGCCACAAGCCAGGCACCGCTTGAAAGCAGAGAGTCTCCCCTTTTAAGCGGTGCCTGGCTTTAACTCCTCAGGCACCGGGTTCGCAATTCAGCGCCTTGCGGCACCGACTTGAGGCCTAGCGCCAAATTGAGGCGGCTCCACCCCAGGGTCCCCCCTCGCTGCCCGACGTCGTCACGCATAGCGTGATGACGTCAGATAGCCGGGGAACCACTAGCTGCCTGGGGATTTCCCAAGGAAATCCCCTGGTGGAGATATGGGGGTTCCTTTGAACCCCGATACTCTCGCACCTCTCAAACCTCACATCCCGCACCTCTTGCACCTCACTTCCGCTCCTCTCAAACCTCATCCCACCCGCACCTCCCATCCTGCACCTCTCACACCTCACATCCCTCAACTCCCACACCTCTTGCACTTTACATTCCGCACCTCGCGCCTTTGTCAATCTCTGCACTGGCTCCACCACACAAATGATAATAAAATCAATACATATCTGCAAGCAGCAAGAAAAGAGGGAGAATGACGGGAACGTGATCCTGTCTCACGGGGAAGGCAGGGTTAGATGATGCCAAGTTAGCAAAGTAATGTTTTCTTTAATGTCTGTTGTATTTTTCAACATTTTACTTGCTGCTGTTTAATTAAAGCAAGAAAAGAGAATGCAATACTTGCCTCTGAGTCCTTTATTAAAATTCTAACTTGCCTTCATAGCTTAGCTAAATTCCTTAATTCATTATATTGGTCACATACAAAGCTCTCCGTAACCGCGCCGCTACCTACATCTCCTCCCTTATTAACAGGTACTTCCCATCACCACCACTTTGCTCGGCCAATGATCTGATGTTATCCGCTCCTCATACCCGCACCCCAAACTCCCGCCTTCAGGACTTCTCCTGAGCTGCCCCCTTTCTCACTCCCCTGCAACATCAGACTCTCCCCGTCTCTCCAGTCCTTCAAGAAGTCTCTGAAAACACATTGGCTCACTCCATGATCCCCATGGTTCACTTCCTGATCTATCTCCCCCACAGCCCCCAATGCACCCCAATACTTCACATACGCTATTACCTCACCTAGTGTGTCATCCCTCTCCCCTTAGATTGTAAGCTCTGGAGCAGGGTCCCCTCTCCTACTGTTCTGTGTGTGTGTGACGGAAACGCTCTTGTCCGTCTGTCCTGGCTCTCTAGACACCTCCGTACCAAGATCAGCCTGGCCGCTGAGTTATTCGGAACTCAGTGCCTCGAGCAGACTGATGTGTAGCTCCAGACCCGCTTGGTCTGATCCTCTGCCTCTTTGAGTTTCCAGACGGCCACTCGGTGCCTTCTGAGGGTGAGGTGAGTGGAGTGGAGTGTAGTTAGCGTAGCTGAATGAGACACCAGACGAGCTGTATGTTCAAACAGGATTCTCACTTTATGGAAGATTTCACAGGGATATTTATACAGGTTCAAAATTCCCACTCACCCCAACAGTTCTGATTGGTTGGTTCCAAAACCACTGCAGGCTTCCTTCAGGTCCTGTTCAGGCTCCACTTAGGTCCACTGGCTTTATGCAGATGAAGTCTTGACCCACCGTGACCCCACACAGTGATTTACGTAACGCATTGTAAAGGGAATCAGTGTTTGGCTGAGACAATGGTGACTCCCAACCTCTCAGACATGTAAACAGATAAACAGACACAGCATTCTTGCATAATCCCAGATCACACAAAGCTAATCACATTCTAGTTCAACAAAGAAATAAACTAAATCACAAACCGTAAAAGTGCATTTAAACTAAAACCAAGCATTTTACAGTATATTAAACCCCACCCAATATAAATGAACATAAAGACTGTTTCTTTTGGATTCCGCCATGGAAATAAACAGTCATGGTGGTTGAAGCGGGAGCGTTATGTCAGTTCCCTGACGGTGTGTAACGGGTATGTATATTTGTAATTCTGTCTCACCCATTGTACAGCGCTACGGAACCTGTTAGCACTTTATAAATACTTGTAACTGACTGACCAGTGAGTGACGTATGGAGAGCCCTGGCCTCCATGGTGCATGCATTGAGGTCCAGGCTGGCTGCTTCTGATAGGAGCGTTTCCCACAGGATGAGATGGCCCGGCTGCAGCAGAACATTGAGAATCTGAAAAGCGAATCTGCCGAAAATACAGAAGAAAAGGAGCGAACGCACCTCCTGGAGCAACAGCACAAGGCGGAGCGCGAGAAGCTGCAGAGAATCCGGCTTTTGCTGGTCAGTGTATTGGTGTGTGTGTGTGTGTGTGTGTGTATGTGTGTGTGTGTGTGTGCTGGAGCTACTATGGGGAAGAGATCACATGACGTTTTCCATTGTGGAAACTTCACCCACCTATGTGTGATGGCTGTGAAACTGCCTGGTTATAAAAAGAAAATCTGTAAGTGACAAATCTGTCTTCCCAACTCAATGAATGATGAGATATCAGCGTCACCGAGTCTCCCGACTCAATGAATGATGAGATATCAGCGTCACCAGGTCTCCTGACTCAATGAATGATAAGAGATCGGCAACAGACACTCCGCGGTTGTTTGTGCACTCAGTGTGGGTTGGCTCGCGGTTGTGTTTGCGCTCAGTCTGGGTTGGGTTGCGGTTGTGTTTGTGCTCTCAGTGTGCGTTGGCTCGTGGTTGTGTTTGTGCTCTCAGTGCGGGTTGGCTCGTGGTTGTGTTTGTGCTCTCAGTGCGGGTTGGCTCGCGGTTGTGTTTGTGCTCTCAGTGCGGGTTGGCTCGCGGTTGTGTTTGTGCTCTCAGTGCGGGTTGGCTCGCGGTTGTGTTTCTGCTCTCAGTGCGGGTTGGCTCGTGGTTGTGTTTGTGCTCTCAGTGTGGGTTGGCTCGCGGTTGTGTTTGTGCTCTCAGTGCGGGTTGGCTCGTGGTTGTGTTTGTGCTCTCAGTGCGGGTTGGCTCGTGGTTGTGTTCGCTCAGTGTGGGTTGGCTCGTGGTTGTGTTTGTGCTCTCAGTGCGGGTTGGCTCGTGGTTGTGTTTTGTGCTTCAGTGCGGGTTGGCTCGTTGTTGTGTTGGCTCTCAGTGTGGGTAGGCTCGTGGTTGTGTTCGCCTCAGTGTGGGTTGGCTCGCGGTTGTGTTTGTGCTCTCAGTGTGGGTTGGCTCGCGGTTGTGTTTGTGCTCTCAGTGCGGGTTGGCTCGCGGTTGTGTTCGCTCAGTGCGGGTTGGCTCGCGGTTGTGTTTGTGCTCTCAGTGCGGGTTGGCTCGCGGTTGTGGGTTGTGTCGCTCTCAGTGTGGGTTGGCTCGCGGTTGTGGGTTGTTTCGCTCAGTGTGGGTTGGCTCGCGGTTGTGGGTGGTTCGTCAGTGCGGGTTGGCTCGCGGTTGTGTTTCGCTCCGTGTGGGTTGGCTCGCGGTTGTGTTTGTGCTCTCAGTGCGGGTTGGCTCGCGGTTGTGTTTCTGCTCTCAGTGTGGGTTGGCTCGCGGTTGTGTTCGCTCAGTGTGGGTTGGCTCGCGGTTTTGTGTTCGCTCAGTGCGGGTTGGCTCGCGGTTGTGTTTCTGCTCTGTGTGGGTTGGCTTGCGGTTGTGTTTCTGCTCTCAGTGTGGGTTGGCTCGCGGTTGTGTTTCTGCTCTCAGTGTGGGTTGGCTCGCGGTTGTGTTTCTGCTCTCAGTGTGGGTTGGCTCGTGGTTGTGTTCGCTCAGTGTGGGTTGGCTCGCGGTTGTGTTTGTGCTCTCAGTGCGGGTTGGCTCGTGGTTGTGTTCGCTCAGTGTGGGTTGGCTCGCGGTTGTGTTTCTGCTCTCAGTGTGGGTTGGCTCGCGGTTGGTTTGTGCTCTCAGTGTGGGTTGGCTCGTGTTTGTGTGCGCTCAGTGCGGGTTGGCTCGTGGTTGTGTTCGCTCAGTGTGGGTTGGCTCGTGGTTGTGTTCGCTCAGTGTGGGTTGGCTCGTGGTTGTGTTCGCTCAGTGCGGGTTGGCTCGAGGTTGTGTTTGTGCTCTCAGTGTGGGTTGGCTCGTGGTTGTGTTTGTGCTCTCAGTGTGGGTTGGCTCGCGGTTGTGTTTCTGCTCTCAGTGTGGGTTGGCTTGCGGTTGTGTTTCTGCTCTCAGTGTGGGTTGGCTCGCGGTTGTGTTTCTGCTCTCAGTGTGGGTTGGCTCGCGGTTGTGTTTGTGCTCTCAGTGTGGGTTGGCTCGTGGTTGTGTTTGTGCTCTCAGTGGGTTGGCTCGTGGTTGTGTTTTGCTCTCAGTGTGGGTTGGCTTGCGGTTGTGTTTGTGCTCTCAGTGTGGGTTGGCTCGCGGTTGTGTTTCTGCTCTCAGTGTGGGTTGGCTCGCGGTTGTGTTTGTGCTCTCAGTGTGGGTTGGCTCGCGGTTGTGTTTGTGCTCTCAGTGTGGGTTGGCTCGCGGTTGTGTTTGTGCTCTCAGTGTGGGTTGGCTTGCGTTGTGTTTCTGCTCTCTGTGGGTTGGCTCGCGGTTGTGTTTCTGCTCTCAGTGTGGGTTGGCTTGCGGTTGTGTTTCTGCTCTCAGTGTGGGTTGGCTCGCGGTTGTGTTTGTGCTCTCAGTGTGGGTTGGCTTGCGGTTGTGTTTCTGCTCTCAGTGTGGTTGGCTCGCGGTTGTGTTTCTGCTCTCAGTGTGGGTTGGCTCGCGGTTGTGTTTGTGCTCTCAGTGTGGTTGGCTCGCGGTTGTGTTTGTGCTCTCAGTGTGGGTTGGCTCGCGGTTGTGTTTGTGCTCTCAGTGTGGGTTGGCTCGCGGTTGTGTTTGTGCTCTCAGTGGGTTGGCTCGCGGTTGTGTTTGTGCCTCAGTGTGGGTTGGCTCGTGGTTGTGTTCGCTCAGTGTGGGTTGGCTCGTGGTTGTGTTCTGCTCTCAGTGGGTTGGCTCGCGGTTGTGTTCGCTCAGTGTGGGTTGGCTCGTGGTTGTGTTTCTGCTCTCAGTGTGGGTTGGCTCGCGGTTGTGTTCGCTCAGTGCGGGTTGGCTCGAGGTTGTGTTTGTGCTCTCAGTGTGGGTTGGCTCGTGGTTGTGTTTGTGCTCTCAGTGTGGGTTGGCTTGCGGTTGTGTTTGTGCTCTCAGTGTGGGTTGGCTCGTGGTTGTGTTTGTGCTCTCAGTGTGGGTTGGCTTGCGGTTGTGTTTGTGCTCTCAGTGTGGGTTGGCTCGCGGTTGTGTTTCTGCTCTCAGTGTGGGTTGGCTCGCGGTTGTGTTTGTGCTCTCAGTGTGGGTTGGCTCGCGGTTGTGTTTCTGCTCTCAGTGCGGGTTGGCTCGCGGTTGTGTTCGCTCAGTGTGGGTTGGCTCGTGGTTGTGTTCGCTCAGTGCGGGTTGGCTCGTGGTTGTGTTGTGCTCTCAGTGCGGGTTGGCTCGCGGTTGTGTTTCTGCTCTCAGTGCGGGTTGGCTCGCGGTTGTGTTTCTGCTCTCAGTGCGGGTTGGCTCCGTCGGTTGTGTTTGTGCTCTCAGTGTGGGTTGGCTCGCGGTTGTGTTTCTGCTCTCAGTGTGGGTTGGCTCGTGGTTGTGTTTCGCTCAGTGTGGGTTGGCTCGTGGTTGTGTTCGCTCAGTGTGGGTTGGCTCGTGGTTGTGTTCGCTCAGTGCGGGTTGGCTCGTGGTTGTGTTTGTGCTCTCAGTGCGGGTTGGCTCGTGGTTGTGTTCGCTCAGTGTGGGTTGGCTCGTGGTTGTGTTCGCTCAGTTTTGGTTGGCTCGTGGTTGTGTTCGCTCAGTGTGGGTTGGCTCGTGGTTGTGTTCGCTCAGTGCGGGTTGGCTCGAGGTTGTGTTTGTGCTCTCAGTGTGGGTTGGCTCGCGGTTGTGTTTGTGCTCTCAGTGCGGGTTGGCTTGCGGTTGTGTTTCTGCTCTGTGTGGGTTGGCTTGCGGTTGTGTTTGTGCTCTCAGTGTGGGTTGGCTCGCGGTTGTGTTTCTGCTCTCAGTGTGGGTTGGCTCGCGGTCTTGTTTGTTTGTGCTCTCAGTGTGGGTGGCTCGCGGTTGTGTTTGTGCTCTCAGTGCGGGTTGGCTCGCGGTTGTTTGTCGCTCAGTGTGGGTTGGCTCGCGGTTGTGTTTCTGCTCTCAGTGTGGGTTGGCTCGCGGTTGTGTTTGTGCTCTCAGTGCGGGTTGGCTCGCGGTTGTGTTTGTGCTCTCAGTGTGGGTTGGCTCGCGGTTGTGTTTCTGCTCTCAGTGTGGGTTGGCTCGCGGTTGTGTTTGTGCTCTCAGTGTGGGTTGGCTCGTGGTTGTGTTTCGCTCTCAGTGCGGGTTGGCTCGTGGTTGTGTTCGCTCAGTGCGGGTTGGCTCGAGGTTGTGTTTGTGCTCTCAGTGTGGGTTGGCTCGCGGTTGTGTTTGTGCTCTCAGTGTGGGTTGGCTCGCGGTTGTGTTTGTGCTCTCAGTGCGGGTTGGCTTGCGGTTGTGTTTCTGCTCTCAGTGTGGGTTGGCTTGCGGTTGTGTTTCTGCTCTCAGTGTGGGTTGGCTCGCGGTTGTGTTTCTGCTCTGTGTGGGTTGGCTCGCGGTTGTGTTTGTGCTCTCAGTGTGGGTTGGCTTGCGGTTGTGTTTCTGCTCTCAGTGTGGGTTGGCTTGCGGTTGTGTTTGTGCTCTTAGTGTGGGTTGGCTCGCTGTTGTGTTTCTGCTCTCAGTGCGGGTTGGCTCGTGGTTGTGTTCGCGCTCAGTGTGGGTTGGCTCGTGGTTGTGTTCGCTCAGTGTGGGTTGGCTCGTGGTTGTGTTCGCTCAGTTTGGGTTGGCTCGTGGTTGTGTTCGCTCAGTGCGGGTTGGCTCGAGGTTGTGTTTGTGCTCTCAGTGTGGGTTGGCTCGCGGTTGTGTTTGTGCTCTCAGTGTGGGTTGGCTCGCGGTTGTGTTTGTGCTCTCAGTGTGGGTTGGCTCGCGGTTGTGTTTGTGCTCTCAGTGCGGGTTGGCTCGCGGTTGTGTTTGTGCTCTCTGTGGGTTGGCTCGCGGTTGTGTTTGTGCTCTCAGTGTGGGTTGGCTCGTGGTTGTGTTCGCTCAGTGTGGGTTGGCTCGTGGTTGTGTTCGCTCAGTGTGGGTTGGCTCGTGGTTGTGTTCGCTCAGTTTGGGTTGGCTCGTGGTTGTGTTCGCTCAGTGCGGGTTGGCTCCGAGGTTGTGTTTGTGCTCTCAGTGTGGGTTGGCTCGCGGTTGTTTGTGCTCTCAGTGTGGGTTGGCTCGCGTTGTGTTTCTGCTCTCAGTGTGGGTTGGCTCGCGGTTGTGTTTCTGCTCTCAGTGTGGGTTGGCTTGCGGTTGTGTTTCTGCTCTCAGTGTGGGTTGGCTCGTGGTTGTGTTCGCTCAGTGTGGGTTGGCTCGCGGTTGTGTTTGTGCTCTCAGTGCGGGTTGGCTCGCGGTTGTGTTCGCTCAGTGTGGGTTGGCTCGCGGTTGTGTTTCTGCTCTCAGTGCGGGTTGGCTCGCGGTTGTGTTCGCTCAGTGTGGGTTGGCTCGCGGTTGTGTTTCTGCTCTCAGTGTGGGTTGGCTCGCGGTTGTGTTTGTGCTCTCAGTGCGGGTTGGCTCGCGGTTGTGTTCGCTCAGTGTGGGTTGGCTCGCGGTTGTGTTTCTGCTCTCAGTGTGGGTTGGCTCGCGTTTGTGTTTGTGCTCTCAGTGCGGGTTGGCTCGCGGTTGTGTTTGTGCTCTCAGTGTGGGTTGGCTCGTGGTTGTGTTCGCTCAGTGTGGGTTGGCTCGTGGTTGTGTTCGCTCAGTGCGGGTTGGCTGCGGTTGTGTTTTGTGCTTCTCAGTGCGGGTTGGCTCGCGGTTGTGTTTCTGCTCTCAGTGCGGGTTGGCTCGCGGTTGTGTTTGTGCTCTCAGTGTGGGTTGGCTCGCGGTTGTGTTTGTGCTCTCAGTGTGGGTTGGCTCGTGGTTGTGTTCGCTCAGTGTGGGTTGGCTTGCGGTTGTGTTTGTGCTCTCAGTGTGGGTTGGCTCGCGGTTGTGTTTGTGCTCTCAGTGTGGGTTGGCTCGTGGTTGTGTTTGTGCTCTCAGTGTGGGTTGGCTCGTGGTTGTGTTCGCTCAGTGTGGGTTGGCTCGCGGTTGTGTTTGTGCTCTCAGTGTGGGTTGGCTCGCGGTTGTGTTTGTGCTCTCAGTGTGGGTTGGCTCGTGGTTGTGTTTGTGCTCTCAGTGTGGGTTGGCTCGTGGTTGTGTTTGTGCTCTCAGTGTGGGTTGGCTCGCGGTTTGTTTTGCGCTCAGTGTGGGTTGGCTCGTGGTTGTGTTCGCTCAGTGTGGGTTGGCTCGCGGTTGTGTTTGTGCTCTCAGTGTGGGTTGGCTCGCGGTTGTGTTTGTGTGCTCTCAGTGTGGTTGGCTCGTGGTTGTGTTTGTGCTCTCAGTGTGGGTTGGCTCGCGTGTTGTGTTTGTGCGCTCAGTGTGGGTTGGCTCGTGGTTGTGTTGTGCTCTCAGTGTGGGTTGGCTCGCGGTTGTGTTTGTGCTCTCAGTGTGGGTTGGCTCGCGGTTGTGTTTGTGCTCTCAGTGTGGGTTGGCTCGCGGTTGTGTTTGTGCGCTCAGTGTGGGTTGGCTCGCGGTTGTGTTTGTGCTCTCAGTGTGGGTTGGCTCGCGGTTGTGTTTGTGCGCTCAGTGTGGGTTGGCTCGCGGTTGTGTCTCTGCTCTCAGTGCGGGTTGGCTCGCGGTGTGTCTCTGCTCTCAGTGCGGGTTGGCTCGCGGTTGTGTTCGCTCAGTGCGGGTTGGCTCGCGGTTGTGTTTGTGCTCTCAGTGTGGGTTGGCTCGCGGTTGTGTTTGTGCGCTCAGTGTGGGTTGGCTCGCGGTTGTGTCTCTGCTCTCAGTGCGGGTTGGCTCGCGGTTGTGTCTCTGCTCTCAGTGCGGGTTGGCTCGCGGTTGTGTTCGCTCAGTGCGGGTTGGCTCGCGGTTGTGTTTGTGCTCTCAGTGTGGGTTGGCTCGCGGTTGTGTTTGTGCTCTCAGTGTGGGTTGGCTCGCGGTTGTGTTCGCTCAGTGTGGGTTGGCTCGTGGTTGTGTTTGTTCGCTCACTATACACTGTATCCCTGGCACCGCGCACTTTGACCTTTTGGTTATTGCCCCAGGCTCGCAGGAACAGAGAAATCGCCATCCTGCAGCGCAAGATCGATGAGGTGCCGAGCCGCGCCGAGCTGACACAGTATCAGAAGAGATTCATTGAGCTTTACGGACAAGGTGCGCGTCCTGCAGTATGTGATAAATCTGCTTATTGCACAGCTCCTCCCATGTGATCTGCATTTATCTACCCGCGGGTCCCCTCCCCCGCTCTTACACAAACACTATCAGGGTAATTCAAAGAGATCCGAATTGCTTGAGAAAGGTAACAGAGCAGTGAAAATCAGGGTTCGGTTCCCTTTCCTGGCCATTCGGCTATCCAGAGAGCAGGCAATACGCCAAATCCTGGCGAATTGCCTGCACATACGGTGACTGTTCGGCGCCTGTTCGAGGGCAGTGAATCCCCATAGAGAAGCACTGCTTCGTCTATTCAGAGAACACAAACCAGCAGTGAAAGGTTCCCCTAATGCCCTGCCATTCGATGGTTTCATTCGACAGGTTTATTCAGGAGAATCCCATAGGCTTCAATGTTAAAAATATTCCCGTTTTAATCCAATATCTAATAAACCGTTCATTATAAAATTCTGCAGCAAAAAGTCTCTTTATTTATAGATTTTTTTTAGGATATTTTAGCCTTTTTTCAGTTTTTTTTTCTGTAACAGCTTTTTATTCTCATTCATTGTATCTTATATGTAACTTTCAGACCTTTTCGTTCAGTAGTTTCTTTGCAAACATTCAAGTCCACTGTTTTTTGTTTTTTTTTCACTCCATTCGTCTGCGGTGTCGGGTTTTTCCGGCGGCTGCTCTGCGCTGTGATTGGCGGCTGCTCAGGTTTCTCCAGCGTGTTCGGCGGGGTTAATCCAGATGTTCTTGCGGGTTTCGGTGTGCCTTCGCCGGGTTTTGCAGGGAGTTGTCAGCGGGTTTGCGGCAGCTTTTCCCTGCATTACGGTGGCCCTGTGGTACTTGCTGAATACACCGCAGGGTCGCCGAAATGGGATCACCAAATCGCACTGAATTGTAGAGAACGAAAAGTCACCGAACGTGCGATGACTTCGATTCTCTTTGAATAACCCTGTATGTACAGAGTATGATTATTACATTCATCTGATCCCTGTGGGTCCCCTCCCCCACTGTTTTATACTCTGTACGTATAGCGCGTCCTATACTCACGCTATCCAGAGCATTCTGTAATGAGCCGCGTATAGCGCGTTCTATAATCGCCCTATATAGAGAATTCTATAATGAGCCGCGTATAGCGCGTTCTATAATCGCCCTATATAGAGAATTCTATAATGAGCCGCGTATAGCGCGTTATATAATCGCCCTATATAGAGAATTCTATAATGAGCCGCGCATAGCGCGTTATATAATCACACTATATAGAGAATTCTATAATGAGCCGCGTATAGCGTGTTATATAATCGCCCTATATAGAGAATTCTATAATGAGCCGCGTATAGCACGTTATATAACCACACTATGTAGAGAATTCTATAATGAGCCGTGTATAGCGCGTTATATAATCGTCCTATATAGAGAATTCTATAATGAGCCGCGCATAGCGCGTTATATAATCACACTATATAGAGAATTCTATAATGATCCGCGTATAGCGCGTTATATAATCGCCCTATATAGAGAATTCTATAATGAGCCGCGTATAGCGCGTTATATAATCACACTATATAGAGAATTCTATAATAAGCCGCGTATAGCACGTTATATAATCGCCCTATATAGAGAATTCTATAATGAGCCGCGTATAGCGCGTTATATAATCACACTATATAGAGAATTCTATAATGAGCCGCGTATAGCACGTTATATAATCACACTATATAGAGAATTCTATAATGAGCCGCGTATAGCGCGTTATATAATCACACTATATAGAGAATTCTATAATGAGCCGCGTATAGCGCGTTATATAATCACACTATATAGAGAATTCTATAATGAGCCGCGTATAGCGCGTTATATAATCACACTATATAGAGAATTCTATAATGAGCCGCGTATAGCGTGTTATATAATCACACTATATAGAGAATTCTATAATGAGCCGCGTATAGCGTGTTATATAATCACACTATATAGAGAATTCTATAATGAGCCGCGTATAGCGCGTTATATAATCACACTATATAGAGAATTCTATAATGAGCCGCGTATAGCGTGTTATATAATCACACTATATAGAGAATTCTATAATGAGCCGCGTATAGCGCGTTATATAATCACACTATATAGAGAATTCTATAATGAGCCGCGTATAGCGCGTTATATAATCACACTATATAGAGAATTCTATAATGAGCCGCGTATAGCGTGTTATATAATCACACATATAGAGAATTCTATAATGAGCCGCGTATAGCGCGTTATATAATCACACTATATAGAGAATTCTATGAGCCGCGTATAGCGTGTTATATAATCACACTATATAGAGAATTCTATAATGAGCCGCGTATAGCGCGTTATATAATCACACTATATAGAGAATTCTATAATGAGCCGCGTATAGCGCGTTATATAATCACACTATATAGAGAATTCTATAATGAGCCGCGTATAGCGTGTTATATAATCACACTATATAGAGAATTCTATAATGAGCCGCGTATAGCGTGTTATATAATCACACTATATAGAGAATTCTATAATGAGCCGCGTATAGTGCGTTATTTAACGCAGATTATCACATTTACCCGTTTCTTTCTCTTTCAGTCTCGGCGACTCACAAGGAAACCAAGCAGTTTTTCACTCTGTATAACACACTGGATGATAAGAAGGTTTATCTGGAGAAAGAGGTGTTTCTTATATCTGAAAATAAATTGCCCTTGCCAGTTGGTGCTGCCATGCTATGCCGCCCCTCTCATCGCAGTGCCGTGCCATCCCTCTCGGTGTTGTAATTGCCGTCCCTCTTGCCACAGTGTTGTAATTGCCGTCCCTCTTGCCGCAGTGCCATATTGTGCAGCCCCTCTCGCCACGGTGTTGTAATTGCCGTCCCTCTTGCCGCAGTGCCATACTGTGCAGCCCCTCTCGCCACGGTGTTGTAATTGCCGTCCCTCTTGCCACAGTGTTGTAATTGCCGTCCCTCTTGCCGCAGTGCCATACTGTGCAGCCCCTCTCGCCACGGTGTTGTAATTGCCGTCCCTCTTGCCACAGTGTTGTAATTGCCGTCCTCTTGCCGCAGTGCATATTGTGCAGCCCCTCTCGCCACGGTGTTGTAATTGCCGTCCCTCTTGCCGCAGTGCCATACTGTGCAGCCCCTCTCGCCACAGTGTTGTAATTGCCGCCCCTCTTGCCACAGTGTTGTAATTTCTGCCCCTCTTGCCACAGTGTTGTAATTTCTGCCCCTCTTGCCACAGTGTTGTAATTGCTGCCCCTCTTGCCACAGTGTTGTAATTGCCGCCCCTCTCGTCACGGTGTTGTAATTGCCGCCCCTCTTGCCACAGTGTTGTAATTTCCGCCCCTCTTGCCACAGTGTTGTAATTTCTGCCCCTCTTGCCACAGTGTTGTAATTGCCGCCCCTCTCGTCACGGTGTTGTAATTGCCGCCTCTTGCCACGGTGTTGTAATTGCCGCCCCTCTTGCCACAGTGTTGTAATTTCTGCCCCTCTTGCCACAGTGTTGTAATTGCCGCCCCTCTCGCCACAGTGTTGTAATTGCCGCCCCTCTTGCCACAGTGTTGTAATTGCCGCCCCTCTTGCCACAGTGTTGTAATTGCCGCCCCTCTTGCCACAGTGTTGTAATTGCCGCCCTCTTGCCACGGTGTTGTAATTGCCGCCCCTCTTGCCACGGTGTTGTAATTGCCGCCCCTCTTGCCACGGTGTTCTAATTGCCGCCCCTCTTGCCACGGTGTTGTAATTGCCGCCCTCTCGCCGCGGTGCCGGGCCGTGCTCCCATCTAACAGTGATTTCCTTTTCCAGGTGAATTTGCTGAACTCGATCCATGATAACTTCCAGCAGTGAGTTCCTTCGCTTGGGGCGTCATTCTGGGGTGTTGTGGGTCTGAACTAATGGGGTAACCTGGCTGCAGCCGGTCCCACATACAAGTCAGTCACTTTGTGGTGGCCGCTTCTCCCTGGGTCCCGTGCTTATACCTCACACATTTGCGGATGCTGCACATTCTGAGCAGAGGTGCATCCCCAGGCTGCGCAGCGCCCTCGCCACCCTCACCTGCCGCAACTTAACACAGAGCTCGGCTCTTGGGCAGGGCATGGGACGGGGCAGGGCATGGGATGGGGCAGGGATTGGGAAAGGGCAATGCTTGGGACGGGGCAGGGCTTGGGATGGGGCAGGGCATGGGACGGGCTTGGAATGGGGCAGAGCTTGGGGCAGGGCTTGGGGCAGGGCTTGGGGCAGGGCTTGGGGCAGGGCTTGGGACGGGCAGGGCCGGGCTTGGGACGGGCAGGGCCGGGCTTGGGACGGGCAGGGCCGGGCTTGGGACGGGCAGGGCCGGGCTTGGGAAAGGGCAGGGCCGGGCTTGGGAAAGGGCAATGCTTTGGGCAGGGCCGGGCTTGGAAAGGGCAATGCTTTTGGCGCAGGGCCGGGCTTGGGAAAGGGCAATGCTTTGGGCAGGGCCGGGCTTGGGAAAGGGCAATGCTTTGGGCAGGGCCGGGCTTGGGAAAGGGCAATGCTTGGGACGGGGCAGGGCAGGGCTTGGGATGGGGCAGGGCATGGGACGGGCTTGGATTGGGGCAGGGCTTAGGGCAGGGCTTGGGACGGGGCAGGGCTTGGGACGGGCAGGGCCGGGCTTGGGAAAGGGCAGGACTTGGGACGGCAGGGCCGGGCTTGGGAAAGGGCAATGCTTGGGACGGGGCAGGGCCGGGCTTGGGAAAGGGCAATGCTTGGGACGGGGCAGGGCCGGGCTTGGGAAAGGGCAATGCTTGGGACGGGGCAGGGCCGGGCTTGGGAAAGGGCAATGCTGGGACGGGGCAGGGCCGGGCTTGGGACAGGATGGGGCAGGGCTTCAGACAGGGCAGGGCTTGGTACAGGGAGGGCTTGGCACTGGCCTTTCCTGCATTTAGTGGCACCATATTGTCTCTGCTTCCAGAGCGATGGCGTCACCAGGCACTCGTGACCAGTTCCTGCGTCAGATGGAGCAGATCGTGGACGGGATCAGACAGAACCGCAATAAGGTATTTCTGAGCGCTCTGGGATCGCGATTTGTCGGACGTTTTGTTAAACTTTGAGTCTTGTCAGGTGGAAAAGAAGAAGCAGGAGAATAAGATGCGACGGGACCAGCTGAATGACGAGTACCTGGAACTGCTGGAGAAGCAGAGGCTCTACTTCAAAACTGTCAAGGAGTTTAAAGAGGTGAGCCCCGGTGCTACTTCCCCACCCTACTGCCCCCTCCCCAACTCCTATCCTCCAGCTACTGCCCCCTCCCCAACTCCTATCCTCCAGCTACTGCCCCCTCCCCAACTCCTATCCTCCAGCTACTGCCCCTCCCCAACTCCTATCCTCCAGCTACTGCCCCCTCCCCAACTCCTATCCTCCCGCTACTTCCCCACCCTACTGCCCCTCCCCAACTCCTATCCCCAGCTACTGCCCCCTCCCCAACTCCTATCCTCCAGCTACTGCCCCTCCCCAACTCCTATCCTCCAGCTACTGCCCCCTCCCCAACTCCTATCCTCCAGCTACTGCCCCTCCCCAACTCCTATCCTCCAGCTACTGCCCCGTCCCAACTCCTATCCTCCAGCTACTGCCCTCTTCCAACTCCTATCCTCCAGCTACTGCCCCACCCTACTGCCCCCTCCCCAACTCCTATCCTCCAGCTACTTCCCCACCCTACTGCCCCCTCCCCAACTCCTATCCTCCAGCTACTGCCCCTCCCCAACTCCTATCCTCCAGCTACTGCCCCACCCTACTGCCCCTCCCCAACTCCTATCCTCCAGCTACTGCCCCCTCCCAACTCCTATCCTCCAGCTACTGCCCCACCCTACTGCCCCCCCCCACTGCCCCCTCCCAACTCCTATCCTCCAGCTACTGCCCCCTCCCCAACTCCTATCCTCCAGCTACTTCCCTGCCCTACTACTCCGCCATCTCGTATCCTCCAGCTACCGCCTTGCCCTACTGCCCCCTCCCTGCTGACCTCACTCCCCCTGGCAGCTCCACCACGACATACGCCAGTCATTAGGGTAACCTAGGTGTGGGGCTCGAGTCACTGTGCTGGACGTTCTTTATGTAATCTTGTCATTTCTCGCTTGTAGGAATGCCGGAAAAACGAGATTCTACTGAGCAAACTGAAGGACCGGACCTGACTGCTGGAACAATGTTGATAGGAGATGCTGGGATTAACCCCATCCTGACTTCAATTCATTCCTGTGTTTCACATGAGGGAGTAGAAGGAATAAAGCATTTGAAATGGAAAGGGTTTCTCTTGTTTTCCATCCCTTGTTTGTGCTCACCGCGTGTATCTCCCCAGTCCTGGGTACGTCCCACCTATCAGAGAGCCACGCATGACCATTGCTGCCGAGTGTTAATACAACCTAAAGCCATGTTGGTGAGGGGCAGCGCCAATACTCAACCTATTCAGCTTTCTCCCTTTTAGCCTCGCGCGTCTCTTTAACAGATATATCCTAATCTCCCCCCCCCCCCCCCCGTACGACAGACCCTCCTGATCTAATCTGGCTGAAAGGGTTTCCTGTGTTTTTAAATCGGTGATTTTTGTAGCCGTAGATTCCGGTTATAGTTTTATACAGCATTTAATGCGATGAAGAAAGATAAACCTGCATCTAAATGGTTAAGCCGCCTCCGCCGCCGCTGGTGAAGTCTTTGTGCTCGTTGCCTGATTTGTTGTATAACGTTGTCCAGAGAAGCTCCCGTCCTCTGCTTCATAAAGCCTGAGTGCTGCCTTCCTTGTGCTAAAGCCAAAACCAGCGATTCTCACCATGTAGCGCATTGTCTGTGGCCCCACCCTTCTGAGTCAGACATTTTACTAGGTGACAGGTTTGGAAGGGGTCATGGTTTATCCCTCCCCAAACAGAGAGTATAAACCCATCCAATGCTAAGGACATGTGATCATTATCTCCCAGCAGCAGCTTTTGAAATGGAGATAATTTTAAACTGGACTCGGAGGCGAGTATTTGCCTTCTCTTCCTTTATTCTCCTCTCAACAGCGTTGAAACAGTTAACGTAATAAAAAAAATGTCTCCCCCACAACAGGGGTCAATCCACGCTCCCAACAGCACATATAATCCCACCCTGAGAACAGCAGCTCTTCTTTCTTGCTGCTGCTGTCGGCGAGATGAGTATTCTTTTGTTTCTGTATTTTCTGTTGTGCTGTCACTTTTCTGCTTCTTCTTTGAGCTTTTCCTGGTGTTAGTCACGGTGGTCGGTGCTCCTGCCGCGGGGCCCTCTCGTCCCAACGTAGTTACTCGTGTTTTCCTGTTTTTTGCATTGCCCAGGGAGGACAATTTGTCTCCTCTTGGAGCGTACCCTCACTACGTCCTCCAGGTTTGGGCCTTTGTACTCCAACGCGCGTCTTTCCTGATGTGGCCCACTTCCTGCGAAAGCGATTAGGCCCGCCCCTTCACCTCGCGCTCGGGGCCATTTTGTTTAGTAACATCTCTCGAAGTCCAGACGGAGCCCGAAGAATCAACCGGAGACGGACTCCATCTGGACTTAGAGACATAACAAGGCAGTAAGAGTGCAGAGACGTTGAAAATCAAACTGGCCCCGAGCGCGAGGAGAAGGGGCGGTCCTAATCGCGATCGCAGGAAGAGATACGTTAACGCTACCCCAGGTGAAGCCCTGAGTTGCATTTTCCGCGGGCACAGGTACCTGTGATTCCCCCTAGTGTCACGATCCTCCTGGATAACTAATATACTAGTCCAGGGCTACAACTTTCAAGTCCCAAGCCACTAGCCAGGCATTAACCCCCCCAGGCCGTCTGTTTTCTTCATATTTTCATGTCAAAAAGTGCTATAAAAAAATTTGCCCCCTAGCGGTATCTCGAGTGCGGCTCGCGGTTAAATTCCTGTGCTGGAAGCGGTAACCCCGAGCAACGCTCCGGATGCCGCTGGATAAATCACCTGTCCCTGCGCTCCCTCGATGTCCCCGCAGCCGCCTCCGACGATTTAACCCCGAGACACATTGGGATAACTGTCAGGGGGGTTAAGAGTTACTTGGCACCAGTTTCCCCACCTGTGGTGTGTATGAACGCTCATATACACCGCACATTACTGTGAGTATTACTGTGGAGCTCTGTGATACGCTCATACACACCGCACATTACTGTGAGTATTACTGTGGAGCTCTGTGATACGCTCATACACACCGCACATTACTGTGAGTATTACTGTGGAGCTCTGTGATACGCTCATACACACCGCACTTTGCTGTATCAC